>JACCIC010000217.1:155000-560000 GCA_018907035.1 Sycobia sp. Sy_11 | reverse complement strand
TGAGTAGAGGCATATGTGGGTGTCAAGGGCAGCTTACGCAGCCATCTCAGCTCCCCGCAGGATTGCCACTAGCTCAGCTTGAGAAACGGTAGGGTACTTCCCCAAAGGGAAACTTGTGGCCCCTCTCTGCTTACCTCTTTGAACGATCTTTTGACTCTGTGGAGGGCTTTTGCAGCCGTTTCGGCCAGGGTCAGTTTAAATGGCTCTATTTCGAGGAGCATGCCCATCGCAGCAGTAAGTGTAGATGTAATCGCTCCGGAGATGCTACTCACCACCATGCTTCTCAGTCTTTCGAGTGAGTTTCTGGCAGTCACCAAGGCCGTCCTTTCCCACCAGACCAAGGTCCCGTAGGTTAGTTTCGGTTTCAGGACAACCTCGTATATCCATTTCATGATACCTGGCTTGAGGCCCCACGTCCTGCCTATGGCTCTCCTAACCTGTCACAGACAGGCCGTCAGTTTGCCAGATACACACTCTAGGTATTTATTCCATAATAGTTTGCTATCAATGGTCACACCTAGGTATTTCACTTGCTTCTTGAAGGTCGGAGAATGCCCTCCAAGAATCTAGCCACAACTCCTATGACCTCAGTCTTCCCTGGGTTAACCGAGAGACCAGTCCGTCTGCACCATCCGTCGACCACTTCATGGGCACCCTGTAGTAATCGCATAAAGGGATTCAAAAAGGGCCCTCGGGCAGTTAGCATTATGTCGTTAGCGTAACCGACCGCGAGACAACCGATGCTATTCAGCTTATTTAGGAGCTCGTCCATCACGGGGCACCATAAGAGCGGGGACAGGACGCCTCCCTGTTGGCACCCAGACCCTACTCCCCTCGTAGGCTCCTGCTCCCTTTGCTTCCTTCCAGGATTTTCCAACATGTGGTCAATCCATTCTGTGATGCACGGTGGGATATCATGCCTATTTAAGGCCTCCTTAATAACCATTCGTGACGTGTGATTAAAGGCTCCTTCGATGTCCATAAGGATACCTACGGCAAACCCTTTAGCCTCCACCTGAGATCGCATCTCAGATACGGTTCTATATAGAGCCGTCTCCGTGGATCTTCCGGTGCAGTATGCATGTTGCTCCTTATGGAGTTGATTTCTTTTCAAGGCGTCGTCTCTGATGAATCTATCAATCATCCTTTCGATAGTCTTGAGAATAAAAGATGTCAGGCTGATGGGTCTAAAATCCTTCGGGGATGTATAACCACATTTACCTGCTTTAGGGATAAATACCACCCTGGTCCTTAGCCATCTTGCTGGGATATGACCCAGAGTGATGCTTGCCCTCGCCATTTTTGTCATCGGGCCCACAATACAATCCCCGGCTCTTTGTAGGAAGGCCGGGTAGACTCCATCCGGTCCCGATGATTTAAATGCGACAAATGACCTTACGGCCAATCTGATCCTGTCCGGTGTAACAATCTGGTTTGCTACCATTCGGTTAGCACTCAGTTTAGCGTAACCCGTCCAGTGGTCATTTTCTATGACTCTATCGTCCTTTTGTTCAGTGTTTCTACTGAAATTAGGAAACTGAACTTGGATAAGGTATTCCAAAGTCTCCTCATCCGATTGTGCATAAGTGCCATCGGGCCTTTTCAGCGTGCCAAGGACGGCGCCAGGGTTCTTCGACAAGACTTTGCTCAGCCTAACCGCTTCCTTACCCTCGCATATGCTTTCACAGTAGCTTCTCCAGCTTGTCTCTCTGGCTGACCTTACTACATCTCTGTAGTTGTTCCTGGACGCTCTGTATGCAGTCTAATCAGAATCACTACCTTTTCTCCTGGCTATCTTCCGGAGGGCCATAGTCTTCTCTTTCAGGTAGTCCAGTTTGTTGTTCCACCATCGAATCTCGCCCCTGGGTCTCGCCCGTTTGGGGCGACAATTCTCCTCAAAGGCGTGTTTGATGATATCATTAAAGGACTTCACGATGTTCTCAAGCGTTTGCTTGTCCCTAATCTCTACAGTTAAGTCCTGTAAAGCAGTTTCGACGGAGCTTCTGTAGCCCTGCCATTCTTTGCGCTTAGAATCGCGCAGCCAGGTTGGCTCCTCCTCATTGGGTGTCCCCAGCGAGTATGTTATCAGTGAGTAGTCCGACAGTGTCTCCACCTCCTCCACTCTCCATCCGTAAATCTTATTAGCTATCCCAGTTGAGCAGATAGTTATATCTATTTCTTGCTCTCTTAGCCTGTGTCCGAACGTTGGGGTGTCGCTCACATTGAGTATCTCGAGGTCTGTGCCCGCAAGATACTCGAGTAGTTTAACACCTCTTGGGTTCGTCTTAGTGCTACCCCACACTCTATGGTGCGAGTTTGCATCACATCCAAGGACTATTGGAAGACTGTTGATTTTACACTATTCCACTAGTCTCTGGACCTCCCCAGTGGGGTTGTCTTTATTATCATACGGTAGGTAGGCAGATGCGACAACCATTCGCCCCATCCCTACTACCTCCGCCGAGGCGACCGCTAGGTCCCCAGTACAGAGACCGAGCATCGGCACTACATTAATTCCTTTTACAACGATACAAGCTCTAGGCCTTAGTGTCTTTAAGTCACTAATGTAAGCGGCCCTCGATCCTAGACCCCTGATCGCACCTTTCACTATCCAAGGTTCTTGGATTAGCGATATGCATGTCTGCACCCCCGCCAAACTCCTCAGAATAACGGCCGAGGCGTTCTTGTAGTGGTGCAAGTTAATCCAGAGGAATGAGATACCCGATGGAGCCATTTATTGTTCCATCGTGCTCTCGCCCTCAACATTCTTCACCGGCACCCGTTCCTCCCGGCGGCTCACCTTAAAGGCGATCCTGCCCAGGAGGTACCAGGGTCTGTGATCTAAAGCCGACAACAACCTGGAGTGCGATTCCGGCATGGTCAGTACGAGGAGACGTTTATCTCCTCCGTCAGCCCTTCCTTCCTCGCCGTCCTTGGTGTTGACGACCCTCCATAAACTTGTTTTGCCCCTGAGGGATGCATTATGCCCCTCAAGCCTTTCCAAGACGGTGGACGGGTTTTCCGGAGGCCCCGATATCCACGTCACGGCTTGATTCTAGCCTGTAGGAGCTCTACACCCCCCATTTTCAGATTGCCCCCCCCCCCAGGGTAAGTCCAGAGTAGCCAGTCTAGCGGCTAGTCACTCCTTCGCCTCCGGGTTGTTGGCCACTAGTATGATTGCCCCTCCGTTGCAGAAGGAGGCATCTAATTTGGGCCATGTGTCAGGTGGTGCACTATACATAACCTTCGACACCGTCCCTCGGAATTGCGAAAAGATTTCCGAAATGATGGTAGCCTCCGGGTATTCTTCATGCACCCTGACACATGTAAGGGAGTTTGACCTTTGGGCAGCCGTAATAATTTCGGCTCCCGCTAGCCTCCCTCCCGGGGGGCAGGGTTCCTTTATTGTCACCGCCGCCACTCCCCTCCTTTTGTTTTTTAGCGATACCGGATGTCGAGGGCGGAGTCTTATCAGATCCCTGTCGCTTCTTCATCCCTATCTTAATCTGCGCGGTAGGCCCAGAAGTGCCGGTCCCGCTAGCATTTTGCTGCAGGGCCAACTTGCTCCTGGCCGAGCCACACAGCCTCTTTTTCTTGGGGGCAGTACTGCCTTCCTCTACACTGGTTAGTGCTGCAGGGGTCCCAACCACTCAAGGCTTGTTGCCCGGAGCTGCGTTCTCCTTGCCCGCTTGGCCAGTAGCTCCTACTGAGGTCCTCGGGAGTGTTGCATCCTCCCGGGCCTCGCCTTCACTATTCTTAAGTTTAATTATTTTCTCAATAAGAATTCCACGAGTAGCTAGGGAAATAAAAGTCCGCCGACACAGAGTTCCGCATGTGCCAGTAACGCTAAATACTCGGGAAGGTCGCCCGTTGTTCCCGAGGCATCGTTTGCGACCTTCAGCACGATGGCTCCCACCTTCGGTTTGGGGGTTGGATGTAATACCCATTGCGCCTCCTTCCGAACGCAATGGGAGGTTGGCCTTAGCCTCTGGGGTATCCACCTGGCTGTTCTCGAGAGTCCCGAAGCCCAGGTCCTGTTGCGAGAGAGACCTACACGGGTTCCTTATTCAAGGATCCCGCCGGAGTGGTTACTCTGGCGCCCGAGAGGCAGTTTGCCGTATCAGCACCTTTTCGCCACCCAGCCCGCCCTAGGACAGCACCGCACTCTCCCAGACTATTGCCGGGTCAGCCGCTCAGATCCTCAGACGAGCCTCCACACGGGCCTGCAAGAGGCTCTCGACAAGGTGTCAATCCCTGGTGGAGGAATCATCATAGAAACGTTCTCATTCTGAAACTTTCTGCAATGCTCCATGCTCACAATGCAGAATAACATCTCATAAGTCCTTTATCATCATCAACCATTAGAACAGCTACTTCATTAGTAGTTGGAGCATTATATCGACCTCTGTGATGGTTGATAGGTGCGCAACCAACATGAATTATTAATTTTAAATCCTCTATGTTCCTATTATATTCTATATTATATTTAAACTCTTTTATTAAATTATTATTTTGTAATAAAAAATCTTGCAATATTTGTATTAACTCAAGATTTAAATTGGGAATAATATTATTTCGTAGAGAAATTTGATCAGCTTTCGATATGAAAAAAATTTATAAAAATTGTTCCTTTTTATCATAATCAAAAAATAAACTTTCTATGCGATGGTAAACTTGGCCCTGAATTTTAAATGTAGGCATAAAATTATCTTCTACAATTTCCTTGGCTCCAAATGAGGTCATTTGAAACAAACTATTATATTTCCTTATATTGGCAAGAAAATTTTTTGACAAAGTATGTGTTCCTAATATTAATCCACGTAGATGCTCTATCAACTCAAGTTGAGGAAGTGTAATTTTGGCACAAGAACAACACATGGTAGGTGCTTCACCTGTCCATTCTTTTGCTGAACAATGACTGCATATTGTGTTCATGGCACCAATTTGTAAGTAATTAATATGCAGGTAATCAAAAACAGAATCATATTCAAAAGCTGATCGAAATTTTAAAGTTACAGTCCTTAATTCAGCAATATTAGATGCAACTGTTTTTTGTTGCAAAAGTTCAAATTCAGTTTGTTGAGTAGCAGTAGAAGCTCGACGCAGAGCAATGGACTGTCTTTCTCGAACACGTCTAACATTACTCAGATTAGCATTCTCATATAATCGTAATGTAGACTGTCGTCTAGCATTTCTAGTATTCCTAATAAGAGAACTATTCAACGATCTGGGCATGATATTTCAAATTAAAAACTAATTAATCAGCAAAATTATGTGAATTAAACAAGAAGAATACATCTCTAGAAAAATATCGATGTTGGCTTGGTTATATGTAGATTAAATTTTGCCAAAACTTTTATAGGTGATCCAAGGACATGTTCGTCACCTAGCGGTGAATAGCAAATTTAAGCATTTAATAGAGCCAAACAACTTGCCGTGCGCTCGAAATCGTTTAAAAATATTATCTGCGAATTTAATTATCAAAATCATTTGAATTTGAATTTTCATCAGTGCTGATTATAAATAATATTCTTCTTTACTTATTTAAGCACTTTAATAGTTAGCAATTTGGTTTATTTCGAAAAATTCAATACAATATTCTTAAAAAATGTCTCGTTAAAATAGAATTTCGAATTTATTCGAAAATATTTATTACGTCCGCGAGCAAAGTTTTTATAAGATTTGAAACTCCCGACTTGTTGTTTCATCAAGGGGCTCAAACTTTTCAACAGCATTTATAAGAATATTAAACGATTATTTGACGTATTATTATATGTCATAGCCATCTCTATTATAGTAATAATCATTTATAAATAATTGCGCAGCATATGTCTTAATCCAACAGAAACTAACAAGTAATACATCCAATTAACTTATTTATTAATTTAATAAAGATCGTGTAAATAAATAAAATATTTGAATTCTTTTATTAATACTGTTATATTCAAGAATATGTCCATCAAAAATTCTGCATTCTTAAATAACGTACAACTTCTGAGAAAAAGAATATTTCTCAAAACAAAATTGTTTGTCTGAAATCATATCATACTAATTTATAAAGACAAAGCGTGTTTTTGTTTATACGCGATAACCGAAAAAACTACTGAACCGATTGTTCTGAAATTTGACATATAGATTCTATATTATCTTGGGAAGGACATAGGTTATGTTTCTTATTGAAAATCATTTTACTTTTAACAATAAATTAAGTTAACAGTTTTAGTGGTCAGTTTCAACAACGGCCAATGTAGTCGGCTTAAAGTATTAATACCAGGCCAGCTCAAGTGAATGTTCATATCCAACTTTGGGATTCGTATCCTAAAGAAGGTGTGATGTTAGTCGGTATTACCTTTTTTGTTCTTCAGGTTAATCTGACACTACTCTCACACCTTATGAATATCTTTTGATTTTTGTATATTTTTGAATTTTTCTCACGTGAAAAATGCTTTCTCGCTCTCTGTCTCTCTCTCTCTCTCTCTCTCTCTCTCTCTCTCTATCTTCTTTTATAAGATGGTTGTATGCCAAATCATACTAAAAATAATTTGTGAAAACAAATTATAAGAATAATTTGATATTTTTTTGAATATTCTATTTTTTCTATGCAAGAAGAAAATTGTATAATTATTTTGAAAGATGAATTATACAGAATGTTCAAATAAAAGCATGAAAATAACCAAATAATTTTTGAAAAGGGTTGAAAGTCTACAATTTTCAGATTTTTCCCTTGCTTATTGAATTGTCAAACATAAATCAAATTATTTTAGTATTATAAGGGGTTTTCGGTATATATGCAGAGTTGTGCTCTCATCAATTTTTATTTAAAAAAATTAATTTTAAAAAATAATTAAAATTACTTAAATTAACATATATCTATATATACCATTTCATATAACCAAAAATGTAAATTTCAATATAAATTGTTAGAAGTGGTATCGAATATAAATTGTGCTTTGTTTTTTTACTAATATACATTTGTGAATTATTAATTATTTCAGCAAAAAAATTGAAGTTAATTTCTATTGAGCCCCCTCTTTGATACGTCAACAAGTACAACCTGCATAAAGCTATTATTTATTTAACCTATTTAAATCATGAGAAAATTTCGAAATTTCAAATTCAAATTTTAATGTTAATTTATAATTATAAAAATTGATATATTTATTTTGGCCATTAATTCTATTAATAGTTTCTATTAATAGATATATATTCAATAGTTTCTATTAAAAAATATTGTATTGGCGCGTACGGGCGGTTGATTACGATACCCCGTTGCCTCAAGACGATTTCTATTGGCAGTTGTGTATTCGGATGATAGAATACAATGTCCATGTGTTTCTGGACGATTTCTACGGGAATATTGTCTTTAATTGATAGAAAACGAGATCCAGGTATGAGGGAATCAATTTCTATGGGAAGATTCGTGTTGGGACGGTAAAATACGGTGTCTAGGTCTTTCCAAACGACTTCTACGGGGAGTATTGTGTTTAGTCGTTAGGAAGCGATGTCTAGCTTTCTCGAGACGACTTCTACTGGGACTGTCGTGTTTAGTTGATCGACAACTTCTACGGAGAGTTTCGCGTTCGGATGATAGAATGCGATTTTCAGGTGTTATGGAACGACTTCTACGGGGAATTTCGTTTTCGGTCGGTAGAAGACGATGTCCAGGTATGGCGGGACGATTTCTACGGGGAGTATCGTGTTTAGTTGATAGAAAACAATGTTCAGGTATGTCGGGATAACTTCTACGGGGAGTGTCGTGTATAGTTGGTGGGAAACAATGTCCAAGTATGTCAGTACGACTTCTATGAAAAGATTCGTATTCTATCATTCGAGCACGCACACTCCCAGCAAGAATCGTCCTGGGACACCTGGGCATTGTATTCTACCTCCTCAAAACAAAACTCTCCATAGCAGTCGTCACCAGACATTTTATATAGTCCGAACATGATATTTTCCGTAAACGTTTCCTCGAGACACTTGGAAATCTTTTTCTACCGCTCGAACTCGAAAGTATAATTTTCTCCATCGAAGCCGTATTGAATATGCATATTATATATATATATATATATATATATATATATATATATATATATATATATATATATATATATATTGTATAAAATGGTCGGCAAAATATAAACTTTTTGAAGTGGGCGCTACATTGAAACAGCTTTTTATACAGAAGCGACGATAGGTAAATTACGGTCAATTATTTATAGAAATATAGATTTATATATATATATATATATATATATATATATATATATATATATAGAGTACATTTTACTTGGATATTATTGAATTGTTTATGAAATCAGATAAATTAATATCTCGGGCGAAGCCGAGACGGGGGATGCTAGTACATATATAATTTCTATCTTCCAAATATTTGGAACCAAAAACTATTTAACTATAAAAATTTAATCAATATGATTGTTCTACAGTTTGCAAAATCCATCACAATTAAAAAATCTAGAAATTGCAATCTTTTAAATGGTCGAAAAAGTTATTGGAGTCACCAGATTAATACAATTGAACACATCATTTAAAAACGAAATATCATTTTTTGACACGTAGCACTTTTTTAAAATAAAATTTAAAAATTTGAAATTTCGAAATTTTGTCCTGATTTAAATAGGTTAAATAAATAATAGTTTTCAGAAGATTGTACATGTTGACGTATTAAAAAGTAATCTCAATAGAAGTTAACTTCAATTTGGTTGCTTAAATAATTAATAATTCAAAAATGTATATTAGTCAAAAAAACAAAACACAATTTATATTAGATACTGCATTTGTATTGGATACACTTCTAACAATTTATATTGAAATTTACATTTTTGGCTATTTGAAATGGTAGATATAGATATATGTTAATTTAAATAATTTGAATTGTTTTTTTAAATTAATTTTTTTAAACAAAAATTGATAAGACCCATAACTCTTCATATCTACCGAAAACCCCTTATAATATTAAAATAATTTGATTTATGCTTGACAATTCAATAGCAAGGGAAAAATCTGAAAATTGTAGACTTTAAACCATTTTCAAAAATTATTTGGTTATTTTGATATTTTCTTTGAACATCCTGTATAATGTATATTTCAAAATAATTATACAATTTTCTTCTTGCATAGAAAAAATAGAATATTCAAAAAAATATCAAATTATTCTTATAATTTGTTTTCACAAATTATTTTTAGTATGATTTAGCATACAACCATCTTATAAAAGAAGACAGAGAGAGAGAGAGAGAGAGAGAGAGAAAGAGAGAGAGAGAGAGAGAGCGAGAAAGAGAGAGAGAGAGAGAGAGAGAGTGTTTTTCACGTGAGAAAAATTCAAAAATTTACAAAAATCAAAAGATATCCATAAGGCGTGAGAGTAATGTCAGATTAACCTGAAGAACAAAAAGGGTAATACCAACTAACGTCGCACATTCTTTACGAACAAATCCTAAAGTTGGATATGATATGAATATGAACATTCATTTCAGCTGGCCTGGTATTAATACTTTCAGCGGACTACTTTGAGTTGATGTTCGAGATTCAAGACGTCATCTAGTGACCGCTCGTGAAACTGATTGTTAAAACCATTAATTTAATTTATTGATGAAAGTAAAATGATTTTCAATAAAAAGCATAACCTATGTCCTTCCCAAGATAATATAGAATCTATATGTCAAATTTCAGAATAATCGATTCAGTAGTTTTTTATTTTATCGCGTACAAACAAAAATACGCTTTGTCTTTATAAATTAGTATGATATAATATGGTATGATATGATATGATATGATATGAAGTATGATATGATATGATATGATATGATTATGATATATATATATATATATATATATATATATATATATATATATATATATATATATTGTATCAAATGGTCAGCGATAGATCACGTTTTTGGAGCGGACGTTGCTTTGAAGTAATTTTAATAAGAAAGCGATAATAGGTAAATTACGGTAAATTATTTATAGTAATATTCATTTTTGCATATACATTTAATTAAATATTATAGAACTGTTTATAAAATTATGAACTAAATTTATTTTGCACATGCGATTACGCACATATACGCAGGCACGCACGCACACACGCATGCATGCAGTAATTTTTTTAGGTGGAAGATAGTGATGACGGACAGGCGGGTACTCGAATGTTTTTTTCTAATTTGAAAAATTTTTTGAAAGGTATCCGTTGAAAAATTATGCCTTAGAAAGCTATACGCAGAGCATGGGTAAATGTTATATACCGTGTCTGACTCTTTCGGTTCTTCTCGAGTATTGAATAAATATATTTCCTCTTAAATAAAATAGTGATTAAGCATAATATCATATGTGACAAGCTCATAGTATGCTAAATGAATTAATTGAGAAGAAAGATTATCATAATTTGATTGGCGATATATTATAGAATTCATAAAAATATATATTACTTGCAGTATAAAGATCAGATAATTATTTATTTTTTAAATATGTTCTAGAAATTATTGCTGTAGATGCTTCGATAATTAGTCATTTTCAAACAAGTCTAATTAGATATTTGCGGAAAATACTTATTTTCCGTAGGTCATCAAATGTCTAATTATGAAATTAAAAAGCAATTTCTATATCTTCATTTAATTCTTTTATACCTAATAAATTTTGTCTTATTCTGTATTAAGTAAATAATTTTCTTATAAGAAAAAAATATTCACTAGATTTACAAAAATCGATTTCATTTAAATACACTTTTTTTTAAAGAAATATTATGTAATTTAAGAAAACTGTGCACATGTTACAGAAGGAGTATTAAAATTTATTTAATAATAGAAATATTCTTTAGTGTAAAGTACAATTTTATATAAAATTTGTTTCGAAGAATAATTAATAAATAAGTTTAAAAATAAATTTGTATTAGCATATTCAAACACAACTACAAAAGTCTTAGAATATTTAAGCGATGTATATAAGAGTCAGATATATTGGGCAATGAATAACGTAACACTGTAAAAGTTCCTATTAAGTCACGCAGGTGTAGAGATACCTTCAATTTCAGTACAGTATTTCAAGCCAATTTTTAAAAATGAATAACATTATCTACTGAAGTTTCAATGTTGAGCCGAACGTAGTTGCAAATCCTTCGAATTGAAAAAGTCACAGATAGTATATAATAGTGAAAAAGGCAAAAATAGCATGCGTGCATATATAATGGAAATGGAAATGAAAATAAAAATGAAAAATCTCATTAGCATCTTTCTAATTTCAGTCATGATCTATCGCGCTAACCCACGCATTCTATAAAAATTCTATACAGACGTCCGATATTTTGATCCTTGGAACTTTTCATCAACGCTAATTATATATATATATACTATCAGGATTTTCTATATGGAAATGAAAATCTCTCCCCAGGCGTTTCCCATTAAATAAACCGGTGCGGACGTACATACTTAATTATTATTGTAAATTCGCATACATTACCCGGATAGTTTAGAATTTTATTGAGAATCGTGAACACGCTCCTCTCTCTCTCTCTCTCTCTCTCTCTCTCTCTCTCTCTCTCTCTCTCTCTCTCTCTCTCTCTCTCTTCGCCTCCCTTTTCTGTTCTCGTGATCGGTGTTCTTTTATTCTCAATTACATATTAGACACAATTTTGAAGCACACATTTCTTCCCGCAGTACTACACTTCTTTCCATTTACTCATTCAGTTGACTCTCTCTCTCTCTCTCTCTCTCTCTCATACTATAAGTTGCACACCCACATTCCGTTCCCTCCTCCCCCGTCACTCGCTCGTTCTCCCTTTCACACTCTTTCCTCCTCGAGTCACTTCTTTCTGCCAAGAATATAAACAACGATACAAACTAGATTTTTGAAGGAGCTAAAGAAAGGAAAAAGAGAGAGCGCCCCTCCATCGTCTAATCGTATTAGCCGTTACTCTGCGTCGCCAGACGGGGCGTGCTGAGTAGGCAGAGACGATCCACAGTTAAATGCTGCGATGTCTGTTGCAGTCACGCCACTACAACCAACGATATAACACGAATTATACGAGTCCAGGCACGTGCGCATACGTCGCCACGCGTATCTTACATACATATATATATATATATATATATATATATATATATATATATATATAATATATATTATAACATTGGCGATTCTTTTTGTTCTGTAGTCCGCGGACTCGCGGTAGTAATGCAAGAATCGCATTCTCGTCAGTAATTCATCGCTGATATCAAGCAGACTCATTGCGCGATCCTCTTTTCATCAAATATTACAATAATACACGTCGGTAATAAGTTAGTCGCTGATTTGATTAGTATATAGGACGCACGGATAACCGTCTCCGCAACTCGTTCGGGCTGCCGAGATCTATTGCCCCCTCCTCAGCGCGAGTGTGACGGTAGATTGGAGAATAACACAAACAGTGAATAATATAATCGTCGATAGGATATACACATACAGAAGGAGATGCACAGGTGAGTCCATCGACGATTCTAAAGACAGAGATGAAGTCAGTCGACTTCGGATGAATGTCACACCTTTCTCGAAGCTTGGTGCAACATTGCGCAAGGACGAGAGCGCGCACGCATTGCAAGAGGTGTAGATATATAGGTATATAAATATATATAATGGGCTCCGTTGTGTGCGTAACAAATACGTAACGATTCGTGCGGTGACAAGTCCAGGCGAATTAGGGTTTTGATTCAACATTTTTTCCAACGCCAATTTTTTTGCACTAAATGATAACTGAGGATTTGTAGAATAAGATCCTAAATTGTCGGAATCATAATTCATCGGCGATGTATTTATATATTGAAAAATATCAAAAAAAGCTCTTTATTTACTTTTTCTTCAATAGTTTAAAAACTATTGCCCAAATGGAAAAATGTTTCGTATAAAAGTTGTGCAAGACATAATTCTGAACAAAAGTACATACATTAAAAACTCAGAAAGTCAATTTTTCTATTGTTAAATAAACAATGAAAATGGAAAAATTTTCGATATTCAAAGAGCTATAAAATTTGTTTAAACAATTTAAATTCAATAATAATAGCGCAAATAGATGTTTTTTTATCTACTCATAATGTGTTTTAAATTACAAAGCGTAATTTCAATATGGCGATGCAAAATTTGTTGCCAGTTGCAGTCGTATAAAAATATGCATGAACTTAAAATTTTTCTTTTTTTAAACTTTTTAAACTAAATGCATTTTATTTCAATATTCTAGCGTTAAAAACTTCCGAAATATCGTCTCTAGCAACGGTGTTTTTCACTTTAAACAATATGAATATTTCGTTTAAAAATCTGATCTTTTTAGCTTTGATTACTATTAATATTCTCTGATGAATGCATTTTATTTCAATATTCTAGCGTTAAAAACTTCCGAAATATCGTCTCTAGCAACGGTGTTTTTCACTTTAAACAATATGAAGATTTCGTTTAAAAATCTGATCTTTTTAGCTTTGATTACTATTAATATTCTCTGATGAATGCATTTTACTGTCATAAAAAATTCCCAGCCATTGGCGATCTTTACAATGGTTAATTTTCAATATAAATAATTTTGCAACTGTTCGCAATATTGAAATTACACTTTGTAATTTGAAACATATTATAAGGAGATAAAAAAAATCTATTTGCGCCATTATTATTGAATTTCAATTGTTTAAACAAATGTTATAGTTCTTTGAATATTGAAAATTTTTCCATTTTCATTGTTTATTTAACAATAGAAAGATCGACTTTTTAAGTTTTTAATATATGTACTTTTGTTCAGAATTATGTCCTGCACAACTTTTATGCGAAACATTTTTCGATTTGGGCAATAATTTTAAACTATTGAAAAAAAGTAAAAAAAGAGCATTCTTTGCTATTTTGCAGTAAATAAACACATCGCCGATGTGTTACGATCCCGACAATTTAGGGTCTTATTCGACACATTCTCAGCTATCATTTAGTGCAAAAAAATAGGTGTCGGAAAAAATGTTGATAAGTCAGCCATTTTGGACTTAATTCGCATGGACTAGACGGAAGGAACGCGAATACACATTTGTGTATATTAGTAGAGTCGTAAAAACGCTCCGGTTGAGAAAGGCTTCTCTGTTTCACCTTATACGCCAAAGTATAGATACATTTTAAGGTAGTACGTCCCAAAATCGATTTTCGATGGAATTTTTTGCAATTTGGTATGTACATTAAGCACATAATAATTTATCATCTGTTAAAATTTCAGCGATTGACCAAATCAAAAAAAAGTTATAACAATTTGAAATTTCAATTTTAATATGTAATTTTGAATTCGAATGAGGAATTTGAAGATTTTCTCTGCATAGTAAAGAAACTGTTCGACACATTTGTTTGAAAAACTAATATATTATAATCTAGGCTAAGGCAACATATTTATATTTAAAAATGAAAAATGACGAAACGTTTTTTTAATAAAGTTGATCTGAAAACTATTGTTTTGATAATTTTCGACAAATTGTCCATCGAGAGGACTCACTACGTGGCATCGCCGAATAATCTATTCAGCCATCAGGTAACCTTTTTTTTAGAAAGAACCTTTTTCGGCAAGATTTCGGTCGCTTGGGTTTTATGAGTGAAAACAACAGTTACACAAAAAAATCCATCATAATGTTTAACTTAAATAAGGTTCGAAAGGCAATTCCTTTACAAAAAATACATCTATATTAAAGCACTTGAAATTCAAATGCATTCTATGTAATTCTATTACAGTGGTAACTGTTACACTACTACCCCTACTACGCGCATGCACTCACATAATGCATCCGGGCATTGCATTTTTTTCAACTTCGAAATTTTTTATATAAATATATTGTTAATAATGTAAACTACAATATAATTATCTTTTTTACAAAATAGGATTGAAAAAATATAAATTATTTTTTAAGGTAAATCTAAATCTAAATCTAAGATTCCTGTTCTTGTATACTTTTTTTTTATTCGCGAATTTATCATTACTACTGCGATACAGATGCATTGTTATTAATTAAAAAACAATTAAAAATAAAAAGAAGCTTTAAAAGTTGGTAACTATAGATACCTACACACAAATGAAAAAAAAATTACGTGAGATTCTCAAGAATTTAACGGTAAAAAGAATATCTAGGGTGAAAAAATAAGAAAATATACCGATACAAATGCGACAAGAATTGAGTGTGCACTAAAGTTTTTCTACCTAATGGATCTAGGATTTTGAAGAGTTTTCATAATAGCGACAAAAACTGTACCCTTTAAATAGCTGTCTTAATATACTTGGCATGTTCAATTTTGCACGTTTTCGAAATGCGACGTTGCCAGATCTTTTTTTGTTTACAATTTTTCATCGAACCCTTGTATGTGTAGTAGTAAGCCAGTAGAAGATAACTGACAATTTGCCGAAGCCCTTTACCCCTAAGACATCTACCATAGGCTGTCATAAAAATTCATTGAGCACGACGTACTACCTTAATGCTTTTTCTTCGTGTATAGTGAAGAATGGGAAGAGATTTGATCTCATTATGAGACTTTGATGCGACAAGTGCCTACTATCCGCCTGGACGTTGTTCTTTCCACGATTATATATGTAGCTATACTTAGTTATTATTAGTTATTATCTATAGAGGGATACTTTTCTGAGCTTTACTAAGCACTCATTTTTTCTCATTTTTGAAAGAGGAAGGCAAAAAGGAAGATTTTAATATCTTAATATAAAATAAATCTTCTCATGTGTTGTATAAAAAATTTATGTAAAGTTTTCAAAATCCGGAAATATATTAAGATAAAAAATATTATATAACGACATTAAAAGTCAGATAATTGAAATAGACAGATATCCAAAAAATAGTATATATATAATCTTCGGCTTCTTTAAGAGTCTTAGGACTGGAAACAGTTTGCTATGATTTACTATAACTGTATATATTTTAGAAAATTAATTTTTGATTATTTTGCATATGACATACGTGGTTTTATATATAAAACAGCTTTTTAGTCAAAGATTTCGGTTCGAAATAATACTTTAGTCAATATCATCAGTAGAAAAAAGAAAAAAAACATCATTTTCTTTTTGGAATGTACTTTTTTTTACAGTCTATTCTAAAAAAGTTCAAAAATTTATATCATCAGACTCCTTTACTATCGATACGGTACCATTACGCTCTAAAATCATTCCTAATATATTAGACCAGGCAAATTAGGGTTTTGAGTCAACATTTTCTCCAACGCCTATTTTTTTGCTTTAAATGATAGATAAGGATGTGTAGAATAAGACCCAAAATTGTCGGGATCGTAGCCCATCGGCGACGAATATATTTATTGCAGAATAACAAAAAAGGCTCTTTTTTTACTTTTTCTTCAATAGTTTAAATAATATTGCTCTAATCGAAAAATTTTTCGTATAAAAGTTGTGCAGGAGATAATTCTGAACAAATGTACGTGCATTAAAAACTTTAAAAGTCGATTTTTCGATATTCAAAGAGCTGTACAATTTGTTTAAACAATTGAAATTCAATGATAATGGCGCAAATAGATGTTTTTTCATCTACTTATACTATGTTTCAAATTACAAAGTATAATTTCAATATCGCGACCAGTTGCAAAATTATTTATATTGAAAATTAACCATTGCGAAGTTCGCCACCGGCTGGGAATTTTTTAATGCAGTAAAATGCAATCATTAGAGGATATTAATAGTGATCAAAGTTGAAAAGACCAGATTTTTAAACTAAATATTTATATTGTTTAATGTGAAAAACGCCGTTGCTAGGAACGATACCTCGGAAGTTTTTAACGCTATAATATTGAAACAAAATGCATTTTATTACGCTTAAAAAAAAATTTTTTTGAGCCCTTGCACATTTTCATACGACCAATAGAAGTTGAGAAAATTTTTGTTTAAACTATTATTTATTACTTGTCATTTAATTAACATTTTAACTTGACATTTGGCAACGTGCAAGTGAGCCCTTGCACATTTTCATACGAACAATAAAAGTTGAGAAAATTTTTGTTCAAACTATTATTTATTACTTATCATTTAATTAACATTTTAACTTGACATTTGGCAAGGTGCAAGTATAAAGGTTAATCTATCTTTACATTTATTAATACATTCTAAATTATTAGTAATTATGTTTAAATGTAACATTTATAAAAAGTTTTTACTCGTGGCATCAGCGACGGCAGGCGGCGGCTTATCTCGCCTCGCGTAGACATCGCCGCGTCGCCTACTGAGCATGCGCACATTCACGCACTGCACCACAGCCAGCTCCAGCTACGTCACTCTCGATCTTAGTTGTAAAATAGAATATCTTTACCATAAAAGCAGCTATTTCGATGATTTTTTTTTAATTTAACTTTATTTTTTCTAACCTTCATAGTGCTCTTGGTTCTAATATGGGAATTCTATCGTATCCAACGTATAATAACATAAATTAATTCTTTTAAATTTTATATTGGTTTATTTAACAATTTAGAATTACTTTTACTTCATTTTTTGTCTTTATGTAATAATATTAACGTAATTCAGTATTAGTTTTCCTCTTTTCTGATAACCAATTTTTATCAATGATGCATATTTATGCTGTTTCTTGTCTGTGATACATTCAGTGCTGAAAATTATTATTTTCAATAGCTTAACTAGCTTTGTATTTATAAATGATTTACAAGATCTATCATATCATATCATATCGTATCATATCATACTTCATATCATATCATATCATATCATACTAATTTATAAAAGACAAAGCGTGTTTTTGTTTGTACAAGATAGTCGAAAAAACTACTAAACCGATTGTTCTGAAATTTGACATATAGATTCTATATTATCTTGGGAAGGACATAGGCTATGTTTTTTATTGAAAATCATTTTACTTTCATCAATAAATTAAGTTAACGGTTTTAACAATCAGTTTCACCAGCGGTCACTAGGTGGCGTCTTGAATCTCGAACATCAGCTCAAAGTAGTCCGCTTAAAGTATTAATACCAGGCCAGCTCAAGTGAATGTTCATATCCAACTTTGGGATTCGTATCCTAAAGGAGATGTGGCGTTAGTCAGTATTACCTTTTTTGTCTTCAGGTTAATCTGGTGGGAAAATCTCTCTCTCTCTCTCTCTCTCTCTCTCTCTCTCTCTCTGTCACTATCTCTTTGTCTCTATCTCTCTATCTTTCTTTCTCCTTCTCTTATAAAATGGTTCTGTATGCCAAATCATACTGAATATAGTTTGTGACAACAAATTATATTTTTATTTTTATACATTCTATTAACTTCAGAATTGTGACAAGAGACTATGTTTTTTTTTAGTTGGAGCAAAAAAAATGATGTCAAAATAGGGTTCGTTACCAACAACCTCGAAACTATGTATATATAAATAAAATGTATCGTTACTTCTGCATAAAAAACAATATCCATCGTCTGTTTAAAAAATATGTTATGCGCTTACCAACATTTTGCTTGAATTTCAGTTAACATCACTACGAAAATATTCACGGTGTTTAATTGAAAAAACGGAAATATAAAATATAAAATATATATATATATATATATATATATATATATATATATATATATATTATATGTATATTATATTGTATATATTATGTATACACATTTTAAATACGGTTTCTATTGATAAATATTGTGTTGGCGTGTACGGGCGGTTGATTACGATACCCCGTTGGCCTCAAGACCATTTCTATAAGCAGTAATTTGTTCAGATGATAGAATGCTATGTTCAGGTGTCTGGGCGATTTCTACGGGGAATATTGTATTTAGTTGATAGAAAAGAACGTCCAGGTATGAGGAAATCAACTTCTATGGGAAGTGTCGTGTTAAGACAGTAAAATACGATATCTAGATCGTTCCGAACAGGGACTATCGTGTTTAGCTGGTAGGAAACGATGTTTAGGTATGCCGGAGCAACTTCTAGGGAAAATTTCATGTTCGGATCATAGAATGCGATTTTCAGGTGTTATGGAACGACTTCTACAGGGAGTTACATATTCGGACGGTAGAAAATGATATCTAGGTATGACAAGACGATTTCTACGGGGAGTATCGAATTTAGTTGGTAGAAAACGTTGTTCAGATATGTCGGAACAACTTCTACGGGGAGTTTCCTGTTCGGATGATAGAATGCGATTTCCAGGTGTTTTTGAACGACTTCTACGTTGAATTTCATGTATAGTTGGTGGGAAACCAAATCCAGGTATGTCAGTACGACTTCTATGAAGAGATTCGTATTCTATCATTCGAACACGCATACTCGCAGTAAGAGTCCGAACATGATACTCGTCATAATCGTCGTCTCGAGATACTTGAACATCTTTTTCAACCACCCGAAATAAAAAAAAAAACAATTTTCCCCATTGAAGCCGTATGTAATATGCATATATGTGTGTATTAAATACGGTTGTACATTTTTTATATACATACTGTATATTCAGAAGCAACGATAAGTAAATTACAGTCAATTATTTATAGTAATATAGATTTTTATATATAGAGTATTTTTTACTTACGTGTTATTGAATTCGGTAATAAATCAATTTATAAGGCAAAAATGCCGGCAGTCTAATGATTAAGAGTTGCTCTTTTATATTTATTTTTAATACCTTGTTCAACAGTTACTTTACAAGTTGAAACTATGTTCCTTTAGTCCGAATGTATCATTCATGCTTCGTAAGCCATATTGATGTTAATATATTCTTTGCTTAGTAATAAGATTCCAAAAATTTCGGTTGGCAGAAATCCGACTTGGACTTTTGATGCACTTCAATTTTGCGAGGAAGTCTGGTACTTATGCATAGTAAACAATCAGATGCCCTTTTTACCTGAGTCAGAGCTACTCTATATATATATATATATATATATATATATATATATATATATATATATATATTTATAAAAAAAATTGTTTTAATCACGTAAATTATAAATTATAGAATTTGAAAAATTATTTTTAAATTATATATAAGCGAAAATCTAATTTTTACAACAATTAAAAATAGAAATCTGGCATTGAAAGGAACTTCAAGAAACAATATGGTAGAACATATGCTTGATTAAGTAGTATGCTTTAATCCAATATATAAATATTTATTATAATTATTCCTGTAAAGAAAGCTTTGCGAACATATTTTTGTTATTGTTATGGGAGTTTTGCCATTTATTTGGTTTGTGCAAAAAGTTATATGACCATTTTAGCTTTTCAATGTATATTTATTTCTTTCGTATATTCTTTCCTAAAGATTTGACAAAAACTATTCCAAATGAATTCTAATTTAAAGTATACAAATAAAGAAATGTAAACAATTTTCGTTTTGATTATCTACTTTCAAACTTAGAGCATACATATATATAAGTCCAATATTGGATTTGATCACTTATAAACTTTATGGAAACGAGCCTGACAAGTTCATATATTTTTTAATAATGATGTATTATCAAAATAAGTAGCAGAAGAATGTTCACCGAAAAACATCGATGATTCAAGATAATTATCAGGTATGTGAATAAGTCTTTCCCGTTTTTTTTTCAAATTTTGAGCCTTTATTGTGAAAAAATGGTTACAAATGAATTATTGAAAGTATTGGCCATCGCTAGCTACAACTTTTTCCCATCTTTCTGGCAACATACGAATCCCGTTGCGAAAAAATTCGACCGGTTTGGCCTCTATCCAGTCATCCACCCATTTTTTGGCTTCCTCGTAGGAATGGAAGTGCTGGTCAGCCAGGCCATGCGTCATCGATCTGAAGAGATGGTAATCAGACGGAGCAACGTCTGGACTATACGGCGGGTGGGGTAGGACATCCCATTTGAGCGTTTCTAAGTATGTTTTCACCGGCGGTACAACATGTGGGCGAGCATTGTCATGTTGCAAAATAACTTTGTCGTGCCTGTCGGAATATTGTGGCCGTTTTTCTCGCAGTGCGCGGCTCAAACGCATCAATTGTCGTCGATAGACCTCGCCTGTGATCCTTTCATTCGGTTTCAGAAGCTCATAGTAAACCACACCTAGCTGGTCCCACCATATACAGAGCATGAGCTTGGCGCCATGAATATTTGGCTTGGCCGTCGATGATGATGCATGGACGGGTAGTCCCCATGATTTTCTTCGCTTCGGATTATCGTAACGTATCCACTTTTCATCGCCAGTCACTATACGATGCAGAAAACCCTTTCTTTTATGTCACTGAAGCAGCTGTTCGCAAGTGAAAAAACGCCGTTCGACGTCTCTCAGCTTCAGTTCGTACGGAACCCAATTTCCTTGCTTTTGGATCATTCCCATGGCTTTCAAACGCTTGGAAATGGTTGTTCGGTCAACTCCCAATGCTTCAGCAAGTTCTTCTTGCGTTTGACAAGAATCTTCATCAAGCAAAGTCGCCAATTCTCGATCTTCAAAGATTTGCGGCCGCACGGAACGCTCCTTGTCTTCCACGTCGAAATCACCGCTTTTGAAGCGTTGAAACCATTCGCGAACACTTGAATCATCGACACAACCTTCTCCATAAGCCTCCTGAAGCAATCGATGCGTCTCGGCAGCAGATTTCTTCAAATTGAACCAATAAAGTGAAACTTCCCGCAAATGACGTCGACTCTTCACGATATCAAAAATTTATGATGCGAAAAAATTTTAACTAATGTGTTAGTATGGAATTGTTGACATATGAATAAGCTTTGATTATGACATATGTAACCATTGAATACTCGCACAGTATTGGTGGCGCCATCTCTTACAAAAAACGGGAAAGACTTATTCACACTCCTAATAATTTTTTTAATGAGTACACGTCTCAGCAAAATGCTGTAAAAATAAATTCCACAATTTGTAAATGATCTCATTACTTTATTAAGATGATTTCCTTTAAAAATACTTATTTATTATTATTATTTTAGAGTTTTAGATATATTTGTGTAAACTATATATGCTGCTACTTATAGGAATGTATACAAAATGCACTTCATCATTTGTTTTAAACGTCATTGAGTTATATAATTTATTTTGTGTTAATCTATTCCGGAATATTTTAGAACAATATTTGTATTCATGTAAGTTTCAGAATTCAAATTGTCTTAACAAATTTTGTCATAAGTTTATTTTATTAATTACATAACAGAAAAAAGTGAATACACATAGATTTCCTAAGAATAAAATGACATTAGAATTGTATTCCTTTATTTTTAATTTAGACAAAAAAAAGTATTGAAACCCATGTTTCCTTAGTCAAATATTCATTCCAATAAATTTCGAAATTATTACTTATTAGTTAGAGAGCCAGCTACGAGATTAGTCACGATAAGATACAAGCCAGGTTTTTTCGTGATGAACTTATTGTCAGTATGCATATTGATAGTCCGATGGTCAGAATTCAAGACCATGCAGGGGCGCGTGGGTGGATCATAAAAGCTGTAAAAAATTACTTCCAAAGTCACGATAAGATACAAGTCTCGAATTTTATATACGAATAAATTTCAACTATATAAATAGCGGAAAATCATTGTCAGAACTCTAGACCGTGCAGAATAGGCTGTTAGAGATCGATGAAAATCGAATTAATCGAGTTATAACAAATAAATTTTTTTTAAATAAAACCGATTTCAAAAAAATAGGATGAAATAGAATTAGTTTAAAAAATTTTAAAAAGTACGAAATATCGATAGACTACTACAGTATAATAAGTTTATTAATAAGTTATCACTATCTAAACTATACGTGCTGTGATTTAAGAGGATACATATAAAATGTACTTAGCTATTTGTTTCAATGGTCCATTGTTGTCAACTGTAATTTCTTTATATAATTTATTTTTTGCTAAGCTATTTCAGAATATTTTCGAAAAATATTTTATATAAACATTGTTCTGATATATGAATATTTGTTTTTATTTTTCTTCGAAAAGATTTACATATATAAATATTTTTAGCGAAATTTTGAGTTTACTGATTAAAAATCTAGCAGTCTATTATTATTAGTTAAAATAATAGTAATAAGTGCAATTAACTAATAAAACTTATGTTTGATATAAAATTGTTTGATTGGTAGATCTTTGAAAAATTAATTGTTCAGCTGATTCCGTTAATTATTGTAGAAGCTAAGATATTTAGCAACAACGTTCGGAGATCTTTTTGTATCTGTGAGTATTTCCGGACCATTTCGGGGTATAAAATTTGACAAAAGAAGTTTTTTTATTACATTTTTAATGAGGGTACAGTCCTATAGCAAATACCGTTGGGGCATTTTCGACCATATTATCCGAATAAGTGCTTTTTAATCAACTATAAAATCAAAGAGTCATCAGCGCGTGAAAATAATGTCATTGATATAGTTAAATTGGGATGTGTAGCACTGACTCCAAAAATTCAAATTGATTCTTCAGGTGAGATGTCTTGGATATTGTCACTGACGCCGTCTGAGTGTGATAATATTAAAAGTATATTATTTCTCCAAAAATTATTTTTATCCTTATAGCGCCACAGTAGCAGTCTATCGATATTTCCTACTTTTCTTTCTACCTTTTTTTAACCAATTTTATTTCGACCTATTTTTTTTAAAATTTTTTTGAACTAATTTTTTCTGAATTTTTTTCTTATGTTTATTAAACTGATTTGATTTTGATCAAATTTTTTCACTAAATTTTTGTTTGAGAAAAATTGCATGGAAAATAAGTATATTTTGATATGATCTATAATCTTTTATTTAATTTGTTCCAAAACCTTTTTTTTATTATCAATTTCTATAATATTTGTAATCAAGCGATTCACACTTGATACGTAATCTATCTATCTTGAACTGGTTTTTATATAAATCTGACAAGTTTTTCGAAACCGCTCTGTATTCAATTATACATATATATATATTAAATAATATACATTTAAGATTATAAACGACTTATTATATGTTCTTTAAAATATTATACTATAATTTTCAGAATAAAATGAATTATTGCAATTACCTCATAATGTACATAAGTAATTCTTATGTACATAAAAATTGTAAGATAATGTAGTTTTAACAAATCATAAGTGAGGTTATATCCATAATCACTGTAATATTATAAATAAACAAATAGAATAATTTCGTTATTAGTTTATACAGAAAATGACTCTATGACTCAGAGCAATTTTAGTGTTAAATCGGAATTACACGTATTGTTTAAAATATCAATAATTAACAATACAGAGTAGATTAAAATAAATGTAAATGTAAAGTATGCTGTTTAAATGTGAAGAAAACTTGGAATAATGTATGTGATTTATGAATTATATTTAATATATAGTATCAGAGACATGGGTTGATCAATTACGTTAACATTAAAATGTACGTCATGTTCGTATTTTTTGAAAATCTGGTTTAACTCATGTCATAACTTATAATTTCTTTATAATATTCATCTATTGTTTACTGTCCGTTTTTATTTTTTATATAGAAGGTTTGAATTTTTAGACTTTTACAAAAATTTAATTTTATACAAGCTTTGACAGAATTAGTTTTGATAATCATTGTTTTATTACTGACGTGAAAATTGTAACTGCATTTTATATTAGTTTTCTTAGTCCGCTATGTTAAAAAAATGTTTATTTATGTTTTATGGAGTGCTTACGACAAATATTATTATGAAAATTGGAGGAAATCCTATTTTTATTGTGAAAACCATAAGAATTTTGTAAAAATGTAATTTCTCTAAGTTATCTACTAAATACGAAAAAATTCAAAAAGGATTGTTAACAAAAATTATAGATCTCATTAAAATATATATTTCTTATTCTATGTATTTTTCTTTAGTTGTCAAAAAAAAATATATATATTCGAACCGACAGAGGATGTAGAATACTCAATAGGAATATTGCGGTTAAGCCCATTTTTGATAAGAAAAAACGTTCATAAAGAAAAATCATATAGATTAAAATATAAGTATTTTGATGAGATGTTGAACTTTCATTGGAAATATTTCTTGAAATTTTTAAATTTTACGAAATAAGTTATATATTTTTATTGGGTTTTAATATGATTTATTGTAAAAATGGAATTATCGCGAATTTTTATGGTTAAATAAAAAACCTACTGAACCGATTGTTCTGAAATTCGAAATAGATCTTTTACATTTTTTTTTTTTAGATTTTTTAGATTTAGATTTAGATTTTTCTATTTTTTGTAAAATCGAAAAAAATGGTGGCAAAAAGAGCACTTATTTTACAAACAATCTCAAGAATATATATATTACATACGTCTGCGACGGGGAAAATTGTACTTTCGAATTTTTGAGTTCGGGCGGTAAAGGAAGGTCTCAAGACGCCTTCGACGGGAAGTTTGGTGTTCGGATGATAGAATACGAAATTCTCCGTAGAAATTGTCCCGACACACCTGGACATCGTTATCTACCGACAAAATATAAAACTCCGTGTAGAAGTTGACCTGAAGCATCTAGACATCGTTTCTTGCATACAAAACACGATATTCCCCATAGAAGTCGTTCCGACACAACTGAGATTCGTTTCCTACCGACTACATACGATAGTTCTCGTAGAAGACGTCCGGAGACACAGGGATATCGTATTCAATCGCCCGTACACGAAACTAAATACAATATTTCCGCGTAGAAGTAGCGAAGAATATACGTCTATACATACACACACATATATATATATATATATATATATATATATATATATATAGATTTATTTATTTATTTATATACACGCTGTCCCAAATATAACTGCTTATATTAGCGGCATGCTATCGGTAAGGAAAAATTATGTGTAAATATTAATATTCATGTAGGTCTATTTTTAATAGTTTTCGCATTACGGGCCAAAATATGTAGTGACTGGAAAAGTATGTCAAACAAAAGGAAACGAAGCGAAGTCAAGCGAACGCGGCAAAGATCAGTGGTTATTATTTTTCCTGTCCATTGTTAACGCTCGCGTAACTGCTTGAATATACGGACGCATTAACGAAGCGGGGTTCACGTGTCTTGTGACCAAAGATTATCTTTCTTCGTCTACAAAGGTCCCTTCGCATATTTTTTTCAAGCTACCCTCTTTTATAACAGGCCACTACACTGGTGCGGACGACCTGACCGCGAGCACACACGTGTGCTTTATAAAAACAAATGTGCAACTGAATTTTCTTAATATTATAAATTT
Source organism: Sycobia sp. Sy_11 (assembly GCA_018907035.1). Taxonomy (NCBI): domain Eukaryota; kingdom Metazoa; phylum Arthropoda; class Insecta; order Hymenoptera; family Epichrysomallidae; genus Sycobia; species Sycobia sp. Sy_11. The sequence goes on along the minus strand of JACCIC010000217.1, from coordinate 533,853 downwards.
TGAAAAATAGATATTTGATAATCACATTCAAAACTGGCAAAAATACTGATTGCAAGAAAAAAGGAAATTTGATTGATAAAGATCGGATAAAATGATCTGATAGGCTCATTCAATACCTTCATAATTATTTTATACGATTTGATACGTAACTCGAACCCAAACCATTCTGTTGGAAAAATACTGATTGCAAGAAACTTCAACTATCTATCAAACTTCCTTGCAATCACCCTTTCTGTTAGTTATGAATATGATTATCAAATATCTATGTTTCAATCTTTGTAACTTTTTGACAATTTAGTTCCACTTTTATTTTTATGAAACACACGTGTGCCTCGTCATTAGTTCGTGGGTGCCAGCGAAACATCTACGTTTTCTTCATTATTTCAAATGCAGCGGAGTGGGCTGTTATAAAAAAGGGTAGCTTAACAAAGAATATGAATAAGGGCCGTTGTAGACGAAAAAAGATAATCTTTATTTACAAGATGCGTAAACCTCACTTCGTCAATGGTTCCCTATATCCAAGCACAGGAAAAATATCAACTACTGGTCTTTGCCGTGTTCACACCACATTGCCTAGTTTCTCTTTAATTGACCTTTTCGTCGCTCGCAGACGATGACCCACTTCTTTGAGCCCTTATTGACTCCCAGACATGGGTCCGGACTGCAAAAACTATTGAAAATGGACCGAACTGAATATTAATATTTACATATAACTTTTCCTTCCCAATACCATGCCGCTAATATGAGCAGTTATATCTGGGACACCGTATATATGTATATATATATATATATATATATATATATATATATATATTAGGTGTACAAATAAGTATTCGCCATTTTGAAAAGATAGCGCCACCGATAAGGTAACATCCAAATGGTCAGCTGTAAAAAGTCGTCTCGTATATGTTGACAACTGGAAACAGTATAACCTTTTAATACCTCTGACTTTTTGCAAGCATCACTTAGTTTTCATCGTGTTAAGATGTCAAGTTTTGAACCAAATAAGTGTCATTTGCGGGAATCGTTAATTTACTTCTTTCATTTAAAGCGATCTTCAGCTGAAGCATGTCGGCTACTCATAGAAGCATATAGTTATTTTAGTTTGCGTGAGAGAAGTTGTCGGGAGTAGTTCACAAAAATTTAAAGTGGTGATTTCAACATGGAGAACAAAACACGCAGTGGAAGGCCCAAAGTGTATGTGGACACGGAATTGGAAGTTTTACTGGAGGAAGATCCGTGCCAAACGCAAGAAGAAGCAAGAGTTCGGAGCGACTAAGCAAGCTATTTCACAAAGTCTCAAAACCCTGGGAATGGTCCAAAAGCAAGAAAATTGGGTTCCTTACGAACTGTTGCTAAGAGACGTCGAGCGTCGCTTATTCGCTTGCGAGCAATTGCTTAAAAGGCAAAATCGCAAAGGATTTCTACATCGTATCGTAATGGGAGACGAAAAGTGGATTCACTACGACAACATGCCAAACTTTCATGGCAAGAAGCTAATGCTGTGCATTTGGTGGGATCAGCTTGGAGTGCTCTATTACGAACTACTCCAAAAAAAGCAAACCACCACTGGGAAACGTTACCAACAACAGCTCATGCAATTGAGCCGAACATTGAAGACTAAACGTCCACAATATGTCAAAAGTCACGATAAAGTCATTTTTCAACATGACAACGCTCGGCCACATGTTGCAAAAATCTTAAAGGAAACGTTAGAAGCACTGAATTGGGATATCCTACCCCATCTGCCGTATTCATCAGACATTGCTCCTTCAGACTACCACCGACTCTGGTCGATGATTCATGGTCTGCCTGAGCAGCATTTCACTTCTAACGATGAATTGAAGAAATTGGTCCATTCATGGATCGCTTCAAAAGACAAGCAATTTTTTAGACGGGTATCGACTTACTGCTCGAAAGATGGTCAAAAGTAGTAGAAAGTGATGGGCAACATTGTGAATGACATTAATTGTACCTTTTTTACAATAAATTCTTATTTCTTTATAAAAAAGGGCGGAAACTTATTTGTACACCCTATATATATATATATATATATATATATATATATATATATATATATGTATGTATACTAGCACCCCCCGTCTCGGCTTCGCCCGAGATAATAATTTAACCCATTTCATAAATAATCCCATAATATCTAAGTAAAAAGTGCTCTATATATAAAGATTTTTATTTCTATAAATAATTGACGTGAATTCAGTATGATTTGGCATATAGAAACATTTTATAAGAGAAGAAGAAAGACAGAGAGAGAGAGAGAGAGAGAGAGAGAGAGAGAGAGAGAGAGAGAGAGAGAGAAATTTCCCACATAAGAGAAAATAAAATTTACAAAAATCAAGATATCCATAAGTTGTGAGAGTAGTGTCAGATAAGCCTGAAGAACAAAAAAGGTAATACCGACTAACGTCACACCTTCTTTGGGATACGAATCCCAAAATTGGATATGAACATTCGTTTGAGCTGGCCCAGTATTAATACTTTAAGTGGAATACTTTGAGTTGATGTTCGTGATTCAAGACGCCACCTAGTGGCCGCTGGCGAAACTGATTGTTAAAACCATTAATTGATTATTGATGAAAGTAAAATCATTTTCAATAAAAAACATAGCCTATGTCCTTCCCAAGATATAGAATCTATATGTCAAATTTCAGAACAATCGGTTCAGTAGTTTTTTCGGTTATCGTGTACAAACAAATATATGCTTTGTCTTTATAAATTATCATAGTATGATATGATATGATATGATATAATATGATGATAATATATATATATATATATATATATATATATATATATATATATATCATAATAATTCTTAAGATAGAAAATTACAACATAATTTACTTATCATATCAACACATCATATCATACTTCATATCAGATCAAATAAATTTATAAAGACAAAGCGTGTTTTTGTTGGTACACGTGAAACATAAAAAACTACCGAACCAATTGCTCTGAAATTCAAAATATAGATCTACAAGGTCAGATAATGAAGTAATGCGACAAAATTAAGGTACATCGTTTCGATCCTCTTCAAAGCAGTCCTTTCCCACATCGATACGCTAATTCCAGTGAGTTTTCCAGATTTCGTAATAATTCTGGAACAGTTCTTGTGGGATCTCTCCGAGTACCTTCATCAAAGATTGTTCGATGTCTTCAACGCAGTCAAAATGTCGACCTTTGATGAATTTTTTCAAATGGGGGAATAGAAAAAAGTCACAGGATGACATTTCCAGTGTATAGGGGGTTGTGGAAACATTGCGATACCTTTAGCCGCCAAAAATTGAGATACACTGAACGCATTGTGACAGGGAGCATTATCGTGGTTGCAGAACCGAACTCTTCGCGATCTCTGGACGCACTCTGAGCACCCTTTTTCGTAATTTTTCGAGCAAATTGTTGTGGAATACTTGATTTACGGATTGTCCAGCTGGTACAAACTCTTTGTGAAACAGCTCTTTGCTGTCTAAAAAGCAAATTAACATAGTTTTCACTTTTCACTTGCTCACTCTCGATTTAGTTGGCCTTGATGCTCCAGGGAGACCCACTGTTGGCTTTGCCATTTAGTTTCTGGGTCATATTGAACGAACCAACTTTCATCACCAGTAATAACTCGATTGAGAAGAGCAGAATCACTTTCAACTTCCTCGAGACAATCTTGAGCGATGTTCATTTAATGGGCTTTTTGCGCATCTGAAAGGTTCTTCGTTACCATCTTCGCGCACAGCTTATTCATGGCGACATCTTCGGTTAAAATGTTTTTAACTGTTTCCCGGTTAACATTCAACTCGTCAGCCAACATTCGAATAGTTAGTCGCTGGTCTTGACGAATAAGGGCGCGAACACGCTGCGCATTCGCGTCGGTCGCACTTGAATTGGCCTTCCGCTCCGCACCTTGTCTTCGACGCTCTCACTGCCTTTTTTAAAATCGGCATGCCACCGAAATACCTGACTACGACTCAGAGCATCACTGCCATATACTTTAAGCAGGTTTTCATAAGTTTTTTCGCAGTTTCGTCGAGTTTCGCACAAAATTTTATCGCGCACCGTTGCTCTAAATTTCTCTATTTCATTTTTGTGTCATACATTACTCGCGCGTTGTTACAAAACACTAAACATCTGGTGAAGAAATATTCGTATAAGGATCGTTTCTCGATCAGGTCTCAATTCAGAAAGTAGAGATCTACTATTTCGGTGGCGGAGTTGCAGGTTTGCAGTTTTACCAGAGTCCGAGAAATAAAATCAATCGCATTACTTAATTGTTTGATCTCGTAGATTCTCTTCAGAAGGATATAGGCTATGTTTTTTATTGAAAATCATTTTACTTTCATCAATAAATTAGAATAACCTTCTTAGTAGTTACTTTCATCAGCGGCCAGTAGGTTACATCTTGAAACATGAATACGAACACAAAGTAGTCCGCTTAAAGTATTAATACCAGGCCAACTCAGTTGAATGGCTATATCCAACTTTGAGATTCGTATTCTAAAGAAGGTATGATTTTAGTTGTTATTATCCTTTTTGTTCTCCAGGTTAATCTGACACTACTCTCACTCCTTATGAATATCTTGTGATTTTTGTAATTTTTATTATCTCTTATGTGTGAAAATCTCTCTTTCTCACCCTCTGTCTCCCTCCCTCTCTCTCTTCCTCTATATTGTCTTATAAAATGGTTGTGTATGACAAATCATACTGAACATAATTTGTAACAACAAATTATGTTTTTGTTTTTATACTTTATATTAATTACAAAAATGACATAGGCTATTTTTTTTATTTTGAACAAAAGAAATGATGGCAAAGTTTGCTTTACCAACAATCTTGAAACAATGTATAAATGTATATATTCTTTAACGATGGCTTCTAGGGAGATATATTGTATTGGCGTGTACAGGCGATTGCAACGATATTTCGGTTCCTGAAGACGAATTCTATTATACTGGGTGTTTTGTATTCGAAAGATAGTAGGTCCTGTCTTTAGGCAGTTATTTAATGAAATACCTGAACTTGATTTTCAAGGAAGCATCAAAAACTATACGAACTTTAGTGATTTGACTGGATATTTTCAGCACTGTAAATATCCAGTTCATTTACAATCTTCCAAACATTCCCGCATGTGACGTAGGTCATTATATTCAAACATAAATACGTTGTAGGATTATTTGCATTTCAAATGACATATTTAACTTTTTAACGAGAAAACTCTTCGACGCGCTATGTCATATATCTTTCCGAGCTTATTATTTTTTTGTTGAATGGCAAACAAACAATGAATTTTCCGGAGAGTGGATCGCGACGTGTCTTTTCCTTATATAAATTTTCTACCGCGTATTCTTTTTCCAATAAAACTCTCCTTTCTATACCTTCTTCTGTTTCTTAAAATTTAGCTATTTCCTTTCAAAGCGATTTCGTTGATAGCATACAATTTTTAATACTATTATTATTAATATTAGAATTATTATAATTTATTCGACTCGATAATATCCAACCTAATTTAGTTTCATTTAAGTTAGACTCTTTACATTTTAACTGTATTTGACCTCTGCACATTAGATCATGAAATAATTCTACTCCAAGCAAAACGCCAACCTCTCTGGATCTATAAAATTGTGGTTCAGCCAACAGTATATTTAGAGGAATAATTCATTTATTTTTCTATATGATTATTTATCAAGAAATTACATATTTGCGGAATCATCAGAAATACTTCGTCATGATAATTTGATTGCGTGAATATATTGTTGTTTTAAAAGCTTTATGAATTCGAGACTCCAATTGATTTAATCTATGCAGCGGAATATTTATATTTTTCAGATTGAAATTGAAAGATTTTGGGAATTTCTCAGTTATAAAATTAGACTGAGAATCGCTATTGAGCAATATGCGTGTCGAAATTATTTTACTACGTTTATTTTTTATATTTATCAGTACTGATTCAGAGTTGATGATAGAACCTGTAAAGATACATCAACGCTGAGTGTTGTCGCAGAGATTTCATCCGTTTGCGCTGTTTGCCAATTAATTGTTCAGGCTCTGAAGCTCGGTATTTAACTGTCGTGCAGCGTAATGTAGAAAGGTGTGATGCCTTCGTTTACATTTTTTACAGCTCTCCGTTTTACAATCCGAATTAGTGTGACCAGAGTTAAAACAGATCAAACATCGACGATTTAATTTAATTATATCGGCTCGTTGAGCAACGTTCATTTCTCGTATTTTGTCGCATGTATAAATTTTATGCGCACCGTAGCATATCATGCATGATTCAATCGCTTAAACAGTAGCAATAGCATGGTTTTTCTGATTTACCTTATATGCAGGCGTTGATTGATTAATTTTGTTTTGATACTTGATTCGCTTTATGCGTATTGTTTGTAATACTTGCAGAATACAAAACAGTTGTTTGCAACATTAAAATTTATTTGCTACAAATTCAAGTGTCGCACGAGCCGGCATGGATGTAACGGTCACAGATCTCTCCCACTGCTTATGAGTTTTGCTGTTAAATTTACTCGTTATAATATATAATAGAAGTCGGTCCCATGCGTCTACATTCTGTTCTAAATTTTTTAATGCTCTTAAATGTGTTTGAAAATCATCGTTAATTTTCCTTAATTGAGTAGCCGACTCTTTATTTATCGCAGAAAATTCCATAAGCGTTTTGTGTGCCTTTGCGTAATAATACGAGGATTATCAAAGCATTCCTTTAATAGACCCTAAACTATAATATATTTATGCGCGGAAGTGTCTAATGATTTTATTACTGCTGCCGATTCGTCTTTTGAAGGCAATCGCAAATAATGCAATTTTTAAATGTTCGGCAAATTTGAATTATCATAAACCATAGTATGAAAGGTATCACGGAACTCTAACCATTTATTGAAACTACCATTTAATGTTTTTAATTATATTCGAAGCAATCATAAATAACTTTTACCTGCCTTAGCAACCACAGGTATACCTCCACATTGAACATTGGAAACACTTAAAGATTGCTCATGTAACATTTAAAGATACTGCCTTTACTCATTTTTTTGCGTGTTTTATTTCCGTATTATATAAAGATTCAAACGTGTATAAGTCCGTATCATTTTCACCGATTAAAAATTCAAGTTTTTGATGTATTCATTTAACTTTCTTGAGGATGCTTTCTATTTTCTCCAACTATGCCTTTATTTCAGTAAAATCATTTTCATTATCTCTATCACTTCAATAATTGGCAAATCTCGTGAGTTTTCCTTTTAAAGACACTCTCTCTCTTTCTTTTCAATTTATTTATTGTATCGTTTTGACTAATTGTCACGAAAGTACTTAAGTATGTGGTCGAATATAGCAATTAAGAGTACGGAAAGTTAAGGAATTAAGAGATTCACTTACTTTTGAAGGCTATGTGGTTATGTAAGGTTTCTTTCTCGTTTTTCTGACAGCGGCAACGTATTAATAAACTCCTTCGTACGTAATTCAATTATTTTGGTGCTCCTGTTGAGTTTAAAGCTAAGGTCGCTTGAAGATAATTTCGAAGAAATGTCGTATCTTCATATCACCACATTTAATAATTTCCTTATTTATATTCATCAATATTTAATTTCTTGATGTTACTCCTTTGTATTAATTTGATTTATTTTGATCCTAATTTTATTTGATTTACGTATTCACTTGGATTGCAATTTATTCAATTGACTGATACTTCTTTGTTGATTCGCATTTGATTCGATGGCTTACACTTCATTTGTGTAAATAATATATTTGCTTTGATATATAGACTGGAGATATTCGTTTCGAAGAAGCACAATATTAGGTGAAATACAAGAACTGTAACGAGTGAATCGTACACTAGCTCGTATAGAAACTCGTGCGGTTGTAATAAGTGCATTGCGTTAACTATGAGGCCAGACAATTAAATAATGCGACCGATTTTATTTCTCCTATGGTAATACTGCGAACCTGTATCTCTGCCACCGTAATAGCAGATCCCTACTCTCTCGATTGAGACATTGACGACCCTTGTACAATCATTTTTTCTCTAGTGATTTAGTGTTTGGTAACAACACGCGAGTAGTGCATGTCACGAAAATGAAACAGAGAAATTTAGAGCACCGTTGCGCGATAAAATTTGAACATCGTAAATCAGGTATTCCACCACAATGTGTTCGAAAAATTACGGAAAAGGGTTGTTACAGTGCGTCCAGAGATCGCGAAGAGTTGGGTTCTGCAACCACGATAATGCTCCCTGTCACAATGCGTTTAGAGTATCTCAGTTTTAGGCGGCTAAAGGTATCGCAACGTTACCACAACCGCCCTATACACTGGAAATATCACCCTGCGACTTTTTCCTATTTCCCCATTTGAAAAAATTCATTAAAGGTCGATATTTTGCCTCCGTTGAAGACATTCAACGATTTTTGACGAGGGTAATCGGAGAGATCTAGATATGAGAGGGGACTACTTTGAAGGGGATCGCAGCGATGTGCCTTAATTTTTTAATATACTCGATTTTTTAATTTTTTTGCATTACTTAATGGTCTGATCTCGTATGACACAAAGAAATAAATACACTACGAATTTATTTATTTTGCTTTTCTTTATTGAATTAATTTTTTTTTTCGAAAGGAGAACAAGTCGGAGTAACTGTGTAAGAAAAACTAGCATAAAGTTTTCGCTAGCTATGATGTGTACATACAAAATTAGTGGATCTTATTTTTACGAATGTAAAGTGAGCATTTTTTATTGGCTAATTTATGATTTATTTAAAAGCAAAACGGGAGAGACGTAGAAGTCTTAGGGTGGAAATACCCACAGTTTTTTTATTATTGACGGTATTTTATCGTACAGGTCGGTACAGGTTTCAGAAATCTAGAACATTAGCGCGATTCCATATATGGTCATGCTTAACCACTATTAAGATCGTACACGGGTATAATAACCAAAAATTGTTTTTTAAATTTAAAAATTAAGTTTTTAAATTATAAAATATTTATTTAAATAAAGAAAATATTTTTTAAAACAAGAAAATATTTTCTGAATTCAATAAATCTTCATAAATGTAAAAAAATATTTGTTTTAGTCAAAAGAATATTTTGTATTCTGAAGTAAATGTTTATTAAATTTTACAATATATTTTTTCATTTAAAAAAATTATTTTTACATAATTTAAAAAAAGTTTTCTGAATACAGATTAAATAAATTATTTGTTTTAATTAAAGAAAATTTTTTGAATATATGAAATTTTTTTCTCAATGTGTCACTATAAGAAAATGTGTATAAATGTTCATACCATGTCAGTTAATTTCACTGTGCCTTATTATTGAATTTCACCGATCCTTCAAAAGAATTTTGTTTTATCTTTACAGAGCGAACAGACAAGATTTCATGCCAAAAATGAACTGGTCCCTTTGGTCCTTTTTTTTCCTCTTTTTCGACTTAGTAGCAGGGCAATCGTAAGTATAGATTGATGTCTTTGATAAATATGAGCCAATTTTTCAAACAATTTGTCACGTCCCTCTTCCACGTAACCGTTTATGACCCCTTTTAAGGTACTATTCGATTGTCGCGCCACGAGTTGTACGACCCAATTCGGAGTATCACGTGGCGGTAAGCATTATTGGAGTTTCCGAGCCAACGACCACCTTCGTCGAGTTGTCCGGGCAGTTGGACAGCGGAGAATCCTTTGCCGTATCGGAAAGCATTATTGTCGAGCCGTATCGTACTCGTATATTGAATCTCGAGGTAAGTTTAAATACGTGGATTCAATTATTCTTTCTTTACCATTAAAGAGTTAAAAAAATAAGAAGACATATTTTATTCAGAATTATTTTATGTATTTATGATAACAGTTGGCAATCTACAGAGCAGAAGCTAAAATAAAGGTGTTTAAAAAAAATCTTGATATTAAAAAATAATTATTTGTTTGAAAAATATATTTTTTGAAAACAATGGTTTAATACTTATAGTTCAACAAAATATAATAAGGAACTATAGTATTTTATCTGATTAAACAGTCATTTTCGTAATATTCAGTTATGTCACCGACTAAGCATATACTATATACAGGGTATCCAAAAAGTCCCGAATCATCTTAATAATTTTCCAGGTAAACTGATTTTGGGCAAGTTCAAGGTCAATCTACAGGTAACTTTTGCCAAGGAATTTAATAGTGACCTTGGATTTGGTCTTGGGATTGACTTTCAAGGTTATTTCAAGGTCAACTTCGTTTTTTCAAATGGGAATCCCAATTTTTGACAACGGATATCGAAAAAGGAGAAAATTTTACGTCCAAACATGTGCTCAAGTCATGGATCAAGGATGACGTTAATAGTCACACAAGTTCATTTAACCTCGAACAAGATCTGGAAACCACTTGGCATAGGAAATTCTGAATTTTTCTACGACAGAAGTTATCACCTTAATCAAAGTGCATGTAACGGTGACGTTCTGCACTGCCTTGACGATGCGCTTCAAGGACATTTTACTATGAATTTTCTTATTTACTTTTAGCATTACCCAAGAACAACAACATGGACGTAGTAAAATCTGTTTCCTTTGGGGTGCTTGATTAACGTGAGTCCCCTTGCCTTATAACTAAAACTAAAAATAAACTGAAAAAATAAAAATAGCGCAACATGCAAATCTTGAATTCATAAAAAATTAATAAAAAAGTAAATAAAAATCATTCTTTCCTTTAAAAATTTAATCAAAATTGGTAAATTGAAGCTTTATAATTTTGACGTTGATTTTGAACTGGAACTTAAACAAATATTGAATTTAGAGTTTATTTTACATATGAAATATTTCTATTAATTTAAAATACCGTTAATAAATAAATAAGCAGTAGAGCTACAAAATAAATTACTATTTTAGTTTTTTTTAAAACAATTTTCTCTGTTCTAAGTTTGCGCTCTTCACTGTGATAACATGATCGGATAGTTTTTACACTTTATCGTATTAAAATTAGTTCTTGAAATCTTGATTACTGTGATCGGTGTTTGGGTAAGGTTTAATTTGTTAGATTAGTCAAAATGAATCGACTTACTGAAAGATGCAACGTTTAGAGTTGCTAGAACTCCTTAGAATATCATTTTCAACGGTATCAAGAACTATTAGAAGATTTAATGATCACGGTATTATCAATGGTCTACATAGACCAAGCAAACCAAATTCAGCATCAAAAGAACAGATTTCATTAAACGTTATGCTATCAATCATTGAGACTCCATATAATTCTCTTCGTAGGGTTAGTCAAGAAAATGACGTTAACAAATAGTCAGTACATAACATATTTAAAAAGCCAAATTCCATCCATTTAAAGTTAATCTAATTCATAAGTTGAACGAAGATGATTTCGATCGTCGAATTTTGTGAAGGATGGAACGTATAATTGAAAATCTTGAATTTTCAATATAGCATTCTCAGATGAGGCGACTTTTCAACTTCATGGAACCTTAAATAGGCATAACTGCAGATATTGGTCAGATAATAATCCTCAATAGACTAGAGAAGACAAATCACAATATCCAGAAAAATTAAATGTTGGGCTGGAATTCTCAACAACAGAATCATAGGACCTTTTTATTGATGGTAACTTAAATGCACAACACTATGAAGTTATGCTACGATACCAAATAGTTCCCGCAATTAGAGAAAAAGCTGGGGGCCAAATTTGAGAATACATGGTTTCAACAGGATGGTTCGGGACCCCACTATGCACGACACGTTTGTAATTTCCTAGATGAAGTTTTTTTCAATCGATAGATAGGGCGGAGAGGTACTATAGAATGGCCAACTAGATTACCTGACTTAACAGCTCTTGATTGTTTTTTTTTGGGGTTATACAAAACAAAACCTCAAAATTTAGAATAATTACGGTAAAGAATTATTGATGAATTAGTACTTATTCCTACTAAAATCATCCAAAAGCATTTGATGCTTTTTACCACAGGTTAGCTTACTGTCAAGAAGTAAATCGATATTAATTTGAGCAGGTAAAGTAGAAAATTACAGTCCATAATGCTTATGATCAAATATGAGAGGCAAAGGAACTCACGCTAATGAAGCACCCCATAGGGAACAGATTTTACTATGTCCACGTCGTTGCACCTGGGTACTGTTAAAAGTAAATAAAAAAATTCAAATTAAAATATCTTTGAAGGGCATCGTCAAGGCCGTGCAGAGCGTCACCATTGCATGCACCTTGATAAAGGTAATAGCTTCTATAGTACAAAAATTGAGAATTTCCTATACCAAGATGTTTGCAGACCTTGTTCGAGGTTAAATGACCGTGCGTGATTATCAAGGTCATCCTTAACCCATAACTTGAGCACATGTTTGAACGTACAATTTTCTCCTTTTTCGATATCCGTTGTCAAAAATTGGGATTCCCATTTGAAAAATCAAATTAGACCTTAAAATAACCATGAAAGTCAATCCCAAGGTCCCATCCATAGTCACTATTAAATTCCTTGATAAAAATTACATCTAGATTGACCTTGACCTTGTCCAAAATCAGTTTACCTTGAAATTTATTAAGGTGTTCCGGGACTTTTTGGACATCCTGTATATTGTAATTAAGAATAATTACATTTACATATATTTTTCCATCATTTCTATTGTATTATTTATATTTGTATTGCACGCAACACCACGCAATTACATATGCGCGGAACTCCTTATATAGTAACTACAGCATAGCGTCATATGCGAGTGGCAAGGCAAAACCTAGATCCACTTCGCGAATATAATACTTTTTATGAAAATTAATTTGTTAAATTTTTATATTTTCATTGAATCAATTTAATAAATACTTTTTAGACAATTAACTCTAAAACATTATAAAGTGGTGCGGGTTGAAAATCCAAATCGTCGCGGTACCGAGGTCATCGTGATACCAAACCTCCGCATCTCCGTCCCCATATTGTTCGCTGACAATGATGATGTCAGCGTTCTGATGAAGACAGATTTGCGTGAGCAGGTTGCTCGCCATCCGACACCTGTTTAGGTTCGCCAGCAAGATTTTAAGAATTTTGGCGAGACCAGGTTAGGGCTTCGTGAAAATCCGCGTGAGCCCCAAACCCGGCAACACGATTTAACGGAAGCAGACGGTACTCCTGTCTAGGCCGTCGTGACCTGAGCCGCGGAGTACATAGCCAAGACACCTATAACAACAGTCAATCTGGACCTGCCGCCGTAGGCCGCAAAGCACTCATCGGATCGCCACCTTTCCGATTTCCAGTAGGAATCGAAATTTCCAGTAGGAATAGAAAGCTCAGAGAGGCTCACGAGGGCTAGTCGTTTGCCGACTTTGTTCTCCCTCGTGAGCCTCATCTCGAGGAGGCCGGTATAGTCTCGCAAGACACCAAGGAGGGCTGTCTTCACTTCGTCGAGCGTCATGCAGCCATCCACGTCTGTGATCTCCAAGCTAGTATTGGGGTCAGAGCGCGAAGTTCCGAGTTTTGACCGACGACCTCATTCCGGGCGTTATTGAAGCCCTCCATGTCCTCCACCGAAGCCTTCTTAAATTCGATCAGGACATTGCAGTTTAATGTTCGGCGGATGTCCTTGATCGTAAGTCCATGCTGCGAATGATCGACCTTATAGCTGATCCCTCCAAGGGTTTCCGTGCTGCTGCCATGGCTGCCAGTATTTATGGCACTGGCAACACTGTTAGTTCTGCTGCTACGCAACGTACGGGGAGCCTTCAGGCTGTTTACCCCCGTACTCTTCTAGGCAATTACCTGCTCCTCCGTGCTCCTAACTTCGTTTCCTTTATTGTGAGTAATGTCCATGCTTATATTCTTGTATTTTCATCCCCCGATCTGACCGGCCTCTATGAACCCTTCAACGACGTGATCGCCAAAATGACTCCCCAACATTTGCCTGAAGGAGTTATTCTTACTTGGACCTTCGTATAAGGCTCCTTTACAGAGCCAGGGGATATAGCACGCCCCGTAACGCTAGCCCACCTGCGCTCTTTCGAGCTTCGCAACCCAATAATAAGGTGCTCCACTCTCTGGAGAGTTTCCGGCAGATATCACGAGCTAGAACGCACTCATCAATGCTGAATGACTGGTGCTGGCTAGGTATCCATCCGCCCGTCCTGCCGTCAGCGGAAGCCAAAGATTTTTCGGGTCGGCCAGGCATACAACCTGAAGACTCGCTTCCTCAGCAGGATATCCCTTTGGTAGCTCCCAGGCATGCACCGATCGGCAAGCGCGGTGCACCGTCTTTAGCTCCATTTGAAGTTCCTTCTACCTCTCTGACAAAAGCCAAGAGGGAACGATCAGTCGAAAAGATTTAATGTGCTTCAATTAATAAGCGACGCAAGCGCCGTTGGCCCCCCTTGTAGATCAGAAAAAAGCCCGCCCCCTTCCATTCCGCTCTAGTTTAGGGAGCACAGGCGTGGGTGGCAAAAATTGTGAAGTGGGTGAAATGGGTTATGCTTATATAAGTGTGCTTACCAGAGGAGGACATGTCCAGCCAGAGCCCGCATGCAGGCCGCCTCGGGCCAACACCAGAATGCCGCTCCATGCTTCAATCTCGCAATCCGATTACTCAAGGGCTCCTCGGGAAGCGTGACGCCCACATCTTTATATTCGGGAAGATGTCTGTTTATAGAACCCCCCGCCAGACGATGACACACAGCAGGCCCCTACTCCGCCGCGCAGGAGCTGGCAGTTTCAGTCGTGCCTGTGCATTTCAGGGCCTGCAGAGTTAATCCACTCGGTGTTTGCTCGGCTTCGCTCCATGTCTCGCTAACGCTACTCTACAGAGTTTCCGAGCTGCGTGGCGGCCGAATCTTTATATACGAGGTGACCTTTTATTTGTATATATATACATATATATATATCCGGTATAGTTACTGGATGCAACAGTTCTATACTTTTATTTTAATCTTATTTCATTTTAGCATTTGATTGCAAGAATTTTTCTAGTTTTTATTTATATTATTATTTATATTTTTTAAAATATTTGTGACAATTAACGGATTTTCTCTTTCTGTCCCTATGCATTATTTACTATTTACAATATTATAAAAGCATTAGATATTAAATTTTTTCTTAATTAAAATTTTTTAACTAATTATGGAATATCCATTTTAGCACGAAACCATAAAACTCAATTTGAAATTTCCACATTGGAAGAAAGGAAAGTCTTAATTTTTGCAGAATGAAAAATTCATCTACATGATGATGTTCGCATTGACATTTGGGTCTCAATTGCTTTCTGATGCTTGTGCGCATATTAGATATAATTTTGCTTAGCCTCTGTTTGATTCAAACGAAAATATCAACGTCGCATTGAATAGAATCGTACAATTATATATATATATATATATATATATATATATATATATATATATATTGCCTACGTCGCAGCGTGTGAAGTAGTCAAATGTGCACACTAATTAATAAATATTTTTTATTGGTCTTACAGTCCAATCAATTTCAACCAAAAATAAAATAAAATAAAAATAAAAATAAAAAATTAAAATAAAAATAATAATAAAAAATAAAAAATAAGAAATAAAAATAAAAAATAATAAAAATAAAAAATAAAAATTAAAAATAAAAATTAAATTAAAAATTAAATTAAAATGATAATGACAGTCAGACTGTCCTTGTTTACATTCACCCCCGTAGACTAATCTGAAAATAAAATATTAGCTGAAAAAATTCTTTGTTAGTAAAGTGCAGTCTGACTGTCCCCAACACCCTTACCTAATTGAAGACTTGTCCAACGTTTCGAGCTCGCTACGGCTCCTCATCAGGGACTAATCTAAACCTTATATTCTAATCTATATATACTCATCCCCACCACCAAATTTCGTAAATTAAATATAAATTCCCCCTCTACACAAATTGTCCAAAATCAATCAATTTAATAAGGAATGATAAACACTGTCCAATCTACCAGACTCTAACATTAAATTCACATTATTTCGATTCTTGGAAATGTGAATACTTTCAAGACTCTCCCGTTTATACTTATTATTAATACCATATTCCAAAATATCCACATTCACAAAATCAAAAGAATGTAAAAACTTTAAACAATGCTCTTTTAAACCAGAAGTAATATGTGAGCTACGTAAACTATATTTATGCTCATAAATTCTCTTTTTTAAATATCTACCTGTTTGTCCAATATAGTATTTATCACAATTGCTCGATTTTTGTCTAATATATTGGTTAAGATAGTTGGAAGAACTAGTTCTTACATTAAGGATAGTTGGTGTTTTTACAATGAAATGAAAGATATTGTTATTCCGAAAAACTACAAGATGATTTCATTGGATGTAGTATCTTTGTTTACAAATGTACCTTTAGAGTTGTTAAATGATATTATACAGGAAAAGTGGAATGAAATTAATTTGCATACAAAATTGACAATGAATGAATTTATTAAAGCAATTAATTTGGTTTTTAATAACACAATTTTTTCATTTGATAATAAATTTTATGAACAAAGATACGGATGTCCAATGGGGTCGCCTTTGTCACCGGTTATAGCTAATTTAGTTATGGAAAAGTTGGAAAGTATAGCCTTGTCAAAATTGCTTTTTGAACCAATGATATTTAAGAGATATGTTGATGATATCTTTACAATTGTTCCAGAAGTTTTTGTGGATGAAATGGTGGATGTTTTCAATTCTGTACATGACAGAATTAAATTTACAAGGGAGGTTGAAGTAAATAGTCAGTTAAGTTTTTTGGACGTTAATGTGATTAGATGTAGTAATAATAAGGTAAAACTTAATTGGTACAGAAAGCCTACTTGGTCAGGTAGGTTTTTAGATTTTAATTCACACCACCAATTCGGAAACAAAATTGGAGCATTGAGAGGTGTCATTGACAGAGCAATTAAATTGTCACATAAAGATTTTAGACAAAATAATTTACAGATAGTAAGAGAGACTTTTATTAATAATGGCTATCCAATTCAATTTATTAATAGATTGATTGCTGAGAGATTGTTTGACATTTATAATACCGAAAATAGACATAGTGCAGGAATTGATTTTAACGGAGGCAAAATTATTGTCTTACCATATGTTCGAGGATTATCTGAAAGAATAAAAAGAAATTTTCGGAAATATAACATTCAAATTTTCTTGATATTTAAAAAAGAGAATTTATGAGCATAAATATAGTTTACGTAGCTCACATATTACTTCTGGTTTAAAAGAGCATTATTTAAAGTTTTTACATTCTTTTGATTTTGTGAATGTGGATATTTTGGAATATGGTATTAATAATAAGTATAAACGGGAGAGTCTTGAAAGTATTCACATTTCCAAGAATCGAAATAATGTGAATTTAATGTTAGAGTCTGGTAGATTGGACAGTGTTTATCATTCCTTATTAAATTGATTGGTTTTGGACAATTTGTGTAGAGGGGGAATTTATATTTAATTTACGAAATTTGGTGGTGGGGATGAGTATATATAGATTAGAATATAAGGTTTAGATTAGTCCCTGATGAGGAGCCGTAGCGAGCTCGAAACGTTGGACAAGTCTTCAATTAGGTAAGGGTGTTGGGGACAGTCAGACTGCACTTTACTAACAAAGAATTTTTTCAGCTAATATTTTATTTTCAGATTAGTCTACGGGGGTGAATGTAAACAAGGACAGTCTGACTGTCATTATCATTTTAATTTAATTTTTAATTTAATTTTTATTTTTAATTTTTATTTTTTATTTTTATTATTTTTTATTTTTATTTCTTATTTTTTATTTTTTATTATTATTTTTATTTTTTATTTTTATTTTTATTTTATTTTTATTTTTATTTTATTTTATTTTTGGTTGAAATTGATTGGACTGTAAGACCAATAAAAAATATTTATTAATTTATATATGGGCAGTCGACAGAAGTACAATTCAAGTGCACACTAATTTATTTGAATTTTTTACTTTGAATTCACACTCGTACATAGACAATAATTTGAGACTAGCGATTCAATGACAAGTAATAAATGAAAGTTTAAATAATAAAGTTCTCAACTTCTAGTGGTCGTATGAAAATATACAAGGATTCAAAAAAAATTCCTGTTTTAAACTAAATAAAATGCATTTTGTTTGAATATTGTAGCGCTAAGAACTTCCGAGATGTTGTACCTAGCAGCGGTGTTTTTCACTTTCAACAATGTAAATATTTAGTTTAAAAATCTAGTCTTTTCAGCATTCATCACTATTAATATTGTTTAACGATTGCATTTCGCTCTCAAATACTCGTTACTGTTTGAATATCGAATATTTTTTATTTTTATTTTTTATATAACAATAGAGGAATTCACTTTTTAACTTTTGAATGTACGTACCCTTCTTCAGAATTATGTCCTGCACAACTTTTATACGAAACATTTTTCGATTTGGGCAATAATTTTAAACTATTGAAAAAAAGTAAAAAACGAGCATTTTTTACTATTTTGCAATAAATAAACACATCCTCAACAATCATTTAACGCAAAAAAATAACCATTGGAAAAAATATTGGTAAGTAGCTATTTGGGACCTAATTCGCTTGGACTAAAATTAGGTTTTTCCAGCAGTCAGACACGTTACTAGAAGTTACTATTTCTTGATATAGCAGAAGCAAAAATAAGTTTCCCAGTAATCGGATGCATAATAATCAGTAATAAAACATATATGTTAATTTAATTCTAATATAAAAAATTCTAGAAAAGAAACTGAAAAATACAAGATTAATAACATTAAATGTTTAAATTTATTAATTAAAATGAACGCAAAATCAATTATGAAATTTATTAAAAAATAATCACTGCACTAAAGTATGTTTATTAAAATATATTACAAATTCAAATATATATAGTAATTTCAGAAAATTCACGCATCCTATATTTTAGCTAAATAACATAATTGTTATTTTGTATTGGGTCTTTGTAAATATATTTTAGATTTATTAATTTTTGTTCAAACAAAAATATCTTTATGTCAATATTATACAAACACCTAAGGGTACTGTATGTACATATAGTGTACAAGTGTTAGCTTATCGAATGCAATATAAAAATTAATTTATCGTGACAAGTGTTATTGTGGTTTTCCTTGAAAAAGTCTATAAAATAAGTATAAAAAAGAATATTAAAAGATCGAAACCTTGGTATTTTTTGATACTCCTGAATATTTGTAATATATTAGTCATTAGAGCAGTGATAAATTTACGAACAGATAACTTATATAAAAATTCCAAAAAATATAAAAATTCTTCATTGATTAATAATTTTGTAAAATCATAATACTATAATTAATAAAAATAATATAATGAAAACTGAAAAAATTTTCGGTAAACTTATTTTATAATTGCATTTGAAAAGCAAATATCTACTAAGTTCAAATCACCCACACATAAGCGTCCGCTTCCTAGCTCGAATTATAATGCTTTAGAAATTTTTCCCGCATAATTCTTCCCGCGTGTATACAGTATTAAATTCTCGAAAAACTACATCCTCTCCGGGACCAGATGGGATAGACTATTGTGTACTTAAAAACTAGGCTATTTCATACAATCTCATTCTCTTCGACATTCTAAATGAGATTTATAGAACTAGTGGTTTTCCTTCAGACTGGAACAATACTTACATCCATTTTATTCCTAAATTAGATGGAATAAAGTATCGCCCATTTGCCTTAACCTCAACTATTTACAAAATTTTTGATATTCTTATTAAAAATAAAATTTAATGGTGGGTCGAAAAAAAGAATTTCATTGAAAAACTCAAAGTGGACTTCGTCAGGACCAGTCAGATATTGATAATTTATTTAATCTATTTTTAAAGACTTCTAGGTCACTTAAATTCAACAAACAAATGCATACACTTTTTTTTATGTAAGCCCTGCTTTTGATAATGTTCACGGAGATATTCTAATACAAAAATTAAGTCATATAGACTGAATTTGAAACTAATAAAGTTTGTAAAATTCTTTACATATCAAAGAAATATACATATGAGCCTAGACAATAACATAATATATACTCTTAAAGGCTCTGTCACGTCTCCTCTTCACGCTCTATGGATCTGAAATTTCTGATAACATCTCTCGTTGGATAACTATCTCGCAATATGCAGATGATAATGTCCTTTACTTTATGAATCATCCAATTTTTCAAAAAGCGCTACAGATAATAGAAAAAAATATCAACACAATTGGTCTGGAGCTCGCAGCTGAAAAACAATATATGTAAATAACAATCGTGGTAAATTCTTTCCGGAGAAAGTAACATTATATTACGTGATATTACTATTAATTCCAGTAAAAAGATTGGCTTTTTATGCATTATTTTTTACTATAGATTAAGTTTTACTGAGCAGATTACCAAAATTATAGGCAGATGCCACTTCGTTCAAACTGGTGGGGGAGGGGAGAGGGGCAGATCATCATTCATCACTAATTATCTATAAAAGCTTTATTTGATCAACAATACATTACAGCAGCTTTATATATCTTCCTACACATAAAAATATCATTCAAAAATTGGAAAAATTACAATACTCTGATATTAGAATGGCTCTTGGTTATCTTGTTCTCCCTCTAACATACTACTCGCGGAATCTAAGCTACCAATGATTCGAGAAAGATCACAGAATCTTTGCCATAATTACTTGATAAAAATTCTATCTAACGAGAGCCTACCCATTCACCAAACTGTATATCAATTTTTATCAGAATCAAAAAAAGAAAAGTAAACTTAATTTAAAACAGAAAAAGTTTATAAAATTGTGTATTTGTAGCATTCAAGATTTCTTAGCTTTCCTACTAAAAAATCGAAAATATAATTTATTCATAAATCAGTAAAAAATAAAAAATTTCACTGATGACATCAAAAGTCATAAATCAGCGTTTGTAGGTACAGCTTGTTATTGACCATGTCCGGAAACCAATATTTTTTAATCACTTCATAAACAGGCTTCTGTATTCACAGTTGAATGCTGCGCTATTAAGAATGACTTAGATAGTGCCCTTGCAAATCATTATTTACAAATATAAATATTTTCAGATTCTCTTAGTTGCCTCGAAACTTTGCAAAGTACAAAAGTTAAAATTAAAATCAACCCTTACATATTTCAAATCAAAACGAAATACCTTGAATTCAATAATAAGAAACCAAACACAGCAATTATCTCCTTCATTTGGATCCCCTCGCACATAGTAATTCAAGGTAACGAAAAGAAATATCATCTGGCTAAATCAGCTAGTCTTAATAATGATATAATTCCTACGCATATTCGGTTCACAGATTTTCAAGAAACTTTTAAATAAAATTCATGTAAAAACACAAACATGTTACTTCTTGAATTAGGGATCTCAAAAGGTAATCATATTTTCGTAACTTTTATAAAGCATCGTCTAAACCCTGGTTTCATAATATACAAACAATTCGTAAACTTATAACGACCATTAATAGATATAGAGCTAATCATTACAGTATGCGTGCATCTTTGTATCGAACTAATGTTGTTAGCGATCCTAATTATGAATGTGGCAAAGAAAAACAAGATCTAGACCATATTATCTGGGCTTGTCCTCTATATAGAAAAAAAAGAAAACATCTTTTAAAAAAATTATACAGTCTAAAAATTGTATTCCCTATGAATGCAGCTATATCTTTTTCAAATCTTAATATTAACGCTCGTTAGAAAATAATCACCTTTTTAAATCAGTACAATTTAAGTCTACAACTATCAAAACACATTTGTAAAACTCAAACGAAATTGTATCTACGAAAAGAAAATAAACAACGAGGACGAATGGTTAACCATTAAAATATTATGTACAATAGGAGTATATGTATAAGTCAAGCGAATAAATATCAATAAGAGATTTCAAAGCTTTCAATGAAAAGAAAAAAATCTATATATAATTCAGCCCGCTGAACGTGTGTTAAATTTTCTCAGATGCTCGTATATATTTTCCAATTCCAACTTTAATATTTATTATATTATATGACGGTTCGGATATGTTTATTGATTAGGTTTATGAGTAGGATAATTAAAAAGCTATTTGAATTTTCAAAATTGGTCGAGCCTATCACTTGCAATCAAAGCGAAGTTAATTTTCCTATTACTGGGAGATGGAGAACTATAGCGTTGATCCCGACCCTGAATGCTGCATAACTTGTACGCAGATATATTTAATAACTTTTGATCAAATAAAGACACCATCTTTTTCAAACTGGATTTTGTAGACAAGAGAATACAGAATAAAGTAATATTTATCACAATCGATTTCAGTTTGATGTGGATATGTTACAATTATTAAACAATTTAATTGTTTGTACTTTTAAGTTTTTAACTACTAACATTTGCTTTAAATTCGCTTTCAAAAATTTCATAACAAAGTATATAAATGAACAAAGTTCTGCGTAGATATGATTAATATAGTTTGGGAATTCAATTTCAAATATGCAGGTTTTAGAGTAAATCAACCAATTTTTTCAAAATTCATCTGCGTTTATTCTTTACGCATTCGGCGTAGACGCGCGCGCAAGGATCTAGGGAGGGTGTGTGTCGACATATAACCGTATAAAACAAGGCAAGTATTGTGTGTATTATACCTCGTAATCTTTTAAAATCATTCCTCTATATGTACTATATTTATAAAATGAAAATTGTTTCCTAAATATTTCTCATAATACATTACACATAAAAATGGGATTCTTAGAACAAGTGAAATCTCTTTAAAATTACTTTTACAAAAGTGTAAAGGAAGTCATGTATGGTGTATTGGATATTCTAATCGTTTAAAAGCTTTTTTTTATAAGGTATTATATTTATATAAATATTTTTTTCTAATTAGACTTCACAGACACACGTAAATATTCTTCATTCTTAAAAAAAAGTTATAACTTAAGATAGTAATAAAATGACACTTTAGGATTACATTCAATTATTTCTAATTTAAACAAAAAAAGTATTGAAATTAATTTTTACATAGTCAAGCATATGTAAATATGTATAAGTACGAATTAGTTTAAGTTTCGAATTATTTAATAAAAAAGTTGCTTTATAACTAAAAATGAAAAATATTCTTATAGTTATACATTATGAAATTAATTTATGGATTCCAATGAATAGTCTATGCATTTATATATAATTTATAGTTATATTATAACAATTTATATAACGTTTTCATTTTAAAACGTGATTTTCCACATCCAGATAATATTTCCTTAAATTGAATCATAACACATATACGAAATCGATAAATAATTAATTTTTGTATTTATATCACAGAAAAAAATGGTTCTTATATCAAGTCAATATTTCTGTGTAATTAAAAAAATTAAGTTAAAAAAATTTTTTAAAATATAACATGTATATTTAGAAATTAATTATGCTTTACACGTTAAAGCAATTATGTTCACATATACTATATACATGATTAGAAGATATTAAAAGAAATTATAGAAGAAATTCCTTCTTGAAGAACTTATTCGCTTCAATTCAAAATTACAGGAGAACCCAGTTCTCAATATTACCCATTTGTGTACTATAGTGTACAACTCAAGATTATTATATTGTGAAATTTGGAAACCAATGTCTTGATATAAGGAATTGAGTTCTTGAGAGAAGTTAATTAATAACCAGTCAGTTTTTTGCAATCTAAAAATATTACACTGAAAAAATGTTTTCTAATTCTAAGGAAATTTTATTGAAATCAAGTAAATTATTATTTCGAATACTAATAAAATAATATTAACTTAATGTAAGGTAAATAATTTTCTTAACTGCAAGAAATGTTAACTTGAAAAAAGTAAATATTTATTTGAGTAAAAAATTGAATTGTTAATTTCTAAAAAATGTAAATTAAATCATAAAACTGATTTTCTTATAATGAACATATATTAAGTTGGATTAAAGAAATATATTTTTGAATTCAAAAAATATTCATTAACTTTAAATAAAATTTACTTTCATTTTAAAAAATATTATTTTGTAGCTAAAAAACATGAACTTCTATTTAAAAGATACGTTCCTGATTCTAAAAAACACTTATTTGAATTAATGAAATATTATGTTGTTAGAAATAAATTAAATTGTTCATTAAGAAATGTGATTTGGAATTTAAAAAAATATTTACTCTCAAGTAAATATTTTTTAGGAAAAATAACATAATTTGTAAAATAATATTAAATAATATAATTTGTAAAATAATATTAAAATAAATTTCAGATTCTAATGTCGTCTTAACCGTGCTTTTACGTTCTCATTTATATCCACCAAAACAAATAAAAAAAATTTACAGAAAATTTTTCAAACCATCTATCGGTTTGGCAAAAGATAGCATGATACAGTTTATAAGTGTTAGTATTTTTTTATTCATAATTTTTTTAGAAATTGAATATACTGATTACATTGTCTTTTGGAATATTGCATGTTAATTTACATATTCAATGTTTTTATTTTGTAAAGGTATTTTATTTGTATGTATTTTCAAACCACTGGTGATATAGAAGTGAACCGCAAGAAGGCAAAAGAGGGAACAGCAAAGTTAAAAATTTGCATTCAACAGTACATAATTATTATAGGATCTGTTGACTCTATTAAAGAAATTTATGTTAGTATAGATAATGTGCTTAACTTAAGTTCAAGTATTATAGAAGCGCTAGATTTATGCTTTAAAAGCTTTCACGTATTCAATTTAGAGTATCCGCTTGCTTCTGCGCATTTATGGTTTCTAATAGAAAAAAATACGGCATTTGATAAAAATATAATTCCAATTCAACATGTTTTAAAGAAATTAGACGAGAGGAATTCAGTGCAGTTACGTGCACAAACTTCCAGAACTGTAGAAGAAGATAATTATCTGTCGGATAATAACATTTCCATCATTTAAATACATAAAAATATGTGTATTTTAATTTTAATTTTTTTTCTATTTTTTTAAATTAAAAGTTTAATTTCAACAATAATTCCATATTAATTTAAATATTAATCATTATAGATGTAGTAATATATATAATACGTAAGGGAAATTATAAGTGGTTAAGTGTTCTTTTAAAAACTTTATTATTGTTACTCATTTGGATATTGCGTTAATTACTGCAACTTATCATATAAACATGTATTATTGTTTTTTTTATGAAATTCATTTTTTATCCATCGAGTTATTAATGACACATATTAAAGTTATGCATAGAACTGAAATGAATTATAAGGTACAATGTAATTACAAACATTGTTGTAATAAATTCAGCAACGTTTATTCATTAGCAAATCATTTTTAAAAAAAACATTTTATAGGAACGCCGATAGAAAAACCTAAAATTGTTAAACAAACTAATAGTTTATATGCTAATAGTCACAATACAATCACTAAAATTCCTTTTATTGTAGATCATAAATCCAATAGTGATACTAATGATGAATTTAATATTGATGATATGAAAATTAAAGCTTTGCATCTTGCTTTGGAATTTGTAACAAAACTTTATGCTTATGGGTCTGTAAATTTAAAACTAGCCCACGAAGTTATTAACAACATGTGCTCAGGATATATCAATATTTGTTTAGATTTGTTGACAAAAAAAGTTAAAAATTTTAATGACATTGAAGATTTTATATCTGTTATAAAAAATGGTTTTAATGTATTTCGATCACAACATTTAACTGGTCCCTAGCTGGTCCCACCATATACAGAGCATGAGCTTGGCGCCATGAATATTTGGCTTGGCCGTCGATGATGATGCATGGCCGGGTAGTCCCCATGATTTTCTTCGCTTCGGATTATCGTAACGTATCCACTTTTCATCGCCAGTCACGATACGATGCAGAAAACCCTTTCTTTTATGTCACTGAAGCAGCTGTTCGCAAGTGAAAAAACGCCGTTCGACGTCTCTCAGCTTCAGTTCGTACGGCACCCAATTTCCTTGCTTTTGGATCATTCCCATGGCTTTCAAACGCTTGGAAATGGTTGTTCGGTCAACTCCCAATGCTTCAGCAAGTTCTTCTTGCGTTTGACAAGAATCTTCATCAAGCGAAGTCGCCAATTCTCGATCTTCAAAGATTTGCGGCCGCCCGGAACGCTCCTTGTCTTCCACGTCGAAATCACCGCTTTTGAAGCGTCGAAACCATCCGCGAACACTTGAATGATCGACACAACCTTCTCCATAAGCCTCTTGAAGCAATCGATGCGTCTCGGCAGCAGATTTCTTCAAATTGAACCAATAAAGTGAAACTTCTCGCAAATGACGTCGACTCGGCTCAAATTTCGACATTTTCACGATATCAAAAATTTATGATGCGAAAAAATTTTAACTAATGTGTTAGTATGGAATTGTTGACATATGAATAAGCTTTGATTATGACATATGTAACCATTGAATACTCGCACAGTATTGGTGACGCCATCTCTTACAAAAAACGGGAAAGACTTATTCACACTCCTAATAATTTGTTAACATTCACCCCCGTAGACTAATTTGAAAATAAAATATTAGCTGAAAAAATTCTTTGTTAGTAAAGTGCAGTCTGACTATCCCCAACACCCTTACCTAATTGAAGACTTGTCCAACGTTTCGAGCTCGCTACGGCTCCTCATCTACGGTCCCTGATAAAAATAATTAAAAAAATAATTTTTTACATGAAATTCAGCAATAAGAACAAATATGAGCTAATCTAGGTAAGTAATTTCTTACTTTTTAGCTAATTTCGAAAAATTCATAACTCATTCGGTTTAGTTGAACGGATGTTGTAAAATATCTAGCTTATATCGTTTTAATTCAAGCGAATAAGTTCTTGATGAAGGAATTTTTTAGATTCTGGTTTTCCTATTTTAAGAAACTTCTTTCGTAATCTAAGACAATATTTGTTTTAATTTTAATTTAAGAAATAATTCTTTATGCGCTACAAGGCACATAAATATTTACTTGATATTGGCAGATATTTTTTCAGTGATATATATTAATACAACAAATAATTATTTTTCAGCTTCAAATACCTAAGAAAATTACATTTAAGAAAATATTATCTAGATTATCTAGATTTGATTAATATAATATCAAGAAGTTTTAAAATCATGGTTTATTTTTAAGAAATATTTCAAAGTTTTTAAGCAAGCTATACGTTACTGAACTCTTCACAAGTGATCTTTTGTTTTAGTCTTATTGTTGCATTGCTCGTGATTGGTCCACATTTGATCTTAGTAAATATTTTTTCAGTGCTATAGAGTAATACAAAAAAGAATTATTTTTCAGCTTCATATACCTAAGAAAAATACATTTAAGAAAATATTGTCTAGATGTGGGAAATCAAGTATGAAAACCAAAACGATATATAAATTGTTATAATATAAGTATATATTACATATAAATACATATATTATTCATTGGAATCCATAAATTAATTTCATAATGTAAAACTATAAGAGATCTAAAATTGATATATAAGATTTTTATGATTGTCCACAGCGTACTGCAATAGCGTAATTAATAAGGTATTAGCTTGTGAATCCAAAGGTCTGGGGATAGAATCCCGGTTAGGTCGAAGTTTTGAAATAAATGTAATAAAAGTAAATTAACGTATAAATTGTAAAAGATTTCAAGAAATTATTCTCTTAGTTTAAACTTTTGATTTTTAATGTCAAGAAAATAATGCTTTGAATCAAGAAACTATGCCCTTCTTTTAAACATTTAGCATACTTGAATTTTCATGTTTCTAAAAAATAAAAACGTATTTCAAGTAATTATTGTTTTAAAGATAGGAATCGAATTCTTCATTTTAAATTAAATTTCTTGAGTGAAGTATTGAAATTCTAAATCCAAGTATTTATTCACAAAATTTTGTCGGCTTGAATCAAATATCTAAATTTTTTGATTCCAAAATTTCCAGTTATTGGTTCAAGAAAATATTTTCACCAATTTTCTAGAAAATCTTGACAAAAACCTAGGAGATACTTAATCAATCCAAGAATTTATTTTCCTGATTTTAAATTTGAAATTATTGGTTCAAGATAATATTTTCTTTAGATAAGAAAATATTCATTTAATTTCCAATATTTGTGTTCAGCTGTTGAGAAAATATAAGCTTTATTTATTTATTTTTTTTTAATATTATTTAACGTCGCTCTATTTATGCTTCCAAATACCAGTTGATAATCAGCGACGGAGGTCTACGATATGTTTGTAAACAAAGCACATGTAAATTAATACAGCGGTGTTTGTGTCAATCGGCCGAGACCGGGATTTGAACTCGGATCACCAAGTTACTAGTCCTTCGCTCTAGGGATCGAGCCATCGCAGGCCTCAAGCTTTATTTTAGTAACTACTTACTTGGTTAAAGCTTATGCGATTACTTGGTTAAATAAAATGTTTCCTTAGTACCGAACAATCGCATAAATTTCTTGAATTCTAGCTATTAGATTTTCTGAATTCGATGCATTACTTTTTTGTTTTAATATAATAACGTTCTGATTCAAAATTTTGTTTTCTTAGATTAAGAACATATTTATTAATATATATATTGCGTAACTCTGTTCTATATATACTGTATAAAAACAATTAAATACAAATTTCTAGAAAATATTAGTTTGATTTTGTAAAGCCTTTTTTAGAGAATCCAAAGTATTGTGTTCAGGTATATGATTACTAAATGTAAGAAACTCAGGTTTTCCATTTTTATTTTGATCAGCTTGTTTGAAAGAAACATTTTCTAGAAAATAAAAATGCTTATTTTTAGATTATGATGAGCTAAATTTAAGTAATTAGAACATTATAATTAAATAAATATTTACTTGACTGAATTTTCGTTCTTAAGAAAATCTATTCTCTTGGTTTAAGAAAATCATGTTTTAATTCTTAGAAATTTTTCCTGAATGTAAGTTAAATATTTCAATCGCCTTCAAATTTGGAATACTTATTCTATACAGTCAGGATTAGATGATAGGATATTTTTTACAGCAAATGTAACAAAAAAAAAAAAAAAATGATGGCAACATTGTTACATGTATATCGGTAAACTGCCTGCTAGGTCTCGTACAACATGCGTGCAGATGGACAGGTCTCTCCCCTCCCCCTCTCCCTCTCACCTTCCCATTAGAAAAATCCAAGGGGATTAACATGGATTACTCGATGTTGGTGGGTGTTGCCATATCATGTAACTGCATGTACCCGCGAGTTTCCTCTATACTGTTTCGTCTCTTTCTCTCACCTGCTCTTACTGTTTATTACCTGTCCATCTGCATCATCTAAAAAATTATTTTTTTAAATTTAGAGATTATTTATCACCCTAAAAAATAAATTTCTTATTTTTTAGCTCTTATAGTAAAATATCAATCTTACATCATTTGAATTCTAGCGAACAAGTGCTTGATGAAGGAACTTTTTAAATGCTGGTTTTCTTATTTGAAGCAACTTATTTCACAATCTAAAAAATATTTATTTAATATACAGTCACAAAAATTTATTGACTATATTTTAATCAATATTTACTAATATTTATCTAGTATTTTTTTTAGTTCGACGATTAATTGTATAAATAACTACGTTCAAGATCTCAATTTCTTTCATTGAGATATTAGTTTCATAAATTAAGAAAATGATAACCTTGCTTTTATTACTGTAAAAAACAAATTTACTACTCTTCATTTTATAATGGAAAATTTTAAATATAATATAAAAGATCAAATATAAATATAAAATATCACTTATATCTAAATATAAAAATATATTCATTGAATATTCGGACGCAAAGAATTTTATTAACAATCATTTAATCAATATTTACTAATTATATCTAATATTTTTAGATTACAAGAAACTGATTGCTTATTAATTAACTTCTCTCAAGAACTCAATTCCATATCAACACATTGGTTTCCAAATTTCACAATATAATAATCTTGAGTTGTACACTATAGTACACAAATGGGTAATATTGAGAACTGGGTTCTCCTGTAATTTTGAATTGAAGCGAATAAGTTCTTCAAGAAGGAATTTCTTCTATAATTTCTTTTAATATCTTCTAATCATGTATATAGTATGTGTGAACATAATTGCTTTAACGTGTAAAGCATAATTAATTTCTAAATATACATGTTATATTTTTAAAAATTTTTTTAACTTAATTTTTTTAATTACACAGAAATGTTGACTTGATATAAGAACCATTTTTTTCTGTGATATAAATACAAAAATTAATTATTTATCGATTTCGTATATGTGTTATGATTCAATTTAAGGAAATATTATCTGGATGTGAAAAATCACGTTTTAAAATGAAAACGTTATATAAATTGTTATAATATAACTATAAATTATATATAAATGCATATACTATTCATTGGAATCCATAAATTAATTTTATTATGTATAACTATGAAAGATCTAAAATTCATATATAAGATCTTTATAATTGTCCACAGCGTACTGCGATAGCGTAATTAATAAGGTGTTAGCTTGCAAATCCAAAGGTCTGTGAATGGAATCCGGTTAGGTCGAAGTTCTTTTAAGCGAAAGAAATTAATTATGAGAATTCAAGAAATTATTCGCTTAGTTTAAACTTTTGATTTTTAAAGTCAAGAAAATAATGCTTTATATCAAGAAACTATGCACTTCTTTTAAATATTTAGCATACTTCAATTTTCATGTTTTTAAAAAATAAAAACGTATTTCAAGTAATTATTGTTTTAAAGATAAGAATCGAATTCTTAATTTTAAATTCAATTTCTCGAGTGAAGTATTGAAATTCTTAATCCAAGTATATATTCACATAATTTTGTCTTAATAATTAATATTAAATAATAAAGCTATTTAATTGTTCACATTGAATAGCTTTCCCAAAAATTGATTATATTTGTTAAATTTGAGTATATATATAGTTTTTTTAATATTTATTTATTTAACTTTATTTTTTACGTATATGTAGTTCCGTTTAGTAAAATTCAAGAGTTATTTATTACTTTTCAATAATTGATTTAGTTTAATGTAATAAATATATGTTCGCTATTCAAATAAACTTAATTGTTTGTTTCAAGTATATGGTTTACTCTAAATTACAAAATATTCATTCGTGTTAAATATGTATGTTTCTGTTTTAAACATAAATTTAAATAAATATTTGTTTTATTCTAATAACTATTGAATTAATTTTTTTTTTTTATTTATGCTTTTTCAATTCTCAAAAGAGAATTATTTAGCTACATTAAGTGGTTGCTTCTTACATATATAATTTCTATATAATATCTATATATAAAGGTTACAATCTTTAA
Organism: Sycobia sp. Sy_11; assembly: GCA_018907035.1. NCBI lineage: Eukaryota > Metazoa > Arthropoda > Insecta > Hymenoptera > Epichrysomallidae > Sycobia > Sycobia sp. Sy_11. Next base: position 502,612 of record JACCIC010000217.1, on the reverse strand, counting down.
GGTACTTCAATAGGGATTTACATAATTTCGTTGTTGGTGTACAGAGGAGTGTAAGACTATTCAGTGGAAGTTGAAAGTTTTGTTTGATTAAGCTTTCCAAGAACTTTTTACGCTGTTCATTATATTTCGAGCATTGCCATAGTATGTGTTCTGAATCTTGTATAAATTCATTGTTGTTGCAATTGCAGTAAGGACTATCGATTATATTACATTTGGCTAAGGAAGCAGCAAGATTGTAGTGGTCTGATCTAATTATATTGATAGTCGAAATGATTTCACGTGGTAGGTGTTTTTGATAATACCAAGGGCTGGATTTATTATTATGGTAATGTGTAAAATATTTTATTCCCTTAAATTTGCCTCTTTCAGTCAGTATTCTGGTAGTGTTATTTTTAGAAAGGTTTTTAAAATACCCTTGTAAATCGATGAATGGTATTTTACAGTAAAGATCAGGCTCAAGTCGTGATGCTTCCTTTGCCAGTTTATCCGCTTTCTCATTTCCTTCTATGCCTCTGTGCGCTGGAATCCAGTAAAATTCGATTGTTTTTCCATGCGATGATTTGTGAAATTCTATAATTTTTTTTCTTACTTCATATATGTATGGATTGGATTTTATTTTACTTTTGAGGTTTTTTAGAGATTCTAAAACAGCTGAGGAATTTGAGAAGATGATGTAGTTATGATTTACGTTAGTTAAAGCTGTTTCAACCGCATACAGAAGTGCTATACACTCGGCTGTAAAAATTGAGGCTTCTTTGTGCGTGCGAGTACATCTTTTTTTTTAATAAATGTTCTTTTAGTGTATACAAATAAACCTGTAAGATTATCACTTGTACTCTGTCCCATTCGGAATCCTGTTTGACTGCTAGGTAAAATATCGCATTTTTCTATCCACCATTGTAATTTGTTTTTAATCATTGTTTTAAACAGTTTACATACACATGAAGACAGATGAATTGGCCGAACATTTTGTCCGTCGCTTTTTTCTATAAAATGAATATAAGAAATTTTCCAAAATTTTGGGTAGTTACAAGTAATATACATTTCATTTAGTATGTCGGTTAAGATTAGCTTATAATTAATTGGCAGTGCTTGTAATATAGCATAATCGATACCATTCATTCCGGGACTAGAGCGGGTGTTCCTGCTGTCGAGTGCTGAATTGAATTCGGCAAAAGTAAAAGTGTCACTGAGAAATTTGTTTTCTTCACATTCTGATGTGCCAATTCGGATTAATAACACACCACGGGGGACATATTTTATTAAGAGCTATAAGCTCCTTTTCTTTTTTCTGATGATTTTCTAAGGAAAATGGTTTCGTTTGAGTCCATTTATTTTTTAATATTTTGACTGTGTTCCACACATACTTAGTATTAGTCCTGAAATTTATGCTTTGGGCAAAGGACCTGTAATAAAGTCTTTGTTTCTCTTTTATTAATTTACACGCTGTTGCACGAAATTTTTTATATTCTATATAGTCATTAATATTTCTTGTACGTATCCATTTTTTTAAACTTACTTTTCTGACTTTGATAACTTCGGCGCAATCTGCATCCCACGATGCAACAGTATTTCTGTATTTTTTTTGTATACAATCTGTTTTTTTTGGAGTGCTGTTTTTCACTGCCTCAGTAACGATGTTTGTAAAAAAATTGTATTTATCGTTTGATTTCGCCATTTCATATTCTTTACTGAAAAATTGATATGATTTCTGATGTAAGTAATTTGAAAATGAGTTCCAATTTGTTTTAACCGAGCTAATTTTGAAGGTTTTTTTCCGATAAATGTTTTTTTCTAAATCGATAAGTATATTGATGGGATAATGATCCGAGCCTAGTGTATCATCGTTCACTTTTATGTCAATTTTATCTGAGACGTTGTTGCTAGAGAAGATTAAATCTATATTAGAAGAGTATGCACTGAATGGTTGTATAAATGTTGTCGAACTAGAGTTATGCAGAAATAAATTTTTTTGAATATAGCTATTATACAGATTTTTCCCGTTGTTATCATTTTTGACACAATTCCAGCTGACGTTATGAGCGTTAAAATCGCCCATGAAGATTGTGTGACTGTTGTCTTTAGCGTTATTGAATATTACATCCCACTCAAGCTCTGTTAGAACCACGCCAGGGGCTCTATAGCATGCTATTATATCCATATTCGGGTTTGTATTAGTAATAGATATGCTTAAAATTTCTGTATTGTCGTTTGGACTTGAAATGTCCAAACGTTGTCTGAATGTGTAGCTGTTTCTTACCAAAATCATGATTCCCCCTCCCCTTTTATGTTGCCGATCCTTTCTTATTGTTTTGAAGCCTGATAGTTTAAAATCATCTTTGTTGTTAAGCCACGATTCTACACACATACAGATGTCGATGTTTTCTAACATTTTTTCAATTTCTTGCTTTTTGTTTATTATACTTCTGGAATTCCAAAAAAGAACGTTTGTTTTATGTTTAATAATTGCACTATGATCTTCTTGCATTATGTTTAAATGGATTTATATAGTTTTTATTTCTAATTTTCGGAATGATTATCGGTGTCAGTTCCAGTGTATACTTGTTCCGAGTCTGTGTTTATTTGTTTGTTCAGTTTGCCCTTGATTCGGAGACACCTGGCCTTTAGGCTTTTATTTTCTATAAGTGGGTGTAATATACTAACCATTTTGCTTAAGTTATCAATGTCTTTGGTAAATTCTTGTGCAATTTCGATAACGTTATGTTGACCGTATGTTTTTTGAATAAATGCTTTGAATTGAGCAAAATCTAGTATAAATTGCTTTTTATTTTCTTCTACAAAATTTTTTATTGGACCCAGTGCTATATCTAAGTTTACATCTTCTTTATCAAGATTACTAATTTCATGATTTTTTTTCTTTCTTTTATTTTTTGGTTTCAAAAACTCTTCTTTTTTAATTTTATCGTTTGAGTTTTTATTTTTGTCTTCGTCGTTATTCCAACTATTTTCTATTTTGGCATCATATTTATATAACGAATCTTCGGATACTGTGGTGGGAGGAGCTCTTTTCAGTGTTTTAAATTCCTGCTGATAATTTGAAGTTTCTGGCGTAAGAGTATTATTCATAATCGGTTTACGAATACGTGTTTGCGATGCTTGCGAGATTGTGGGCATTTGAGTATTATATTGTGGGCACACCTTAGCTATGTGTCCTTTCTGTTTACAAATAAAACAGTCTGTAGATTCGGTGCTCAGGTAAATCCAGTAAGTCGTGTTATCGAAATTTATTTGTATTGCTTCTGGTAGTATTTCACAATGTTCTTCTTTTACATAAACTTGTCGTCTGAAAGAAAGTATGTGTGAACGGCCCGGCTTACTGACACTGGCCCTTATATGCTGTATTTGTGACACTATGTTTATTCCTTTATTAAGTAAAGCATCGATTAGTACTTCATTGGGAATAGATGGACTAACATTAGACAGAACCACTCTCTTATTCTTTCCCATAAGGGGTTTGATTTTCAGTTTATGTGTGTTTACTATAACATTTTGATTGTTGAGTTTTTCAACTAATGAACTATTTGATAAATATGCACACACGCGAGATCCCGATATTTTAGAAATGTATCTTATTTCACTGATATCTAGTAGTTTTTCTAAACCGTCGATGTAATCGTCAATCGAACATCCTTCCATGGAATCAATAACTATAGCTTGATCTTTTATTGGCACCGGTGATTTTTCTGTAATATTTGCATATGTTTGGGACATACTTTGGTTGAAACTTTGTTGTGTGGGAGGGCCCCTGTGTTCAGAAGCCATGCCCTTTGTGAGTTATTTTCCTCTACTGCTATTGAAGCATCGAGGATATGAATTCTTTGTTTCCACTATTATAACACAAACTTATATCTTAACAACTGTATACTATGTATATAGATTTTCTGTTCGTGCGCGCAACGATGAAAACACGTCTGCTCGTGACGGTGTCTCGAACCGAACTCATTGAATTAATTTTAATGAATGCATGATATAACGTAAATAGCAATTAAAGAAAATTTATTATATAAAAATTTAATGAATGTTATGATATAAATAATTTACAGAAAGTATAATTTTTTATATCAAATTAGTCTTATTATTAAGTTCAATGCAATCTTATTATCAAGTTTTAAACTCAATATTTTAAGAAAATACGTATGTGTGTGTGTGTGTCTGTGTGTGTCTGTGTGTGTATATGTTCTTAAAAATTTGGCAGCGGAGTGTAGTAAGTGGAATTCACTGGTGTCGACGAAGAAATTGTTTAAGTGCGTATACCGCGGTATACTTTTTCGTAGCTTCGATCATCGCCACGCAGCGAATTTAAAATTTGAAGAAAATACGTGTGTATATAAATGCATTATACACACTTACACACAGACAAGAAAATCTATACGCACTTCAAAATGTCGACACCTGTTAATCCCTTTTATTGCATCTATTGTTTCGGAGTCCCCCCTACTGAACGCCGTCTCTCCCTCGATCGCACCAGCTCGAAAACCTCTGAAATATCGCACAAACGGAGTATCGACGTTCACCGCCGTAGCGCTGAGTGTCAAAATTTTATTGCAATGTCTAACATGAGCATCGGCGATCTCCCCTTATTATCTCTGGTATGCCCATTTGCCTACGCCAAGAGGTGTAATGTAGACAATAAATGTATATAAATATAGCTGTACGCCTCTGTTCAATGCGACGTTGCTGTTTTCGTTTGAATCATACAGCGGCTAAGCCAAATAATATCTAATATGCGCACGAGCATCAGAAAGCAATTCAGACCCAAACTCCAATGCCAGTTTCATAATGCAGGCGAATTTTTCATTCTGCCACAAATCAAGACTTTCCTTTCTTCGATTGTCGAAATTTCAAATTGAATCATATGATTTTATGCTAAAATGAATATTCCATAATTAGTTTAAAAATTTTAATTTAATATTTAATGCTTATATAATATTGTAGGAACAAAAAGTGGATATTCATTAATTGTTTCAAATATATTTTCAAAAAAGAAAAGCATGATGTAATTGATTAGTTAACGTAATTGATCGGCCAATGTCTCTGATACTACATATTAAATATAATTCATAAATCACATAGATTATTCCTAGTTTTCTTCGCATTCAACCATCGTACTTTCGATTTATATTTATTTTAATCTACTCTGTATTGTTACTTATTGACATTTTAAAGAATTCATGTAATTCCGATTTAAGATAAAGATTGATTTAAAGCAGAGTCGTTTTTTGTATAAACTAATAACTTAATTATTCTGTTTGATTATTTATAATATTACAAGGACTGTGGATATAACCTCACTTATGATAAAATTATCTGTTGAAGAAATTGTTAAAACGACATTAACTGAATTACTAATGTATATTATAAAGTAATTGTAATAATTTATTTTATTCTGAAAATTATAGTATAATATTTTAAAGAACATATAATAAATCGTTTATAATATTAAATATATATTATTTAATATATATAATTGAATACAGGGAGGTTTCGAAAAACTTGTCAGATTTACATAAAAACCTGATAAAAATTCTAGATAGGTGACCCCGAAACTGGGATACTCGTTGCGTTTTTCCACCTCCTTATATACGAAAAATCTAACGTTGCGCTTATGGAAAAGTCGTAAAAGATAGTTTTGGACCAATAAGCTCATGATATCTCATCTACTCGCCCTCCTTCAAAACGTACTTGCATTAGTCCTATGCAAGCCTTGCAGCGGTGGGGGAAAGATTACGACTTTTCCAAAGCATATGGGAAATAAGTACCGCGTGAGCTCGTATCGTTAATTTTTCTAGCTCGATTTTTCGTTATACAATAAAAAACATATTTGCATGTTTATCATGAGTATGTTATATTATTAATTGGGTTCACTAAAAATTATGATTCATTTTCCTTTTTGAATTGTAACTATACCTTAAAAATTAAGGAAATTACGGCATTTATTTATAACATACTCATGTTTTACAATGTTTACATTACCTTAGTTTATAGACGCTTGCATATTTTTGTTTAATATTTATTTCAAAAAGTATTTTCAATTTTAATCGCGATTATTTTTATATAGTCATAAGTTAGTTAACATATATTATTTATTAAATAATTACTGTTAGTAATTCGTATAATAATTAATTGATTAATACAATTTTTAATGATTACAAGCTTCAAATTTATAATTGTTTGAAAATAGTAATTATGTAATATAATTGTTAATAATAATAATGTAAAACCAAATAGGTTGTTTATTTATATTAGATTCTTAGATTTTCATTAAACAACTCCTTTGATTACTATTTAACTATAGTAAGAATATTATTATAATATTATGATATAGTAATATTATTAATTATCGTTATAAGAAAAACGAGTAAAACAATAATTATTTTATCATTATTAATATAATTATTATACTGTAAGACCGATAAGATTATTTATTAATTTAATATCGTTTATTACGAATTATTATATTATTTCAATAATATTCCTTTTATTTTCCTTTTTGAATTTAATGTAACTTATATGAATATATACTTGTATGCCGATATATACATACATACGCATATATACCCGTACATACATATACGCGTATATATTAGATTATATATATATATATATATATATATATATATATATATATATATATATATGCTTGTGCGGCGTGCGTCGTATACAAGTGCTTATACATTCTTCCCTTTACATTCGTATACGTTTAGAAGAAAGTAAGAAAAGGAAACGAGTCAAGGGCTTCTAGCGCGCACGTATATATATATATATATATATATATATATATATATACGTATTTTTACGACTTACACATGTGTCCTCACTCGCCCCGCGCTCTCACTTTTTCTTGGACTGCGTGTACTACGCAGTTCGTCACACCCTTGATTAAATATTATAGAAATTGATAAGAAATAAAAGGTTTTGGAACAAATTGAATGAAAAAGTATAGATCAGAACAAAATATAATACTTATTTTCCATGCAATTTTTCTCTATAAGAAACAACTAAAATCGAATACAAAAAAATTGATTGAAAAAGAAATTGAAGATAAAAAATTGGGTGAAAAAAATTTAGGCAAAAAAAATTTGCGGGATAAACAAAAATTTTATAAAAATCAAATCTGTTTCAAAAAACATAAGAAAAAAATACAGAAATACATTAGAGCAAAAAAAATTTTTAAATAAAACCGATTTCAAAAAATAGGTTCAAATAGAATTAGTTAAAAAAGATAAAAAAGGTACGAAATATCGATAAAGTTCTGACGTATAATACGCTGTTTATTATCGCTGTCTAAACTAAACTGTCCATTGTTGTCAGCTTTAATTTCGTTATATAATTTATTTTTTGTCAAGCTATTTCGTAATATTTTCGACAAATATTTTATATAAATATTGTTCTGATATATGAACTTTTGTTTTTGTTTTTCTACGAAAAAAATTACATATACAAATATTTTTAACGAAATTTTTAGTTTACTGATTAAAAATCTACCAATGTATATTATTACTTAAAATAATAGTAATAAGCAGCATTAATTGATAGAATAAAACTTATGTTTTAAATAAAATTGTTTGATTAATAGATCTTTTAAAAATAAAATTTTTTATGTACAGCTGGTTCCGGTAACTATTTTAGAAGCTACATTTTTTTATATATTTATAGAAAATATTTTTCCAAAAGATTCCAAAATAGTATTTAATGTTGTCAAAATTTAATGTTGTCAGCTATAACGAAATTAGAGCTGAATTCGCTGAAAAAATTGTTTTTGCCTTCTTTAGAGATTTGTTTCTCCTGGTCCAATCCACTGTTTCGACTGTTGTTTGGTTTCAGGAGTCTAGTGGTGGACCCAAGTTTCGTCAACGGTTGCGAATCGATGCAAAAATTCGCTTGGATTACGCTTATACAACGCCAAAGTGGCCGCAGAAATGTTCTTTCGAATCAATTTTTGGTCGACTGTTAGCAAACGCGGTACCCATAATGCACAGAGCTTTTCCATATAGAAATGTTGGTGCAAAATATTTTGTAAACGTTCATATGACATCTTACAGGTCTCAGCTATCTCACGTACTTTTAATCTGCGGTCTTTCAGCACTATTTGATGGATTTTTTCGATCATATCTGGAGTTGTGACCTCAATGGGGCGTCCTAAGCGAGACTCATCAGAGGTCCTCACACGACCCTTTTGAAAGTCTGAAACCCACTGCTTAACGGTTGAATATGTTGGGGAGGATATCCCCAATGTTGAGTCCATCTTTTCTTTAATTTCCTTCGGCTTTAACCACTTTAAATAAAAGTATTTGATGACAACACGATTTTCCAGCTTTTCCATTTTTACGAAAAACACAGGCATCTTGTTCAGCGTCCTCTCAAATCTAAACTAATATCGCGATCGGACTGAAACTAGCTACATGCTACCTAAGGATGATACTATAGAACACCACCTCAACGTAGGCCTAGTGGCGCCATCTCCTGTCAGGCCGGGAACTTATCAATCCACCCTCGTATAGCTAGCATCCCTCTCGGCTTCGCCAGAAATAATAATTTCACTGATATCTTAAAAAGTTCAATTATATTACTATAAATATAATTTACCACAATTTATCTATCGTCGCTTCTGTTTCAAAAGCTGCTTAAAAGCAACGTCTACTTCAAAAAGCTGATATTTCGCCGACTATTTTATACAATATATATGTATATATATATTATTACATACGACTTCTACGAGATAAATTGTACTTTCCAGTTCTGATGGCAGTGAAAAAGTTTCAAGTGATTGAAACGTTCGAGACGTTTTGTACGGAGAGTATCATGTTCGGACAATAGAATATCTCTCGGCACGACTGCTATAGAGAGTGTCATGCTGGGGAGGTAGAATACGATGTTCAGGTATCCAGGGATGACTTCTAGTCAGAGTTTGGGTGTTCGAATAATAGAATATGAATCTCTTCATAGAATACTTTAATTGTACTTTTGTCGACTTGTTATATACAAATTAATAAATTTGTCACCTTTGTCACCGCTTATAGCCAATATAGTTATGGAAAAATTGGAATGCATAGCTTTGTCAAGATGTCTTTTTGAACCAATGATTTTTAGGATATATGTTGATGATGTCTTTACAATTGTTCCAAAAGTTTTTACTGATGAAATAGTGGATGTTTTTAATTTTGTACATGACAGAATTAAATTTACAAGGAAGATTGAAGTTAATAATCAGTTGAGTTTTCTGGACATTAATCTCATGAGATGTGGTAATAATAAAGTGAAAATTAATTGGTACAGAAAACCTACATGGTCAGGTAGGTTTTTATATTTTAATTCACACCACCAATTCGGAAACAAAATTGGAGCATTGAGGAGTGGGTGTCATTGACACAGCAATAAAATTATCACATAAAGATTTTAGACAAAATAATTTACAAATAGTAAGAGAAACTTTCATTAAGTATGGTTATCCAATTGAATTTATTAATAAATTAATTGCTGAAAGATTGTTTGACATTTATAATACCGAAAATAGACATAATGCACGAGTTGATGTTAATAGAGGCAAAATTATTGTCTTACCATATGTTAGAGGATTATCTGAAAGAATTAAAAGAATGTTTCGGAAATATAACATTCAAATTTTCTTTAAAAATAGCAATAATTTAAGTAAGTTGTTTAATAATTGCAAAGATAAGGATGATTTTTATTTAAAATCTGGAGTTGTTTACAAAATTAATTGTATGGATTGTAATAAATTCTATATTGGACAGACAGGTAGATATTTAAAAAAGAGAATTTATGAACATAATTATAGTTGTTTACGTAGCTCACAGATTACTTCCGGTTTAAAGGAGCATGTATATAATATATATATTTCAGGTTATTGGTAAAGAATTATTTAATTGTATATAATATACATAATTTCGAGGTTATTGGTAAAGAATTATTTAACCATCATTTCTTTTGTTCAAAGTACAAAGCATAATTTATGCCACTTATTAAGATAATGAAACGTATAAAAACAAAAACATAATTTGTCGTCATAAATTATGGTTAGTATGATTTGGCATATACAACGATGTTATAAAAGACGGAGATAGAACGAAAGAGAGAGAGAGAGAGAGAGAGAGAGAGAGAGAGAGAGAGAGAGAGAGAGAGAGAGAGAGAGAGACAGGCAGAGAGAGATTCCCACATAAGAGAACATAAATTTACAAAAATCAAAAGACACCCACAAGATGTGGATAGTGTCAGATTAGCCTGAAGAACAAACAGGATAATATTAACTAAAATCACACCTTTAGCATACTAATGTCAAAGTTGGATATGATCATTCAAGTGAACTGGACTGATATTAATAATTGAAGCTACCTACGTTGAGTTAATATTCGTTATTCAAGACGCCACCTACTAACCTGTAGTGAAACTAACTGCTAAGACCATTAACTTAATTTATTGATGAAAGTAAAATCATTTTCAATAAAAAACAGCCTATGTCCTTCCTAATATAATGTAGAATATATATTTTTAATTTCAGAGCAATGGGTTCAGTAGTTTTTTGTTTATCGTGTACAAAGAAAAACACACTTTGTTTTAGAAATTAGTATGATATGATATGATATGATATATTAATTAAAATAAGGACAGTCAGACTGTCCTTATTTATTATCACTCGCTTACTTTCTCCTTCGGTGTCCGACGTTTCGAACCTCTACGATTCATTCTCAGGAACTAATCTAAAATGAAAAACCCAGCATACTACTTTATATACTCTATTTCCACTCTAAATTTATTGGCATAATATTTATAAGATCCCCCACCTTCTTGACTTTAGTATAAAACATAAATTTTATATTAATAAAGAATAATAAGTGTTGTCCAATTTACTTGACTTTAAAATTAAATTTACATTATTGCGATTTTGCAAAATATGAATACTTTCAAGAGTTTCTCTTTTATATCTACTTTTAATACTGGTCCTAAAATATCTACATTTTCAAAATCGAAAGAATGTAACAAGTCTAAACTATGTTCTTTTAGCCCGGATGTACCATTCATGCATCGCAAGATATACTGATGCTAATATATTCTTTGTTTTAGGTATATTCCCGTTTATTCAATGTAATATTTGTCACAGTCTTTACAATTTATTTTTATACCACTTCCGCTTTCAAATATTTATCATCCGTATCTTTACAATTATTGATTAGTCCCTTATATTATTATTATTTCTAAAGTAAACTTGAATATGATGTTTTTTGAAAGTATTTCTAATTCTTTCCGACAACTTTTTTACATATGGTAATACTGCGATTTTATTATTATTCTTCCTGTTTTCCATATTATGTTCTTAGTATTATTATAAATCTGGCTCACTCTATCTGCGATCATTTTGTCTATAACGTCTAATGAATCATCATTATTAATGAATATATCTTGAACTAATTTTAAATTTTCTTTTCTAAAATCTTGGTATGATAATTTAATTGCTCTGTCGATGACTCCCTTTACAGTATCTGTCTTATTTCCGAATAGATGGTGTGAGTTAAAATTTAATAACCTACATGACCATGTAGATTTTCTAGACCAATTTAATTTTACTCTGTTATTACTAACTCTAATAACATTGACGTCTAAAAAAACTTAATTTATTGTTTAACAACATATTGTTTAACAACATAACACGTGCCCGAAAGCCGTGCGGAAAAATTAATCGGTATGTTCTATATGTATACATTCAGCGTGGATTCATAGGCGTGTACGTACTTGCATGAATAGAAGTTGTACCGTCGTTTGGTCCCACCACGGCCGGTGTGAGGTATAGTTGGGATAGGCTTTTGTAATTTCATAAATCCGTGATAGATGCTTATAAATAGCAAGTCAATGAACCACAAGACATTCAAGCACCTTTCCATACAACAATGAGACTCTACGAAAAATAGGTGACGGTTGTGATCCAAATTCATTTCACTGAATGTCTCTGATTATCTTCCACATTGGTTTTCTACATTTTTAGAAATTCATAGCGCTCTCATATCCCAAAAATGTGGTACTTTCTTACTTACATATTACTAATGACAAAGAATATATTTTCTAGTTCAAGAAACTTTTTTAATAAAAAGTTTTACTTTTTGCTGAATTTGAAGAAAAAACAATATTGAAATAAAAAATTTGATGCACTTACTTCGAGAATGCGTAATTTTTTAAATATTGTCATTTGAATTTTGATCAATTTACTGCACGATAGCGTAGGCAGACAATTACGTGTTAAATCATAGAAGATACGTCGACTTTAATTAAATTATTAATAACAAAAAACTATACATTTGCGAATGCCAGTTCATGAAAACTTTATGTTTGAAATATTATTCTTTCTTTTAATTTCATACCAAAAATAATGATTCTCATTAAAATCTTATTATACTACAAGGAGAGGCTCACCTTACCGGAGAACGATTTTACTCCAGAACGTGAAAAATGTATTATATATTAAGCGGCGAACTTAGTTTCCGATCTTTTATAACGGAGAAAGGACATTTACGATGGAAAGTGGATACGTTAGCTTAATCAAAATATTTTCCGTCATTTTTTACTACTTTTTCCCAACTTTCTGACAATATGGTAATACCATGGCGAACGAACGATGGCGGTTTCAAGGCGACCCAACCATCCACAAATTCTCGCACTTCTTGAACATGTTGGAAGTGCGTATCAACGCGGTCGTGCTGCATCGATCTGAATAGGTGGTAATCAAAAGGTGCTATATCTAGCGAGTACGCTGGGTACGGCAACATTTTTCATTCGAACTCCAATAGGGTATTTTTGACGGCTTTCGCAACATGTGGTCAAGTTGCAAATCATTCAGTTGGCTCTTGTATACCTCGGCAATAACGGTCCTATTCGGTTTTAGTAACTTGTAGTACATCACACCGTGTTGGTCCCACCAAATGCATAGCAATTCCTTTTAGCCGTGGATGTTCTGTTTTGGCATCGATGTGGACGGTTGGCCTGGGTCCAGTCATGACTTTTTGCACTTAGGATTCTCAAAGTAGAACGACTTTTCATCATCCGACACAATACGCCAGAGAAAACTCTTGTTTTTTGCTTTGAAAGCAAAGACAGTACAATGGTGTATCCATTTATAATGACTTTTTCGGTTAAATCGTGTGGCATTCATTTTCCTTCTTTATGAATCTTTCCCATCGCATGTAAACTTTTGCCAACTCTGTCACTGACTCCCAACTTATTAGCGAGTTCTTTCTGCGTTTGAGCTGAGTTTTCGTCCAATAATACTTGTAATTCATTATCTTCAAACTTTTTCTGTTGTCCAGAACGTTCTTTGTCATTAATAGTATCTCCACTTTTAAACCGCGGAAATAACTCTTTACATGTTTTAAGCGATGGAGCTTGTTCGCCATAACATTCTTGATGCAATCGATAACTTTCTGCTACACTTTTTTTTCAAATCAAAATAGTGCAAAAGGACATAAAAAAAAGATTTATCACGTTTTAATTTTTCACTTATCAAAAAAATATAATGTTTACACAAATGATGGCGCCTATTAACTGAATTTTATTGGTAAATGCCAAAACTAAAAAATAAATAGTAGATTCGACACATCTGACTTTTCGTACTACCTATATGGCTATCTAAACGTGAAGGTCAGAAACTAAGTTTGCCTCCTAATATAACAAAAAATTAAACTTCTTACTGTCGTATTATTCAAATGGCCCTTACTTCTCATTAGCTTTAAGTAAATACTGTATCAAAATAATAATACATATTTACTTTATTATTTCATATACGGTTACTCATTAATATGATCTTTTTATGCTCCCTTGCTACTTCAAATATCTTTTCCTTAGCTGAAGAGCATAACATTCATGTTCTATCTGTGCCTATTTGAAATTAGAATTATTTATTATAAGTGAATAAAATAAAATTTTTGAATAAAATTTTCAAATATTTGTAGATATGTACATCAATCTTTCAATGGACTTTATATACGAGGGTAGATTGATAAGTTTCCGGTCTGACAAAAAACACAAGGTTTTTAAGAATTTTTTTTTATTTCTCAACATAATTTCCTCCAAGGCTGATACATTTCTCATAGCGGTGTTCTACTCTAGTAATGCCATCTCTATAGACTGATTCGTCAAGCTCCTCAAAATACCCATTTACAGCTTCGATTACTTCTTTCATTGTCCGCAAATCTTTTACCGCCTAGCCATTAGGTTAGGAAACAGATAATAGGCACTCGGGGCTATGTCTGGAGAGTAGGGGGGGGGGGGTGCGGAATCAATTCAAACTTCAGATAGTTGATTTCAGACATCGCCACGATAAACGTGTACGTTGGTGCGTTATCGTGATGAAATAAGATTTTTTCTTCGCCAGATGAGGTCGTTTAATTTTCACTTCGTGGCTCGAACGTTGTAATAAGTCTGCGTAGTATTGACCAGTTACAGTTTTACCCTTTTCAAGGTAATCAATGTATGTAATACCTCTTGCATCCCAAAAACAGCAGCCATAACCTTGTTCGCCGAAAAAATTGTTTTTGCCTTCTTTGGAGATTTGTTTCTCCTGGTCCAAACCACTGTATAGACTGTTGTTTGGTTTCAGGTATCTAGTGGTGGACCCAAGTTTCGTCAACGGTTGCGAATCGATGCAAAAATTCGCTTGGATTACGCTTATACAACGCCAAATTGGCCGCTGAAATGTTCTTTCGAATCAATTTTTGGTCAACTGTTAGCAAACGCGGCACCCATCTTGCACAGAGATTTTCCATATCGAAATGTTGGTGCAAAATCTACACGTTCATATGACATCTTATAGGTCCAGCTATCTCACGCACTTTTAACCTGCGGTCTTTCAGCACTATTTGATGGATTCTTTCGATCATATCTAGAGTTGTGACATCAATGGGGCGTCCTGAGCGAGGCTCGTCAGAGGTACTCAGACGACCCTTTTTTACCCATCTCTTCTTTAATTTCCTTCGTCGTTAACACCTTCAAATAAAAGTATTTTATGACAGCACGATTTTCCAGCTTTACCATTTTTACGAAAAACACAGAGACGTCTTGTTCAGCGTGCTCTCAAACCTAAACTAATATGGCGATTGGACTGAAACGATAGCTACAAGATATATAAGGATGGTACTATAGAACACCACCTCAAGGTAGGCCTAGTGACGCCATCTCCTGTCCGGCCGGAAACTTATTAATCCACCTTCGTATAACTAGCATCCCTCTCGGCTTCGCCAGAAATAATAATTTCATCAATATCTTAAAAAGTTCAATAATATCTAAGTAAAAAGTACTCTATATAAAAATCTATATTACTTTAAATAATTGACCGTAATTTACACATTGTCGTTTCTGTATATACAGTATGTATATACAAAATATACAATCCTACTTAATATACATATATATGCATATTAAATACGGCTTCGATGGAGAAAATTATACTTTCTCTTACTTGCTCTAGAGAGTTTTGTATTCGGGAGATAGATTACAATGTCCAGGTATTGCTGGGAGTGTGTGTGTTCGAATGATAGAATACGGATATTTTCATAGAAGTCGTACTGACATACATGGACATTATTAGAAGTCGTTCAAAAGCACCTGGTAATCGCATTCTATCATCCGAACATAAAACTCCCCGTAGAAATCGTCCCGTCATGCCTGGACATCATCTTATACCGTCTGAATATGAAACTCCCTGTAGAAGTCGTTCCAAAACACCTGAAAATCGCATTCTATCATCCGAACACGAAATCCCCCGTAGAAGTTGTCCGAACATATCTGAACATCATCTTCTATCGTCCGTACTCGAAACTACCAGTACAAGTTGTCCCGAGAAACCTAACATCGCTTCCTAACGATTAAATACAATACTCCCCGTATAAATCGTTCGGAAAGATCTAGATATCGTATTTTATCGTTCCAACACGAATCTTCTCATAAAAGTTGATTTTTTCTTACCTGGACGTCATTTTATATCAACTAAATACAATATTTCCTGTAGAAATCGCATTTTATCATCCGAACACACAATTGCCTATAGAAATCGTCTTGAGGCAACGGAATATCATAACCCACCGCCCATAGACACCAATACAATATTTCTCAGTCAACCGTATTTAAAACGTGTATATATAATATGTACAATATAATATACATACAATGTGTGTGTATATATATATATATATATATATATATATATATACATATTTCGTATATTTCCGTTTCTTCAATTAAATACCGTGAATATTTTCGTAGTGATCCCAACTGAAATTCAAGCAAAATTTTGGTAGGCGAATAGCATATTTTTTAAGCAGACGATGGATATTGCCTTTTTAGCAGAAGTGCCGATATATTATATATATATATATATATATATATATATATATATATATATATCATATCATACTTCATATCATATCATACACTAATTTATAAAGACAAAGCGTGTTTTTGTTTGTACGCAATAACTGAAAAAACTACTCAACCGATTGTTCTGAAACTTGACATATAGATTCTATATTATCTTGGGAAGGACATAGGCTATGTTTTTTCTTGAAAATCATTTTACTTTTAACAATAAATTAAGTTAACAGTTTTAGTTATCAGTTTCACCAGCCGCCACTAGGTGGCGTCTTGAATCACGGACATCACCTCAATGTAGTCGGCTTAAAATATTAATATCAGGCCAGCTCAAGTGAATGTTCATATCAAACTTTGGGATTCGTATCCCTAAAGAAGGTCTGGCGTTAGTCGGTATTACCTTACACTAACTCACACCGTATGGATATCTGTTGATTTTTGTAAATTTTACGTGAGAAAATCTCCCTCTCCGTCTCTATATACACATTTGAAATACGGTTTCTACTGAGAATATTGTATTCGCATGTTCGGGCGGTTGATTACGATATCCCATTGCCTCAAGACGATTTGTACGGGGAATATTATATTTAGTTGATAGAAAACGACGTCCAGATATAAGGAAATCAACTATATATATATATATATATATATATATATATATATATATATTGTATAAAATGGTCGACAAAATATTAATTTTTTGAAGTGGACACTACATTGAAGCAGCTTCTTATACAGAAGCGACGATAGGTAAATTACGGTCAATTATTTATAGAAATATAGATTTGTATATATAAGAGTACTTTTTACTTAGATATTATTGAATTGTTTATGAAATCTTTTAAATTATTATTATTATTATGCTAGTATACATACATATATATATATATATATATATATATATATATATATATATATATATTTATATATCATAGTTTCGAAAACATAGTTCAAACTAAAAAAACATAGGCTGTTCTCACAATTCTGAAATTAATATAACATATAAAAATAAAAATATCATTTGTAGTCACAAACTATATTCAGTATGATTTGGCATACAGAACCATTTTATAAGAAAAGGAGAAAGAAAGATAAAGAGAGAGAGAGAGAGAGAGAGAGAGAGAGAGAGAGAGAGAGAGAGAGAGAGACAGACTGACAGACAGATTTCCCCAAGTAAGAGAAAGTAAAATTCACAAAAATAAGATATCTATAAGGTGTGAGTAATGTCAAATTAACCTGAAGAACAAAAAGAATAATACCGACTAACGCCATACCTTCTTTAGGATACGAATCCCAATGTTGGATATGAACATTCGTTTGAGCTGGCCTGGTATTAATACTTTAAGCGGACTAGTTTGAGTTTATGTTCGTGTTTAAGACGCCACTTAGTGGCTGCTGGTAAAACTGATTATTAAAACCATTAACTTAATTTATTGATGAAAGTAAAATGATTTTCGAGAAAAAGACATAGCCTATGTCCTTTGCAAGATAATATAAAATCTGTATGTCAAATTTCAGAACAATCGGTTCAATAGTTTTTTCGGTTATCGTGTACTAACAAAAACACGCTTTGTCTTTATAAATTAGTATGAAGTATGATATGATATGATATATATATATATATATATATATATATATATATTATATAAAAAAAAATTTATTAATTTATATTATATAAGTTTTGTATATAAACAATGAATAAATAAAAATACTCAATAACTCACTATAGCTTAAATTATTATGTACAATTCATTATTAAAAATGAATTTAAAAAATAATCATAAAGTCTAGTAGTAATAGAATGAATATTTTATATATAGTATTTCATCCATTAATACTATTTATTTTTAAATTTACTAATTTACTAAAATATTTATTCCATTACTATTCATTTAAATAAAATCAAAATATATTTTCGAACCAACTGCTCATTTTGAATGTACTTCAATATTATTAACGAATCACCTTTTCTAGAACTGTAATATTATATTCTGAACTTCTATATTAAATATATATGTTATTATCATTATGCATTGTTTGGATTAAAAAAAAATACATATATACATTTATATATTTGAAAATATTGTAAAAGCTCGCTAAAATTACTTCAGATTTAAAATTCACTCATCAGATCACTCATATTTGAGGTTGATTCATTATGCTTTTTATTGAATTCAACTCTGATTAATTTAATTAGACAAAATTATAATAATATGTAAGGAAGAATACACAATATCTTCGGAATGACTGATTTCAGAATAATTAAAATTACCCTGGTCAAAATGAACCACATACGTTACCCTCGTTAAAGATATTATTAGACTAAAGTGTTCATATAAAAATAAATGTTATTGTTATGAGTTTGCTAACTGCAATAAAAGTATGCAACAATATAAGATATATGTACTTTCGAATTAAAAATTTTGGAAAAAAAATCGTAAGTGACTTTATTTACTTAAAATTATATTTGAAATATGATTTTATTTTCAGATTTTTTTCTTATAATGTTTTCAATTCGTGTCTACTTTTTGGAATTTGCCATTTTCTTTTTTAAAACTCTGACTACATATTTATTATCAGCGATCCGAAAACCTTTCAATCGACCAGTAACTTTAAACTGCAATTGTGTTATGTAATTTATTTTTTGTTAATATATTACGGAAAATTTTAGAACAATATTGTATATATAAATTTTTTATAAAACACATGATTATATTAATAGATTTTTAATATGCTTAGATTTAGTTCTTAATATGCTGAATACACATTAAACTCGCATAACTATTTTAGTTTTGTTAAAACTTTTTTTTGCCGATTTCATTCCTTTTTCAGTGAATGATCATTGACAAATTAACATAACCATTACAGTATGGAGCATATATATTCACAATTATAAGCTTTATAGAAGCTAAAAACTAGAACTTAACTAATAATATAGAACTATTCATTGTCTTATAAATTATTAATATGTATATATTAAAAATAATAAAGTACCATACCTTGAAATTTCACAAGTGTTAGTCCTTAACAATTTACATGATTCATTTTAGAAGTATCAAAATTATTTCGCTGACTTTGAACCAAATTATTACAGATAGTTGACTGCCACTTATGAGATATGATTAATAACAATATTTTTCGATACTCCAACAACAGGTTTTACAAGAATGTTTTTGAAGGAAGGCGGCGACATTAGTTTTGTTGGGTAACCTATTTGACACAGATTAAGTGAACGATTGTTTTCCCTATTATTATAAAACCCAACGTTTTTAATCTATTTACTCTAACTATATCCTTGTATTTTTGCAAGCTTATGTCAAAGTGTAAAACAAAAATCAATTTTATTACCACAAATATTAATCAAAATACGTATTTCTGATAGTTTGATCCGTATGGTGTTAGTATTTTAGGCTATTAGGTGTACAAATAAGTTTTCGCTGTTTGAAAAGATGGTGCCACCGATAAGATAACATTGATATTATCAGCTCTAGAAAGTTGTATAGTATATGTTGACATCTGGAAACAGTATAATTTTTTAATACCTCTAAATTTTTGCTAGCAGCACTTAGTTTTCATCGTGTTAAAATGTCATGTTTTGAGCCAAGTAAGCATCATTTGCGAGAATTATTAATTTACTTCTTTCATTTAAACAAATCTGCAGCTGAAGCACATCGGCTACTCATAGAAGTATATGGTGATGTTAATTTGAGTGAGAAAAGTTGTCGGGAGTGGTTCAAAAAATTTAAAAGTGGGGATTTTGACGTGGAGAACACAACCCGCAGTGAAAGGCCCAAAGTGTACGATGACACAGAATTGGAAGCTTTACTGGAGGAAAATCCGAGCCAAATGCAAGAACAACTTACACAAGAGTTAGGGTTGACTCAGCAAGCTATTTCACAACGTCTCAAAACCCTGGATATGGTCCAAAAACAAGGAAATTGGGTTCCTCACGAACTGAAGCTAAGAGACGTTTAGCGTCGCTTATACACTTGCGAACAATTGCTCAAAAGGCAAATTTACAAAGGATTTCTATATCGAATCATGATGGGAGACGAAAAGTGGATTTACTACGACAACCCAAAGCTTAGGAAATTATGGAGTAAGCTTGGGCATGCCTCTACTTCGATGCCCAAGCCAAACATTCATGGCAAGAAGCTAATGCTGTGCATTTGGTGGGATCAGCTTGGAGCAATCTATTACGAACTACTCCAAAAAAAGCAAACCGTCACCAGGGAACGTTGCCAACAACTGATGCAACTGAGCTGAGCGTTGAAGATTAAACGTCCACCATATGCAAAAAGGCACGATAAAATCATTTTTCAGCATGACAACGCTTGGCCATATGGTGCAAAAATCGTAAAGGAAACGTTAGAAGCACTAAATTGGGACGCCCTACCCCACCTGCCCTATTTACCAGATACTGCTCCTAGACTACCACCTATTCCAGTCGATGACTCATGGTCTGGCTGAGTAGCACTTCACTTCTTACGAGGAATTGAAGAAATGGGTCGATTCATGGATCGCCTAAAAGACGAGTAATTTTTTGATGGGGTATCTACTTGCTGCCCGAAAGATGGTCAAAGGTAGTAGAAAGTGCTGGGCAATATTTTGAATGACATTATTTGTATCTTTTTTTACAATAAATTCTTTTTTTTTTATAAAAAAAACGGCGGAAACTTATTTGTACACTCAATATTATTTGTTGATGTTAGAGTTTTATTCGAATATTTTTAAAGTCAAGATAAATTTCTTTCTGCTTTCAATTCGAAAATGTATAGCTTTAGCAAAAGAATGGAGCTTATAATTTTCTGTTGAGAAATTTATGAATGAAGGATGTAAAAATATATATAGAAATATATATATATATATATATATATATATATATATATATATATATATATATATAGAAGTGGGGAGGTTACGGGATCCCTTTTAGTGTGCATAGCAAAGACAAGAATAACGTGATATTTTCCAGATTGGCGACGTAGGTCCGGGGAAGTACCGTCTCCTGGCTCGCGGCCTTTCGGGCTACGCCTTCGATACCTGGACCAAGCTCGACTACATGCGCAAGAGCTACTCGGTCTTTATTCAGACCGACAGGTCCATTTATAAGCCCGGGAGTAGGATTCAGTTTCGATGCATTGTGCTGGACTCGAGACTCAGACCCACAGCCAACCGGCAGCTCAAGGTTTACATCACGGTGAGTATGCGTTCGTTATTTAATGATTGCATGCATCAGCCGTGCTGATACTGCACGATTATCGCGACCACGCGTCACGATATTCGTGTCAACGTTATTTGGGTCAAGATGTATGTGTGCTTTATGTCTCTATGTACTTATATGGAGTTCTAGACTTTTCGAGCATACTTAGTGCTTATTCATGCTGAGGGGAAATTCCATTTTACGGTATTTTCTATGAAATTATGAAGGAAAGCTTGGTTTTATTGAAAAAGAAAGAGGTTCTTTTCTTTTCTCTATAACAAAACAGTTGTAGATAAATAGAAAAATTCTGCTTATGATTATTGTTGTAAGTAAACACACTGGGTCTTTTAACGTTTGTAAAAACTATGTCAGTAAAAATTGAATTTCGCATGAAAAATAAATTTATGATTATCATATTTGTGCATTATAAATTCTTTTCATAACCTTGTTCTTGAAAACAAAATATTCAGACAAGGGGATATTTTAAAGTATCATATGTATAGCTGATATTTCAAATTTCATCTTATAACTAATTCTGAATATTTTTCATCAATTAAATCATATTTATCAAAAATATTCCCAATAAAGGAATTTATCCACGGTATAAAATTCGCATGTGATCGACATAATCTTATTGTGCGACAATCTTTTCCTCGCATTTTATAATACAGGATGGTCAAGGCAACAGAGTCAAACAATGGGACCGGCCGATGCTACATCAAGGAATATTTAATGGTGAGCTCGAACTCTCATCGTTCCCCGTATTGGGTGACTGGGAGATTGTCGCCAATATCGGCGATCAGATTTTCAAAAAAGGAATACAAGTCGCCGAGTATGTGCTGCCGAAGTTCCAGGTCACCATCGAGTCGCCGACTGACGTGACTTTTAAAGAAGCAAAAATTAAAGTTATCGTACACGCTAAGTAAGTTATTTTGTAGTTTTATTGTATAACGAATAATTTTTAAAAAATTTTATAAATATTTTTCGTCGGTTATTCTTTCTTAAATCACATAATAAATGAAATTTCACTATACCATTTTTATTATTATGTAGTTATATCTTCATATCAACAAATGATTATGTAATTAAAATAAAATCAGTAATAAAATTAATTTGTTTTTTTACGCGCATTATTTATAAAATGCATTGCATTGAAATTACCGGTTCCTTAAAAAACAGAAGTAATAAGTAGACACAGTTACTACAACATTTATAATCACAATATTGTTAATATTATTAATAAATGTTGGGAATCTCAAAAGGATTTAAGTCATAATTCAAGTATCGAAATATAGTAAACCGATCAAAATTTCGCAATACCACTACTGTTTGTGTTACACTTCCATGTGTCATTTTCTAATGACACATAAAATTCATTCTCACAGCATCCAATACAAAAAACTTCAAATATAAGCTGTATTGAAAAAGTGAAAATAATAATATATACGATTGTCGAAATGATTCACAGCAATCCTCTCGTATCCACGATACTCAGTATTAGTTTCTTATATATCGAATTTTTTATAAACTTTTTTCTTTACAACCGATGTATTTTCCACGGCGCTTTTAATTTATGTATGTATCATATCATACTAATTTATAAAGGCCAAGCGTGTTTTTGTTTGTACACGTTAAACAAAAAACTACTGAACCGATTGCTCTGAAATTCAAAATATATATTCTATATAATCTTTAGGTTATATATATATATATATATATATATATATATATTGATTTATTTATTTAATGAAAAATCGCGTGTACGAAGAAAAATTGTATTGGCGTGTACGGGCGGTGGGTTAATTACGATATCCCGGTGCCTCAAGACGATTGCTACAGGGGGTTTTGTGTTTGGATGATAGAATGCGATATCGAAGGTGTTTTCAAACGATTTCTACGGGGAGTATTGTGTTTAGACGGTGGGAAACAATATCTAGCTTCCACGGGATATCTTCTACACATACTTTCATAATCGGACAGTAGAATACGATGTTTAGGTGCCTTGGGACATTTTCTACGTGGAATTGCGTGTTCGGAAGGTAGAAAACGGTATCCAGGTATAACCGGACGACTTCTACGAAGAGTTTCGTCTTCTATTATTC
Organism: Sycobia sp. Sy_11; assembly: GCA_018907035.1. NCBI lineage: Eukaryota > Metazoa > Arthropoda > Insecta > Hymenoptera > Epichrysomallidae > Sycobia > Sycobia sp. Sy_11. The sequence continues at coordinate 478,921 of JACCIC010000217.1, read as the reverse complement.
GAAGACCAGACTCGCATTAGAAGTCATTCTGAGATACCTGTACATCTTATTTTACCTCCACAACAGGAAACTCTCCGTAGAAAACGTCTCGAAACAATTGGAACTCTTTTTCTACCGTCAGAACTCGAAAGTATAATTTTTTGTGTAGAAGCTATATGCTATAGATATTTATATATTGTATAAAATGATCGGCGAAATATCGGCTTATTGAAGTGGATGCTGTTTTGAAGCAGCTTTTTAAACAGAAGCGACGATAGCTAAAATGTGGTTAATTATTTCTAATAATATAGATTTTTATATAGAGTACTTTGTACTTAGATATTATTGAACTTTTTAAAAAATCGGTTAAATTATTATCTGGGGCGAGACTGAGACAGGTGATGCTAATATATATAACGCTTTTGTGCATGATTTGCAGATACACTTATGGAAAACTCGTCAAAGGGCAGGCGACCATCACCGCGTTCCCAGACATATATTCCTCGGTACTTCAACCGATCTACCAGGCGCCCGTAAGTAAGACAGTAAATATCGAGGGAAAAGCCACGGTCGACTTCGACATCGTTAAAGATCTCAGGTAATTGCTGGGTGTTAGTGGTTGTGCGGTCGACGTTCTTTATTGTACAGGACATGTCGTTGTATCCAATACCCCACCGCAACTACCAGTTGCGTTACTTTAGTAGGCATGCCTTCTCCACCGCTCTTTCTCTCTCTCTCCCCAGCTCACTCCCCGCACTCCCGATGTCCGCACTCTTTCGACCTCCCAAATCTGTCTCCTTGTCTCTCCTAAATCTTCGACGACACTCGCACACTCACTTCTCTACTCTTTTTTTTCCAATCTGCTCCGCTGCTCTTCTCTGGTAGTCTCTCTCTCTCTCTCTGGCTTCTACAACTCTTACTACTCCTCGTCCTCTCTCTAGCTCTCTCTCTCCGACGACTTACTCGTTCCCTGGCCGACAGCGGAGTCCCGCTCGTCTTACTCCTCACAGGGAAGAAGGATGGGAAAAAAAGGGGGGGGAATTCGGCGGCGGCCGACGACGGCCGATCGCGGTCGTGACGCGCCGAAATACGCGTTTACAAGAATTCGGTTGCCTTATTATATCATCTATAATTCTCATATAAGATAATCTTGCCTTATCATCTATCATCTCTTATCTAACAATCTTCCCTTTTTCCTATACATAGAATTTTTTTTAAAATTTCCTAAGCAACTAATATCTTAAAAAAAAATTTTTATTCAAAATGGCTGATTGTTGAGTTTATTTATATAGTTTAAACTCTTTCAATTATTTAATAATAATATTTCGATTAAATAATATCAAATTTTAATATTATTTAATCCACATTTACAAAAAAAAATTTTCTTTATTTGATTCTCATAAAATGTGGAAATAATTCCTAAGTACTAAATATAGATTGTAAAATTTACAATTATTATTAACCAAAAAAAAACAAATGAACTTTATCGTTGATTAGTCATCTTATTAATTAACTTCTATTATTTTATTCTCATTATTTCTAATTTACTTAATCTTCATTTTATTTATTTATTTATATCTCTATTAAATAAGATAATATAAAGATAATATAAATTATTTCCTTTAGTAGACATTTCTATATCTTTCCTTCATCGTGACGCATACAAATTCTGAATAATCACACCTTACATTCATCAATAGTCATATACATCCACTTTGAATGATTCTGATATTAATGCGATGAGGTTTATGAAAATTCTTCTACACATTGTAGATTAACGCAAGCTTATACCCAAGTGACATTATCATTTACTGAGAACACATTATACAATAGTAGCAATTTTCATTCATTCACTTAAATTTATGACCCTTTTTTTTCTTTTTTTTTCAAGATAAACATTTTAATTATTAATACACTGTGCCAATCAAACTAAAATCATTCGTGAAGAAAAAAAACCAAACTTTTTGCACAACAAATTTTGTTCGCTTAACTCGATGATTAATAATCTCAAAATAAACTTAAGAAATTTAAAATTGAATTATAAAAATATGTTGCTGATTCAAAATGACAAAAAAAAAAAACCACTTCTATACATCACCTGTCTTAATTTGATGGGCTTGCTATCCTCTCGCTTATTACCTATCTTAAATCTATGTTAATTTCTAGTATGTCTAACAGTATCTCTTAATCTATTCAAATCTATATTAACTCGCCTATTACCTGTCTTAAATCTATGTTAATTTCTAGTATGTCTAACAGTATCTCTTAAATCTATTTAAATCTATATTAACTTTTTCTTTATTCGTATTACTTATCTTATTTTTATTAAATTTCTGACTATCTTCTTTCTTCTTATAAATCTGTAATTATTTTCATTATGTGCTCATGTATCATTAACTTCTTCTTTTTTCGTATTATTTATCTTATATCTATTAAATTTTCGGACTATCTTCTTTCTTCTTATAAACCTGTAATTAATTTCATTATAGGCTCATTATGTGTCCATGTCTATCATTAAATTCTTCTTTATTTTACTTAATCCTTATTATCTTTATTTTTATTTTCACTTTCTCTATCATGTCATCTTTTACTTCACGTTGTGCCCTAATACTTATTATTTATATTTCTGTCCAGAATTTGATCACTGGTTATAATTATTACTACTATCTATTACTATCCGTTTGTCTATCTGTATTATTTATTATTTAATATGTTATTATTTTCTTTCTCACTAATTTATCACTCATTTTTTCTTTTTCACTATTCGTTATTATCACTATTCATTTTACAACTAAGCATTTTTGTCCTTGATCGTTTATTTCTCCATTATTTCCATCATTTATCATTATCATTATCCATAGTTTGTTTTTATCATTTATTTTTGTCTTTACATTTCATCCATGTATTTAGCTTTATCACTTTGTACTTTCCTTTCTTCTCTCCCTTTTTTTTCTTCTTAACTTTATCACTATTCTAACATCACTCATATTTTGCCCCCATTCTTCGGTTTTGTTAATCATCTCAAATTTCACATTCATTTTGTTATTTATTATGTCAAATTTTCTTATGGCATGAGTGCATTTCTGTACTCCGTCCGTGCAGTGGCATAGGTTAGGATTTCCTCACCGTCTCGTTAGCGGACGGCTATGCATGACTCTTGGCGCGGGGAGGTAAGAGGGGAAGGAGAATGCCGAGCGCAAGGCGCGACAGCGCGCGCGAGCGCCTTGAGGTTTTCTTGTCCACGGGTGGCGCGCGCGTCGTCTTTCTTCTGGACAAGTCGACGCGGGCGCCTTGTAACACTCGTCACAATATATATTGAAGTAATTATTTCGAAACTTACTCAAATTGTATATTTGCATATATTTGATTATGTTAAACTTGATTTCAATACTTTTTGACTATTTTATTGAAATTAAAAATAATTAAATATAACCGAGAAATAATGTTTTATTACTATCTTAGTCCATAACTTTTATTTGAAGATTGAAGAATATTTACCTGTGACTGTGAAGTCTAATGAGCGAAAAATATCATTTACATTATAGAGAAAATCTTTTAAATGATTAGTATGTCCAATACACCATACTTGCCTCATTTTATACTTTTGTATAAAGTACCTTGAAAGAGATTATGTCTACTTTAAATTATATTTCATTTGAAATGCATTATTTAGTTCTTAAGAAAGAATATACAAAGAAAATAAATATACCTTGAGAAGTACCTAAAATGTCACATAATTTCTTGCACGAACCGAATGAATTTATGTTATACCTTGTGACGTCCGGACGTATGTTCGGTCCCACGCGGACATTTAAAGGGTTATTTAATGCCAAGAAATCACCGACGGTGCCCCTTTAATTTTTTCAGCCTACGCTTATACGCGATGAAGAGATACACGAGGCAGATTGCAAAAATTTTCGGTAAGCGCGGATTAATGCGTTGAGACACGCCATTGAGTAAGGCCACTTACGAGTAGCTCTATTCCGAACGGTTGGATTTGAATAGAAGACGGTTCAGTATCCTCTACGTATAGCAGTGGCCCGAATTTCTCGGCCCTTCAGACTACTTGATAGTTCAGCGCGCTTATTTTCAGTGGAGACTGCAATGCCAAGCGACAAGTATTACCTGCCCAGCCAGCGTCTCCTGCCCTCAAAATGAGCGCGTCCACAGGATAGGAATAAGTCGGAGTTTTTATTTTTGACTTACTTTATTCGAATATTACTACAAGGAAACGGTTACAAGTTTCGAGATTAGCTGGGTACGTTCTGAATGAGCGCGACCGGCAGTCTACTTTCCGCAGTTTCGAGGGCCCGTATTTATAATCTGGGCCCGCCGAAATTTTTTCCGCAGAAACGTACATGATGGTGGGGGAGATGAAGGGACGTTTATTACTCATAGCAAAAATTAGTCCTCCATTCATCTCGTACAATTATTATGATTATTTTCGGTTTCGTATGTCTAACCTGCTATAGAAATTTCGTAGAAAACTACCTTATATTGATAACTTAGGCGTCATTAGTTAAACTTAAATTTATTAATTTCAATGCTAATAACAGTGCTGTATGTCAATGCTAAAATAATATTAATAATAATAAAAATAATAATAAGAGTAAACTTAATTATAACACTCGATTTACTGTACTAAATGTAAAAGCATTCTAATCGTGGAAATAGATATTAATTTTAATAGTAAATATAATAATAATTCTTGTATATATTAAGCTATATGCAACTTAAACATGCCAATGGTATTTAACCGTAGAGATAATAATATTGATATTAATAATAGTTTTTTCTATAGAGGAGGAGAAAAATCCTTTATGGATCCCGGGGACCGGTTCCTGGGTATGTTGGAATTATCTGCATGAAGGCATACCCACTAAAAAAGTACCTCGTCGATGCATTCCCTCAACTACTTCCCGCAGCTCTGAAAAGAACTGCAAGTCGGAGTCTGCAGGCATGCACCGAGCCCATCTTACGCAAGTATGCACGGAAGTACCCGTGGCCAGTCAGTATCTGGGTGAGATAGTACTTTACCTCCTTGTGCTGCCCACGAATCCACGGGGCCACATGACTTATAAGTCTGACGGTCCACTTTCTGCGCGTATCTTGCTTCCACCTCTTCTGCCCACAAGCCAGGAAACACTCTCTGGCTTGCTTCTTCGCTTCAGCTTGGCGAAGTGGCCTGTTCATCGAGTGAACGAACATACGTTACTGGGCCAGGGAGTCTGGGCCGTCGCAGCCCGAGCCCTGGTGTCCATAGTCGAGATAGCTATAACAGCGCTCGACCTGGACCCGCCACCGCCGGCCACAAAAAACCTATCCGATCGCTACCTTTTCGACTTCCAGTAACCGTTGGGCAGCCTCCTCAGAGAGGCTCATGAGGGCTGGTCATTTGCCAACATTCTTCTCTCTCGTGAGCCTCACCGAGAGGAGACCGGTATAGCTCCGCAAGATGCCAAGGAGGGCAGTCTCCACTTCATCGAGTGTCGCGTACCCGTTCACGTCTCTGATCTCAAAGGCAGTCTTGGGGATCAGAGTGCGAAGTGCCACGTTTTGCCCGACGACTTCTTTGAGGACGTTAGTAAAGCCCTCCCTGCCCTCCGCCGAAGCATTTTTAAACTCGATCAGGACATCGCCGTTTAATGTTCGACGGATGTCTCTGATAGTGAGTCTATGCTGCGAGGAGTCGACCTTATGGCGGATCCCTCCAAGGATCTCTACGTAGGTCTTCCCCTCCGCGGGTTTGAGGAGCAGCGCCTTAGGCCTTGCCCTTCTCCCTATTTTACCTTTCGGTTTGGTGGGACCCTCTCCAGATTTGGTGGCCCCCGTTGCATTGAATTTCTTTTTTTCTGCTTCTTTTTTTTGGCTGCTTTCTTTTTGTTTTGCCCGATGACCTATTTCATTGCGTTAGTGAAGCCCTCCTTGCCCTCCGCAGAAGCCTTCTTAAATTTAATCAGGACGTTGCTGTTTAATGCTTGGTAGATGTCCTTAATCATATGTCCGCGCTCGAGGGATCCACCTTATGGCGGATCCGTCTAAGGATTTCCGTGTAGGTCTTCCCCTCCGCGGGCTTGAGAAGCAGCGCCACAGGCCTTACCCTTCTTCCTATTTTAACTTTAGGCTTCCTGGGACCCTGCCCGGATTTGGTGGCCCCCTTTTTGTTTGTCTTCTTCTTCTTTTCTTCTTTATTTTTGGCTGCCCTCTTTTCTTGCATTGTGGAGACGTTCTTCCAGCCTCGCTCAGGCTGTGGCTCATCCCACGATTAAGCGACCCCGTCTTCTTCCGTAGGCATTTCCTCTCTTCTTTTTTTCTTCTTCTTCCTCCCCTCTCTTCAGGTAGTTCCATTGACGAGGTAGAAGGATGTCTCTTCTGGGCCTTATTAGCCCCGGCAACCTCAGGAGTATGTGAGCACTTAGCTTTAAGGCACCTTTGCCCACAAGCTCTTCGAATTGTGTTTGTAAAGCCGGAAGTCTTACTTAATGGTATTATTCACATTTTTTTGTTTTTTCATTGACTTCGTTATCATTTTAAACAAATTATTGATGGAGTCAGTGAGAGCTTTTTCATGATTCTTTTCATGAATTTTTCATGATTTTTTTCATGAATTCTTTTCACGAATGTCCGCATTCGTTCGGTTTCAACATCCATGCTGCTACCATGTCTAACAGCGCTTTCTGCACCAATAACGCTGTCAGCTCCGTTGTTACTGACCGTACGAGGGACATTCAGGCTGTTGATCCCGTACTCTTCTGGTCCGTCTCCGTTTTCTTCAGCTTCCTTACCTCTTCTTCTTTATTGTAAATAATGTCCATTCTTCTTTATGACGTTTTCCTCCCCCTACATGGCCGACCTCCATGGACCCTTCAATGACGAGCTCGCCAAAATGACTATCCACCACTTGCCTGTAGGAGTCATTCTGGTTTGGACCTTTGTGTAAGGTTCTTTTACAGAGCTGGGGGATATAGCACGCCCCGGCACGCCAGCCCACCTCCGCTTTCTCGAGCTTCAAACCACAGCAATAAGGTGCTCCACTCTCTGGAGAGTTTCCGGCAGACATTACGAGTCAGGACGCACTCGCCAATACCGAATGACTGGTGCTGGCTAGGCACCCAGGCGCCCATCCTGCCGTCAGCAGGAGCCAAAGATGGTTCGGTTCGCCCAGGCATGCAATCTGAAGACTCGCCTCCCCACCCAGGATCTCTCTTTGACTGCTTCCAGGCATGCACCGCTCGACAAGCGCGGTGGACCGTATTTAGCTCCGTTTGGAGTCCCTTCTATCTCCCTTGCAAAGCCGAGGGGGAACGATCAGGCGAGATGATTTGATTTGCATTAATTACTAAGCGACGCAAGCTTCATAGGCCCGACTTACAGATCAGAACGGAGCCCGCCCCCTTCTATTCCGCTCTAGTTTATGGAGCTCAGGCGTGGGTAGCGAAAATTGTGACGTGGGTGAATTGGGTTATGTTTATATAAGTGTGGTTAGCACTTATATAAACATGGAGGATGTCCCCAGTCAGAGTCCGTGCGCATGTCGACTCCGCCCAGCACCAGAATGCCACTCTGTGCTTCACTCTCGCAACCCAATTACCCTTATGAAAGGGCTCCTCGAGAAGCATGGCACCCACATCTTTATATTCGGGAAGATGTTCGTTTATACAACCCCCCGCCAGACGATGACGCACAGTAGGCCCATGAGCGGGTGAGCGGGCATGAGCGGGCAGTTTCAGTTGCGCCCGTGCCTTTCAGGGCCTGTAGAGTTCAATCACTCCATGCTTGCTCGGCTTCGCTCCGCGTCTCGCACCCACTGCTCAAACTACTCTACAGAGTTTCCGAGCTGCGTGGCGTCTGAATCATTATATGCGAGGTGTATGTAACCCGTTTATAGGGCCCCCTCGCCAGATATGACGCCTACAGCGTTACTCAATGACGGCTGTACTAACATTACTAGCACTTCCCCATTTTTCAGTCTGTCAAGCTCGTCCATTTCGTACTACCCGTCTCGTAATCGAGTCGAAACCGCCACACGCGAGCATGGCGATGGTTACCCCTTCCTTTGCCAGGTGTTATGTTGTCAGATGTGTCAGTGTTGTGAAATGTGTAACTCTGAAAGTGTGCTATCCAGTTGTTGTGAGTGTACTCCATCCTCCTTTCTCCGGGCTTGCGACCGACACCGCCAAAACATAGGGTTGATATGAAATATTAATAGATATAATGATAATATTAATAAAAAAAATGAGCTTAACCTACATAAATTCTTCATTGTATCAATAATATAAAAAAAATAGTGCATAAAGATTTCAACAAATCTTAGCGCATATATTGAACTATACAGTGTAAAAAATAAGTTTCTGCCTTTTTTATAGAGAAATAAGAATTTATTTTCAAAAAAGGTAAAAATAATGTAATTCAAAATATTGCCCATTACGTTCTACTATTTGTGACCATCGTTCGGGTAACAAATGCATACCCCATCCAAAAGATTGCTCGTCTTTTGAGGCGATCCTCGAATCGACCTATTTCTTCAATTCCTCGTAAGAAGTGAAGTGTTACTCAGCCCAACCAATTTAGTGCTTCTAACGTTTCTTTTAAGATTTTTGCAACATGTGGCCGAGCGTTGTCATGCTGAAAAATGACTATATCATGCCTTTTAGTATATTATCGACGTTTAATCTTCAATGTTCGGCTGAGTTGCATTAGCTGTTGTTGATAACGTTCCCCGGTGACGGTTTGATTGTGTTGGAGTAGTTCGTAATAGATTACTCCAAGCTGATCCCACCAAATGCACAGCATTAGCTTCTTGCCATGAATGTTTGGCTTGGCCATCAAAGTAGAGGCATGCTCGGGCTTACTCCATAACTTCCTACGCTTTGGGTTGTCATAGTAAATCTACTTTTCGTCTCCTGTCTTTGCCTTTTGGGCAATTGTTCGCAAGCGAATAAGCGACACTAGATGTCTCTTAGCTTCAGTTCGTAAGGAGCCCAATTCCCTTGCTTTTGGACCATACCAAGGATTTTGAGACATTGTGGAATAGCTTGCTGAGTCAATCCTACGTCTTGTGCAAGTTCTTCTTGCATTTGGATCGGATCTTCCTCCAGCAAAGCTTCCAATTCTGTGTCATCATATACTTTGGGCCTTACACTGCGTGTTTTGTCAAAATCACCACTTTTAAATTTGTAGCACCACTCCCGATAATTTCTCTTACTCAAATTAACATCACCACAAGATTCTATGAGTAGCCGGTGTGCATCAGCTGCAGATTGCTTTAGATGAAAGAAGTAAATTAAGAATTCCCGCACTTGGCTCAAAACTTGACATCTTAAGATGATGAAAACAAAGTGATGCTAGCAATAAGTCAGAGGTATTAAAAGGTTATACTGTTTCCGTATGTCAACTACTGACAATTTCGATGTTATCTTATCGGTAGCATATCTTTTCAAAACGGCGGCAACTCATTTGTACACCTAATAAATATTATTCGGCTACGTTGTTTGAGTTTTTCTTTCGGGAATCTTTATATTCCCTTCGGATCTAAAATCGTTTATTTGCTCGGAACATTGGCCATATTTGGTGGCCATTCTGATTTCGTACTTCGTATACAAAGAGGAAAAAGCAGGTGATAAATGACGCATTAGTGTACCTTCCGCTTCATTCCGAGTATTCCATGGAGGGGTGGTACGATCAGTGGGGGATGACAGACGCCTCTCTGTCTGCACCACTTCACGGCGGGCCTGCAGTTAGATTGCATCCTTATGGCCGCATCTGGTCCGACCTGTTTTTTCATAATAGTAAGACGTGTGCCACGCAAGCTTTTGGCACTAAGGTTCGTTGTTGGGCAAGTCGTGGATAGTTTATATATAAAAATATATAAACGTATTTACTCTCAGAGATTGCCTTGAGAATACTTACGCGTCTCTTTCTTTCTTCTATATACGTGTATATTGTTATTGAGTGCTCGGGCAGCGTTGCCAAGTGCTCGCCACATTTATTTTCCTTCTCTATTTTCTAGACTCTCTGATCTTCATTTGACACGCACTTTCCCAAACTCGAAAAATTGACGGAAATTACACGGCTCGGCGTGCTATGGTAATTTAGGCTACCCTTTTATTTGTATATATATACATATATGTCCGGTGTTGTTGCTGAACGCAACACCTTAATATTCGATGGTTTGTATATATACGAGGTCAGGCAATTACCTAATGCATCTGATTTTATGTCTCGACCTGTGGTCACACTGTGAACCTGTATCTCCGACACCGTAATAGTAGATCCCCACTCTTTCGATTGAGACCTTGACGATTCTTGTACGATCATTTCTTCGTCAGCTGTTTAGTGTTTTGTAACAACGCGAGTATGACCTATGGAAACAGAAATTTAGTGCAACGATGTGCGATAAAGTTTTGTGCACAATTCGGCGAAACCGCGACAGAAGCTTATGAAAAAGTGCTTAAAGTGTATGTTAGTGATGCCTTGAGTTGTACTCAGATGTTTCGGTGGCATGCCGATTTTCAAAAAGGCCGTGAGAGCGTCAAAGATGAGGTGCGGAGTGGAAGGCCAATTCGAATGCGAACCAATGCAAATGCGCAGCACATCCATGCTCTTCTTTGTCAATACCGAAAACTAACTATTCTAAAGGTGGCTAACCAGTTGAACATTAACCGGCACACAGTTAGAAAGATTTTAACCGAAAATTTTGTCATGAAGAAGCTGTGCGCAAAGATGGTTCCGAAGAACCTTTCAGATGAGCAAAAAGATTGTCTCCAGTAGGTTGAAAGTGATCCAACTCTTCTGGATCAAGTTATTACTAGTGATGAAATCTGATCCTTTCAATATGATCCCGAAACTAAACAACAGTGGCTGTTTCCTAGAGCACCAAGGCCAAAGAAGGCGAGAATGACCAAGTTCTAAGTGAAAACTATGTTCATTTACTTCTTCAACAGCAAAGGGGTAGTTCATAAAAAGTTTGTACCACCTGGAAAACCCGTAAATCAAATATTCTATCGCAATGTGTTCGAAAAATTACGAAAAAGGGTGCTCAGAGTATGTCTAGAGACCGCGAAGACTTGGGTTCTGCATCACGACAATGCTCTCTGTCCCAGTGCGTTCCCTTCTCTCAGTTTTTGGCGTCTAAAGTCATCCCAACATTACCACAGCCGCCCTATTCACCCAACAGGTCACCCTGTGACTTTTTTCTATTCCCTCATTTGAAAAAATTCGTCAAAGTTGTGCGTAGGCAATATATATATATATATATATATATATATATATACACATATATATATATATATATACATATATAGATATAGTTGTACGATTCTATTCAATGCAGCGTTGCGGTTTTTGTTTGAACCATACAGCGGTAAAGCCAAATAATATCTAATATGCGCACGAGCATCAAAAAGCAAATCAGACCCAAAATCCAATGCCAATTTCATAATGCAGACGAATTTTTCATTTTGCAAAAAATCAAGACTTTCCTTTCTTCGATTGTCGAAATTTCAAATTAAATCATGATTTTATGCTAAAATGAATATTCCATAATTAGTTTAAAAATTTTAATTTAATATTTAATGCTTATATAATATTGTAGGAACAAAATGTGGAAATTCATTAATTGTTTCAAATATTAAAAATATAAATAATAATATAAACCAAGAATTAAAAAGTTAAACAGTTATACGTTTTCCAAATTATAACTACAAGATATACAAAATTAGTAAAAAATAAGATTTACATTCTATAACGTTTTTCAATAGGATAGAATCTGAAGTTATGGATTTTCTACAATATGTATTATCAATAAAAAAATGTATAAATATTTTAAATAATTATGGGCTTTGACACGAGCATAAATATATTTTCAAAAAATACGAGCATGACGTACATTTTAATGTTAACGTAATTGATCGACCAATGTCTCTGATACTACATATTAAATATAATTCTTAAATCACATAGATTATTCCTAGTTTCCTTCGCATTCAACCAGTTTACTTTCGATTTATATTTATTTTAATCTACTCTGTATTGTTACTTATTGACGTTTTCTGTATAAACTAATAACTAAATTATTGTGTTTGGTTATTTATAATATTACAAGGACTGTGGATAAACCTCACTTGTGATAAAATTATCTATTGAAGAAATTGTTAAAACTTCATTATCTGAATTACTAATGTATAATATAGAGTAATTGTAATAATTAAATTTCTTCTGAAAATTATAGTATAATATTTTAAAGAACATATAATAAATCGTTTATAATCTTAAATTTATTTTATTTCATATATATATATATATATATATAATTGGATATAGAGCGGTTTCAAAAAACGTGTCCGATTTATATAAAAACCTGATAAAAATTCTAGATAGATAGATTGCGTATCGAATTCGAATCGCTTAATTACAAATATTATAGAAATTGATAATAAAAAAAGGTTTTGGAACAAATTGAATAAAAAAGTATAGATCAGATCAAAATATAATACTTATTTTCCATGCAATTTTTCTCTAAAGAAAAAAATGAAATCGAATAAAAAATTATAGGAATGGTTTAAAATATCAATAAATAACAATACAGAGTAGATTAAAATAAATATAAATGGAAAATATGCTATTTGTATGTGATGGACACTAGGAATAATGTATGTGAATTATGAATTATATTTAATATGTAATATCAGAGACTTTTTTTAATAGAACCAGGAGAAAAACTCTTTATGGATCCCGGGGATCGGTCCCCGGATATGTGGGAATTACCTGCAAGGGCTACATACCTGCTGAATAACTACTTCCTTGATGCATTCCCTGGACTGCTTCCCACAGCTCTAAAAAGAGCTGCAAGCCGGAGTCGGCAGGCGTGCACCGAGGAGACCTCCTCTCCCTGGTTCAACTCCCTACCCCGGAAACCACAACTAGACATTACTTCGGGAAGGTGACCAGGATATTCGCCTTGTTTGCGTCACCAGATCTTGGTCGAGAATATATCCTCTTGTTAGGGAAGGTCCGCCTTCTTCCGCCTGAGGATATCCTTGGCGAAATAGGCAGCCTTTCTCCATGTCTCCTAGCTGGAGATTATCAGGGGAACGATGCCCTCCAGGGTGACCCTTTCAGCATTTCCCCCACTACTGCTTCCACTGCCCGCATACAAAAAATATATGATGGTCATCATCTTTTGCGGATCCACAGGATATACAACCGGGATCCGCGACTTTGCCCATCTTGTGCAAATACATACGGAAGTACCCGTGGTCAGTCAGCATCTAGGTGAGACAGTACTAATTTAACTCCGCGTGCTGTTAACCGAACCATGGGGCCACCTAACTTATAAGCCTGGCGGTCCAACCTCCGTGCATGTCCTGCCCCCAGCTTTTCTATCAGCAATCCAGGAACGCTCCCTAGGTTGCTTTTTTGCTTTGGCCTGGCGAAGTATCCCCTTCATTTAGTGAATGAACTTCCTCTCTTAGGCCAGGAAGTCTATCAGAATCACCCGAGCAACCACTAGGTAAGCCGCCTCCAAGACGATGTGATACGAACACGCTACACGAAGAGCGCATCTCCTCTGTACAGCCGCCATGTGCCTGCGACCCTTTTCGTATTGTAGTGCTTCAGCCCAAACTTCAGCACCGTAAAGCATAGCAGACTCAGCAACTCACAGTACCACTGATCTGATCGAGGCGTGTTTGTACCAGCGTCATGTTGCGCGTAATAATAACTTCTGCCACGTTTTTCTGATACCCAATCAGCGATTAGCCTTCCGGCATGTCCAACCGAAGATTCCTGTCTTAGGAAATATTCCATAAATCCGGTCACAGGATTTAGCTTATGGCCACGTGAAACGTAGCTCCTTTTGTTGAAGACCCTCTGCCATGCAGTACAGAATGGATCTATCCTTCAAATAATCTCTGTTGATCTTGAATAGGTACCTAGGTACATTGCAGTCCTTCTGCAATGCCACCAACACATCTGTCCACCTAATCAGATTGAAGGCGTTTTTGACATCAAGTGTCACCAGAAGACGCATGGGCTGCGAGAAGTGGTTCCCCCGCTTCGTAGTCCTGACTGCCTCTACTACCTTCTGAATAGCATCTAGGATGCTATTGTGGACAGTTCTCTCCGAAAGTCGTATTACCTCTCGGGAAGATCACCTGATTTTAAAAGGGTCTCACCAATATTTCTAGGAGTTTTCCAGTGATGTCTAGCATTCATAAGGGTCTATACGTCGATGGAGCACTAGACGGTCCTTTATCTTTGCTTATCAGCACAAGTTTCGCCTCATTGTAGGGCGTTATATGATTTCCCCGTGAAATCACGAGTCGTATATGCCAAGAAAAAGTTCAGGATAGCGCTTAACACCGCTTTCAGCACTTCCAGTGAAAGTACGTGGGGCCCCAGTGCCTTGTCGTTTTTCAAAGCGCACTGCTCTCTCTAGTTCCATCTTTGTACAGAGCGCTCCCTCAGAGCTCTCGGGAACCAGGAATTTGTCTCCTCGTTTTGGATGACATAAGAAGAGGGCATAGACGTTATCGTCCATCAGTTCCTCTCTCAATTTATCGAGTTAGACCGGCATGTGGCATCTCGTGATATCGCCTAGAAGATGAGAATTAGTCACCAAACCATTTTAAACCATCTGCAGAAGGCTGAATATAACAAAAGCTGAAGGTTTGGGTGCCGCATGATGTGACGCAAAAAACCTTCTGGACTGAATCAACGCCTGCGATGTGCTGCTGAAACGGAAGGAACTCGACCCATTTTTGAAGCGGATGGTGACTGCCGATGAAAAATGGATCATATACGACAATATAAAACGAAAACGGTCATGGTCCAAGGCCTTTAGACTGTCCCAAACAGTGGACAAGCCGGGAAGGTTTTGCTGTATGTTTGGTGGGATTGGAAGGGAATCATCCACTATGTGCTGCTCCGATATGTTCAGACGCTTAATTCTACCATCTACTGTGAACAACTGGACCGCTTAAAACAGGCTATCGACCAGAAGTGTCCAAAATTGGCCAACAGGAAGGGTGTAGTGTTCCACCAGGACAAACCCAGAACATACACTTCGTTGATGACTCGTCAGAAGCTAAGGGTCTTCGGATGGGAGGTTTTATCGCATCCACCATACAGCCCGGACTTGGTGGATTAAAGTTGGACTCAAAAGAGGCTTGTGAAAAGTGGCTGTTCGAATTCTTCGCAAATAAGGAAAGAAGTTTCTACGAGAGGGGTCAAAGGAAGTTGCCGTCTAGATGGAAACAAATTATCGAAGAAAACAGCGCATATTTGAAGTAAATCGGACCCTTGCAACACTTTTTATAAAGCATTGAATGAAGAGCAAAAAAGGGGAAAGGAAATATTTGACAACTTATATATATATATATATATATATATATATATATATTTATATATATATTATATATATATATATAATATATATATATATATTTATATATATATTATATTTATATATATATATAAGTATATATATATATATATATATATATATATATAGGATATATATATATATATATATATTAGGAAATGATATCCAGGTATTGCGGGACGACTTCTGCGAGGAGTTGCGTGTTCGGACGGTAGAAGACTGTTACAAACAGACATATGTTTTTTTGCGTGTATATTATTTATAGAAAAATATCATTATTAAAGAAACATTATTTGCGCTTATTATATTTTTGTGAACTAGGATACTTTAAATGAAAGATTTTATACTAAAGTTTTTATAGCTTTTATATTTATTTAAGGTTTCTTTCTTTAAAGTAAAAAAGTATTCCATTTCGTAATATAAGATTGTAGTTTATTATCTCTGAATTATAGTTTATTTAATATAAAAGATTTCTCTACGTTAGAAGTCTTAGTTTGTGTTACACATGTTAAAATTAATATAGTATTTGAATTTCTTTTTATTTCTATAAATTCATGCTTATGTGTTAAACGTGATAAATTTAAAAAATTTACTTGTTTAAATATTAAGATAAATACGTTTTTGTTTCGTAGAAGTTAATCTAAAATATTATTAGATTAAATCTTCGATTGTATACATAATAATGTTTAGATTCATATTTCTAAGTGCGTAGTTGTATACATATCAATTGTCGACTTAGCTGATATGTGATCTCTTTAACTTGAACCTAAAATCTCGGCACAAAGTGGCATTGCGTCGAAGAAAATGAATGTATGTTGTCTAAAATGATGAAATATCGTGTAAAGCAGAGACGGAAATTGTCGAATATTCGGGAATATTGAAATAAAATAACGTCGTTTTGCTTAAATGAATTTCAGTAAAGAAATATATTTTTTTCTAGATTAAATATGAAAAGAAGTTCATGGTTAGAAAAATGTGATCGCGAGCGAATTCTAGTTAAAAGCCTACATACCGTGTACAAATTTAGTACACATTTTAAGTACCGTGATGGGAAAACCGAAGGTTTTACTGAAAATTAGCATTTATACGGTTTCACAAAGAGGTGGCCGAATATTTGCTAAAGGAAAATCTTGAGGTTAATAGAATAAGAAATTTCCGTGCTCTGTCGAGAAATTCAAAGATTTTAGCTAAAA
Organism: Sycobia sp. Sy_11; assembly: GCA_018907035.1. Lineage (NCBI taxonomy): Eukaryota > Metazoa > Arthropoda > Insecta > Hymenoptera > Epichrysomallidae > Sycobia > Sycobia sp. Sy_11. The sequence continues at coordinate 462,367 of JACCIC010000217.1, read as the reverse complement.
AAAACATTGTTTAAAAATTTTAAACTTACAGGATATTTGTTTAGTTCGAATCTTATAAAATCTATTGGAAATAAATTACCATCCGCTTTTGAATTTGCATATAATCGACATACCGCAAGTGTGACCGAGAAAAAGTCAGATCTTGAAAAGTTAAGCGATTTTCTATATTCAGAAGCTGAATTAGTCGAATGCTGCTGGAATTTTTGACACCGATATTTATTCGAATACAAGTCGTAAAATAACAGTATCTAGAAGAGACGGTCATGTAAAAAATGTTTATACAGCAGCTCATGAACCAGCGCGTCAATATAAAAATCGCAATTTTGATAAAACATGTGTAATCTGCACACGGGGAAGTCATTCGCCCGGAGAATATGCACTTTTTACTCGCGAATCTATAAATAAAACATGGTTTGTAGCAAAAAAGCATAATCTATGCTACCGCTGTTTATTATCGGGGCAGTTATTATCGGGGCTGTTTATTATCGAGAAGTTCGAAATGCTCACGTTGTAATAAATCTCCTCACGAACTTTTGCACTATGTCGAAAATACAAATGGACATTACATGCGGCAAACACCGATACGAACTGAAAAGAATTTTGAAAGTTCCAGCGTGCCAATAAATAGAACGAAAGGTTGACTAGGGGCGTTTGCTGTTCTATTGAAGATCATGCCTGTGAGAATAATAGGATTGAAAGCATTTCGTGATACATATGCTCTACTTGATGCGGGGTCCACGATCACACTGATAAATAAGCGTTTAGTAAAATATATACAAGCCAGAGGCCCGTGTATGCCATGACTTTGAAAGATATAAGTGGTGATAAAATTCTTAAAGATTGTGAAAAATGATAAGTAGATATGGTTGGCGCGTTCGGTAAATATCCATTACACAGTGCTATCTCTATTGAGAATCTTGACATTATTTCTCAAATAATTTCCGAAGATTTTATTCATAATATAGATTCGATTGTAAGCGAAAAAGAGAGAATACCTTATTATAATCCACGTGTAGAGATATAATATGTAGGTCAAAATAGCTGGCATATAATAACTACGCGACAGTTCATCACTATACCGTAAACACAACTGGCGATATCGCGATGTTTATTGGGATGAGTGTTGCATGGCCCAACGACGTCTCGTGTTTGAAGAGCTAGACGCGATCTGTTATAGCCGGCTACAATAATGTGCGCACATGATACATACGCCTCACATCATTTAAGTAAATGCGATGACGTATTAAACGAACTGATTCAGCATTATTTTAGCTTAGAATCGATAGGTTTATCCGACGAAATATCGAAGAAAAATAAGCAAAGTCGCGCGAAAAAAATTCTAGAGAAAACATGACGGCGGGTAGAAAATACGTATGAAATTAGATTGCTATGGCGAGATGATCAGCCACCGATAGTTGATAGCTTTTCCACTGCGAGAAATAGGTTCTTTTCGTTAGAAAAAACATTAGACCGCAAACCTAAATACGCCGAAGTGCAAAGATTCATAGAGCAAGGATATGCTAAATTAGTAGAAAAAAAATATAGAATCCCCTCGTATATGGTATCTACCGCTCTTTGGCGTTATGAATATAAATAAGCCAAACAAAGTCAGACTCGATTTTGACTCAGCTACCAAAACCAGAGGCGTTAGTTTAAACGACCAGTTAAACACAGGGCCCGATCTGTTGCAGTATTTACCAGGCATATTTATACGGTTTCGACAATATGCGATCGCTATTAAAAGCGATATAACAGACATGTTTCTTCGAGTAAATGTGAGACCAATTGATCGAGGTGTTCAGCGTTTTTTGGGGCGAGGGCGAGATCAGAATATTGGACCACGCACGTACGAAATGAGGAGCTTGATTTTCGGCGCCAAATCGTCACCATGTAACGCAATTTTTGTTAAAAATAAAAATGCAAGCGCATTTATAAATTACTTTCCAGAAGCATTGCGAAGCATTATTAAAAACAGTTACATGGATGATTTTGTATGCAGCTGTAAATCGAGAGTTGAAGCTTCGTCATTAATTAATAATGTAATAAAAATAAAAGAGCAAGCTAATTTTTTAATGCACGGTTGGTCTAGCAATGTGGTAGGAATATTGCCTGTCCATTCACACAATAATAAAATATTAAAAAATCCCGAAATGCGTTTGTGTGATAAAGAAAAATAATGTGTTTTAGGACTTTATTGGGACACGCGTACAGACAGATTAAAATTTAACATCGAGTTAAGTAAAATATCTGAAGACTTTATTTCAGGAAGTAGAAAATCAACAAAAAGTGAAATATTGTGCGTCGTAATGTCAATTTTTGACCCATTAGGTCTTCTCGTACCTTTTACTTTAAAATCAAAAATATTGATGCAAAGAATATGTTTAAGCGGGATACAATGGAATGAAAAGGTGCGAAACGACGAATACAACGATTGGAAATTATGGCTAAGCAATCTCGATTATTTGAAGGCATGGCGTATTCCGCGCTGCTTAACCCCGATGAAATATTATAGTGATAAAGCACAGTTACATGTGTTTTGTGACGCGAGTTTAACAGATTTTGCTGCCGCTGCGTATTTACTTATAGAAACAAAATCGGCTCCAAATCATGTATCACTAATAATGGTTAAAAGTAGAATCACGCCGCTGAAACCAACCTCAATTCCACGCTTAGAATTACAGGCCGCGTTACTCGGTGCAAGGTTGTCCAAATATATATTAAAAGAACTTGAGATAAACATTAAAAGGCGCCTTTTATGTACTGACTCGACTATTGTTTTATGCTGGATCAGAACCGCGAACTCATCAAATGTATGTTGCTAACCGTTTAAGGGAAATAGCAGAACTAACAAGAAGTTCTGAATGGCGTTGGATTCCATCAAATCTGAATCCCGCAGACGAGTCCACGCGTTTCTTTCAGTACATATTTGAAAGTAACTCGGTTTGGTTTTCTGGACCGGATTTTTTAAGGCATGCGGAGTATGAATGGCCAAAAGAAAAGATAATCCGTAAAAGGGAGACAAACGAAATAATCAAAATAGAAATGAAAAAAGCGTATGTTCTTACAGTTAAAGGGAGGGGGGTAAAATTAGTTCGGTATAAAACAGGCATGTTTTAAAGAATTTTTTCTTGCGACATAGATACAGCCGAATTATCCAGTCAATTTGTATATAATAATGTATCATTTGAACAATATTTTCCTAAATTTTCATTGAAAAATATTGAAAATTAAGCGAGTGACAGTGAATCTCTGGAGGCTCCTCGAGAAAAAGTTGTTTTGCGGTGTACAGGATTACGCACCCTAGAATCATCGGAATCGCAATAACCAAAGTGCATTATTCAAAGGAGATGTTTCCTCAGGTAACGTTGTTTAGCTTTTTTTTAATTTTAGAATTTTTGGTAGCCCTAAGAAGCCAAAAATCCAATTTATGCTATAAAAAATCGGGTTATTTGTTACTGTAAAATTAAGAATTAATAAAAGTTCAAGAGTTCGTCTTTACTCAAGTCCTAATAAATGGATCTAATAGTTCTAAGAACTTCAGTAGGAAGTGTTGTATAGCTGTCTTTGAAAGAGTTCAGAGCATCTGAAACTGCAGCTTTCTGCGATTCGCACCAAGAATCTACGCTACTTGAGCATTTGTTGTGTGTAGGTTTTCGTCGGTGGAGTTATAGTGATAATAAATAGCCGAAATTGCATTTTATCAATTATCAATTGAATCGTGATTACGCCGAATAGCCAGTCTATAGTAAATCGTTAATTTATCTATCATTTTAGCACTAAGCTTTCTTTTGCCAAAAAGGCATTTTGTTTTTACTACTTTTCCTGTCTTGGTTTTTGTATCAACTACGCTTTTTTTTACTAATCCACGCAGACGTGCCTCCATTCTCTTTTGTACATGCCCGATGCAATTTCAATAAGAAATGAATGTAGGATTTCTAAATCAAAACAATCGCTCTCCAACAATCGCACAATTGTCATGCAGAATCACGAAGATGCCAAAATTCTATTTGGAACAACGAATGTTCAAATACTCACAATTTTGTCAATTTTGTTCCGATTAACTTCAAATTTCGACACAATATTCTTGAGATATTTTTAAAAAATGGTCAAAAAAGTTTAAATACGTTTGTTAGGTTGGCAGGGACTTCTTATAACGGCACGACGTGTAAGAAAATACTTTAATATCTGCCGACATAGAATAAATAAAGAATCACCGATTCAAAGTTTACAAGCGAATGAACATTATTGGTTTCGATTAATTCGATACGAATGCTTCGAACCAGAATTAAAGGCAAGTGGGAAGGATAAAAATCTACCAAAAAATAGTCGAATTTCGAATTTGAAACCCTTTTTGGATAATAAGCAAATATTACGTCTGAACGGGCGAATCACGTTAGTATCGGCGGAATATTTTAACAATACATCTATTATATTAGATAGTCGACATATAGCCACAAAAAATTTAATTGCGGAATATCATAAATGAGTCATATAGAATATCATGAATGAGATGCGACAAAAGTATTGTATTATTGGTCTCAGAAATATATTAAAATCGCATATAAGCAGATGTATCATGTACCGCATACGCCGTTGAAAGCCTCCAAATCCGCTAATGGCAGCATAGCTATTGTGTCGCGTAGCTTCAAGATAACCTTTTTTACATTGTGGTATCGATTACTTTGACTCTATAAGTGTGAAAAGCGATGGGGTGTTTTAATGAGGTGTCTCATTACACGCACGATACATTTAGAAATCGCGAACAATTTAACATCAAGTTCGGAGACGCGAAGACGGGGTTTGCCATTTATAATATATAGTGATAATGGAACCCATTTTAGGAGCGCGACAAAGAGCTAAAAGACGCGACCAAGCAATTTGATAAAAAAGAATTTCAAGGATTCTCATTAAAAAGAAATATAGAATGGCGTTTTAACCCTCCCAACGCACCTCACATGGGAGGTGCGTGGGAGCGTTTAATTAGCTCCGTCAAGACGGCCTTAAAAGCAATATTAAATGAACAAGCACCATCCGAAGAAGTGCTGTATACTGTCTTGATGGAAAGAACACTGTAAATTCGCGACCGCTCACCCACGTCTCACTCGATCCTCGGGATGACGAAGCCCTAACACCTAATCACTTTCTAATAGGTTCATCATCGGCAAATATTAAATTAGAAAAATATGACATGAAAAATATATGTTTCAACAAACAGTGGAAGTTAGCACAAACATACGCGGATGCGTTTTGGAAGCGTTGACTCCATGAGTACTTGCCAACCATAATACCATGCAAAAAATGGACGGAAAGTGACAAACCCCTAGAAGTGGGAGACATAGTTTTAATAGTTGATGTGCAGGTTCCGCGAAATTATTGGATCGAAGGCCAAATTATTCGTGTATTTCCCGGCTCCGACAAAGCAATAAGAATAGCAGAAGTGCACATTCCGCGGGGGAAGTTTTTGCGTCCTACGCGAAAGATTATAAAACTGCTAAGCATTAGAGAAGTACAAAATAAATAAATTTTGTACGGGGGGAGAATTGTTACAGACAAACATATTTTTTTACGTATATATTGTTTATAAAAAAATAGCATTATTAAGGAAACGTGTTATTTGCGCTTATTATGTTTTTGTAAATTTGGATACTTTAAATGAATGATTTTATACTAACGTTTTTATAGCTTTTATATTTACTTAAGGTTTGTTTCTTTAAAGTAAAAGATTATTCCATTTCGTAATATAAGATTGTATTTTATTATCTGAGAATTATAGTTTATTTAATATAAAAGATTTCTCTACGTTATTAATTTTAGTTTATGTTATACATGATAAAATTAATATAGTACTTGAATTTCTTTTTATTTCTATAAATTCATGCTTATGTGTTAAGCGTGATAAATTTAAAAAATTTACTTGTTTAAATATTAAGATAAATACGTTTTTGTTTCGTAGAAGTTAATCTAAAATATTATTAGATTAAATCTTCGATTGTATACGTAATAATGTTTAGATTCATATTTCTAAGTGCGTATTTGTATACATATCAATTGTCGACTTAGCTGATATGTGATCTCTTTAACTTGAACCTAAAATCTCGGCACAAAGTGGCATTGCGTCGAAGAAAATGAATGTATGTTGTCTAAAATGATGAAATATCATGTAAAGCAGAGACGGAAATTGTCGAATATTCGGGAATATTGAAATAAAATAACGTCGTTTTGCTTAAATGAATTTCACTAAAGAAATATATTTTTTTCTAGATTAAATATGAAAAGAAGTTCATAGTTAGAAAAATGTGATCGCGAGCGAATTCTAGTTAAAAGCCCACATACCGTGTAGAAATTTGGTACACATTTTGCTTACCGTGACAGGAAAATCGAAGGTTTTACTGAAAATTAGCATTTATACGGTTTCATAAAGAGCTGGCCGAATATTTACTAAAGGAAAATCTTGAAGTTGATAGAATAAGAAATTTCCATGCTGTGTCGGGAGATTCAAAGATTTTACCTAAAAAAGCTTTTCTACAGATTTTCGTTTAAGTTAATCGTATTCTGACTTTGTGAAAATCTTGAGAATTTCGAAAGAAGTTCACGTGTTCAGCTTGCCACCTCGGGCGCTCTGACCGGCAGGCTGCGCTAGAGTTTGGGCTAGTGGGGCTTATATCCCGTAATTTGTCCCTACGAGAACGGCCCTCGAGTCTATATAAACGCGCCGAAAGAGCACTAATGATCATTATTTTCTCATCTCTGTTCAGGTTAATGTAACTTTATATTATCTCGATTGTTCAATCTAATGTTATAATAAATATTTTACATTTTTATTACTTTGAATTTCTTTTAATTAAAAATCAATAAAACATCTCAGTATAGTACGAGTTTAGTACAAAGGCCACGTCCAGGTGTGTTGGAACGACTTCAACGAGGAGTATTGTGTTTGGATGGTAGAATACGATGTCCAGATGTGTCGGGACGACTTCTACAGTGTGTTTTGTGTTTGAACGGTAGAAAATCATGTGCAGGTGTTTTGGAACGATTTCAACGGGGAATATTGTGTTCGGATGGTTAAAATACAATGTCCAAGTGTTTTGAGCTAATTTCTACGGGGATTTTCGTATTCAGATGGTAGAAAATCATGTGCAAGTGTTTGGGAACGACTTTTACGCGGAATATAGAGTCTTGCGGTCAGTTAGTAGGAAACGATGTCCTGCTTCCTCGGGATGACTCTACGGAGAGTATCGTGTTTAGTTTGTAGGAAACAATATCCAGGCATGTTGGGAAGACTACTAAAGGGAGTTTCGTGTTCGGATGGTAGAATATGATATCCAGGTGTTTTGGAACGATTTCTACGAGCAGTATTGTATTTAGTCCGTAGAAGACGATATCCAGGTATGATGGGACAACTTTTATGTTAAGATACGTATTCTATCATGCGAATACCCCAATTCCCAATAGAAGTCATCCCGAGATACCTGGATATCTTATTCTACCTTCCCAATAGAGAACTTTCTATAGCATTAGTCCCGAGATTTATTCTGCCGTCCAAACATGATACTCTTCATAGAATTCATCTTGCGACACTTTCAATCTGTTTCTACTGCACGAACTGAAACTTTTCCGTGGAAAAGTTTCAAATAATTCATTTATTAATTATATATATATATATATATATATATATATATATATATATATATATATATTGTATAAAATAGTCGGCGAAATATCAGCTTTTTGAAGTAGACGCTGTTTTGAAGCAGCTTTTTATACAGAAGAGACGATAGGTAAATTACGGTAAATTATTTATAGTAATATAGATTTTTTATATATAGAGTACTTGTTACTTTGATATTATTGAACTGTTTATGAAAAATGGTTAAATTATTATCTCGGGCAAAGTCGAGACGGGGGACGATAGTATGTATTAGTAACTACGATGTTCAAACTGTTCTTATAACTCAGAATAGTGCAATGGTAGATTCTAGTCATCAAACTAAGAAAACATTTCTATATAATATATTGTACAAAACTGAACCAAAAAAGAGTGATAACGAAATTAAAAGTCAGGTCATTGAAATAGTTAGATTTCTTGTTGATGATCTATTTTTAATAATGATGAATTATGAGAATAAATATAAACGGTCTTCTGCTTATTATAATATGATATCAAGCGCATACTCATTTTAATATCTGTGATTCGTCTGCGTATTATACCTAATTAACAGTTTTAGAAAAATCAACTAGATAGGACATTGTTTCGGATGTACAAAAACGGCTATTTCTAAACGATTTTTATTAATCTATTTCCGAAGATTTATTAAAAAACATCTTATATAAATATTATTCTGGTATATGAACATTACGCTGTTTTACCATGAAAAGATTTACCATTCAATTACATATATTATTATGTTTGTATTTTTGTCTTTATATATTACTGAATTTATAAAAATATTTTATAGATAGATTTATAAGTTGTAAATTTCTTAATATACTAAGATCATATATTATTATATTTTCTTTTATCACAATGACAAGGAGGTATGACTATATCAGTTAACTGATTTTTAATTTACTTATAGAAGATTATTTGTAATAATATATTTTGAACTTTCGAAAAATATTTTATATAAATTTTTATATTTTATATAATATTATAATAATATTTTATATAAATGCTAACATATCAAACTTACCTAATTATTTTATATAATACATGAAGTATCGCAAAGGTCATTTCTAAAAATAATTGATAGTGATAAAACACAGGGCAAGAATATGAGTTTGAAAGCTAAACATGGCGGAAGCAATGTCAAGAACCACATGACGTACAGATCATTTATGACATGTGAAAATTACTTAAAAGATTATTTACATGGAGGACTAAGAAAACTTAGAAATTTTATTGTGCTAGAAATTACGGAAAAACTGCCATAGTATTGTCTGTATCGGAGCTAATAATTTATTGTGTTTACAAAACGTTCATTTGGTGTCGGGCTCGCATGAAAAACAAATTACACAGTAAACATTGTAATAACTTTTTTAAGTTTTGCAAACTCTGTAACCTCCGTAACAATGAGTTTATAATTAAAAATAAATAAATAATATGAAAACTGTTATGCTTTAAATGTAATGTTTGGTGTTTCATTAGTGAAAAATCTGACCGTCAGAAGTCGGGTCAACGATTTTACTTTCAATATATATAAACGTGAAGAGTACAACAAGTAATCGAACTTCCATTCATTCATCAGGATCACCGACGATTACAAGAGACCAGTCGTCATCGAGGTCGTCGTAGAGGAAGCCGTCACTGGAAGGAGGCAAAATAACTCTTTGCAAATAACCCTCCATAAGCACAAGTATACTATGGAATTACTTAAAACCGCCGAGTATTATAAGCCTGGTTTGAAGTACACTGCCTTTGTGAGTTTAACATTTTTTCATTATTTTAAATTATTAAATATTGTGCTTCCTGATTAATTACTGTTACACCGAAAAAAAAATTGTTAATTTTGAATAAGTGTAGCAATCAGTAGGAGGCTATTTGAATTATGTCGAATATAAACTCGAAGTAATCAACATACTATGAATACTAGGCCAGCTCATTTGAATGAACATATCTCACTTCAAGATTAGACCTAAAAAAAGGTGTCATTTTATTCGGTATTGCCTTTTTTGTTCTTCAGATTCATCTATCACTTCTATCATCTTGGATATCTTTCGAACATTTTTTCTTCTTATGCAGGAAAATGTCTCCCTCTCTCTCTCTCTCTCTCTCTCTCTCTCTCTCTCTCTCTCTCTCTCTCTCTCTCTCTCTCTCTTTCTCTCTCTCTCGCTCTCTCTATCTTCTCCATATAAGAGATTATATACCAAATTATAATACTAATCTTATCACATCGTACTAATTTATAAATTAGTTAGTTAAAGTTAAATTTATAGTTAAACAAAAGACAAAGCGTATTTTTGGTTGTACAAGTTAAATAAAAAAACTACTTAACTAATTCCTCTGGACGAAAGTACAATATTTTCCAACAAAAACATTTCCCGAAAAATATCATATCATATATCATACTAATTTGTAAAGCCATATCGTTTACAATTTGTTGTCTTCTAGCATTTTTGGCAGTCTTCGATATTGTTCATTTCGCACATTAAAATTATTATTTCTAAACCGTTAAAACCATCTTTTCTTGTTGCCTCTGAGAGACCATGAATACATATGTCTCGACAAGCATTCGATACGTCTCTGTAGTACTTTCCTTCAAATGCAAATAATAAATGAATGTTTTAACATGATAAACAAATATGATGTCGATTCTCCAATGACTAGATGCATACTAAATTTGCTTGACAATTATCCTAGCTTTCCTATCGAGGTATTTGTATCTTGACGCTTACTTCATACCGATATACCTAATAAAAGAACATAGAGAGTGCTCACACATAAACATTTGAAGCGAATCCGCTCGTGGTGCCGGCGTGGCGTCGGTCTCACGTTCGATATGCCACGCGAAACATGGATACTCTTATATCGCTAAATGTATGAGTTGAAACGACAGTTACACTATATATATATAAATTATTTGGGATTTGCTACAAATTTTGGTCTTTAAACATCCGTTTTCATTGCTTTAGATTGTTATTCTTCTATTCTATGTTCACAATTCTATAAATTACAGGGGGCGGCTGCAATTAAAACGTTAGTACAGATTTTTTTAATTACAATTTGGTTAATAAAAATTATAACTAATGGTTGTAAACTACCGTATCGAATTCTGAACTGTGGCAGAATGGTAAAATTTAACTAGTCTGCTCGTAGCAAATGTGTAAATTCACAAATAAATGCTATGTTATATATTTGTATAATGATACAGCATATTTTTTAGCTAAAAGTAGCGTACCACGATGGCTCACCTGTAGTTGACAATAAAAATCCCATTCAAATTTTTTACGGATATAGTTACGATCAAGATAATTTAACAAACATGACAAGATTTCTTGATAAAAATGGAATGATTGAACTTGAATTTGATCCACTGCTTTCCGTACCAGATAATTTATTTCGGCCTCTCAGAATCGAGGTGAAAAACGTTTTCGTGAAATATTTTGACAATATTTTTAGCAATCAATGACTAGATTCTTTTAATAATTCCTTTAATTTAGGCTCAATACCTTAACCTTCATGAATCGTTTCCATCAACGCATCCAGCAACTTCCAGAAGTGAAGCTTATATCCAAGCTACGCTTCGTACTGAAAAACCTATGGTAATTTACAATTTTATATATAAAAATTGTTTTTTGTAATTAAGTTATTTGAACCATTATAATTATAGTATTTTATATATATTTATTTTATTTTATTCAATAGGACTGTAAGACCAATAAAAATATTCATTAGTATACATATAATTGTTTTTAGTTATTTTATTATTATACGAATTTAACATTCTTTTATAACATAAAATTATACAATATTTTACATGTTTAATATAGTATTGTGCAAATATACACATTATTATTACTAAAATGAAGAAAATAAAGCAATTACATAATTTAAGTTATATAGCAAATTACGTAGATAAACGTAATAAGTGAATCGCGATCGAGCTGGACTGGCTCAAAAATTTATATTGAATTTTTTTTTATTTTTTTAATTTTTTCTTTTTAAACAGGTAAACGAGTATATAGATATCGAAGTGAACTCCACAAATCCGTTAAAGTATGTAAATTACCAAGTTCTTGGAAGAGGGGACGTTTTGAATGCTGCTTCAATTCAAGTCCTCGATCAAAAAACTACGTCATTTAGGTAGGTCTGGTTAGACTTATTCTACAAAATTTGATTATTCATCCAATCATAATTAATTGCTCAACCGATCGCTATTCATTCTACTATTTTATTTATAGATTTTTGGCAACTTACATAATGGCTCCGGTAGCTCATGTATTAGTTTACTACGTTCGAGATGATGGAGAAATTGTGGCTGATTCTATCGACATCGAATTGGATGGAACTTTACAAAACTTCGTGTGTATTTTAAAAAATATTATATAACACTTAAATTTGTTTGCTTAATTGCTTGCATGGATTGCAAACTCTTCTTTCTTCCGAATATGTAGATTGATATAAAAACAGTACCAGATGAAGTCAAACCTGGAGATAATGTAGAACTGACGATATTCGCTAAACCAAACTCCTACGTTGGTCTGTTAGGAGTCGATCAACGATCTATTTTGTTGAAAACAGGCAACGACATTTCTTATGTGAGTTCTTGTATTTTAACAACAAAAAAGAAATTCCAACTTCCAAATGATTTCCAAGATTCAATTGGGTTTTATCTGCAGGATCAAATTCGAAGAGAATTAATGTCTTATGGCACGAACGAGCCGGCATTTTATGGTAATGAGAACATCGCACACTCTTGGATCAGGCCTGGATCTGGAAGTTCGGAAGAAGTTTTTCGTGTAAGAAAAAAGACTCGTTAACTATTAACATTTATTAACTTATCTTTCTGTGAACTACAATGAAATTTATTGACAACAGAAAACTGGCACGGTTGTTCTGACGAACGCATATATTCATGAGAATCCGCAACTAAGTACGTATACAAAGCAATGCTCTGTAGTATTAAAACGCATTTAAAATTGTTAGATTACTAATACATCAAAGCATATGTAGTTCGATCATGCTAAATTCATTTATTAATTACTATACTATCTCATTAACGGTGACATATTTACACTTATTATAACGTTAAATAAATTATGCCTAAAATTTAAACAATCTTTTAAACCTAAAAATCTGTTTGTTCAAAAACTTTGGTTGAATGAGATAATGAATTCTCATTCATTGATTTATATAATTCAATAATAGTTGCAATACATCATTTCAGGCATGACTTTTTAAATAAGAAGCTAAATACTTTAATGAAATTTTTTAACATTGTAAATAATTATTTTAAAAATGGAGTGGTAATTGGGAGCAAATCATTGATCGAATCTTTTATTCATAGATTAAATAATTGAATCGACTCATAAAAATCTATATAATGATCATAAATTTATAAAAGCGTTGTTAAACAAACAATTTGAATTAATAGACTAAAATATTTTTCTTCTGTCGAAAAAACTAGAAATTCTTTTCCTTTATCATCGCTTTCATAATTCGTATTATTTAACAAGGCTTATATATTGCATAGTATACTACCGAAATAGTTTGGATTCAGTGATGTTTTCGACCGCCACAACTGCAAGTCCGTCAACGTTAGCCTCAGCAGATCTGAAAGTTCGCAAGAATTTTCCCGAAACTTGGATTTGGGAGGCGGTCGACACTCGGTAATTCGAAATTTCCCTCGTAATTCATTTTACTTTTCATATAACTCACGATATGTTTTCATAGATTCATTTAGCATTGTTTCTCAGCTTTCTAAATGCTATCGCAGGCTTTTGGTTAAGGTAAAATTGTAGAAAATCTATAATTTAAATTTAAAAACTGCTTATAGAGGTTTTATATTATAACCATTCGTTTTTGTAAATATCTAAATATTCTATCTACGTAATTTATATAAACTATCACTACTAAATTCATTTAACTATATTAAATTTTATTAGCTATATTAACTGTATTAAATTTATTACTTCGCAAGTATGATTAAGACTTTTACAAAGTGACAATACTTTTTGTACATTGCCAAAGAGACAACTTCAATAAATTTTAAATAGCAGCATTTTATAACACACATAAGTTTGATTAGTCTAAATTTAATTGTTTTAAATATAAAATTATAAAATAATAACAGAAATTCGCACGTTTACAAGCTAGTGTTAATGCTTTGTTATACTGTGCGGAGAGATGTTCATACGATCTTGTAACGTGTTTTTACCCTATACAACTGCGCATATATATATATATATATATATATATATATATATATATATATATATAGGAGGTGTGTTCAAATAATAAGGTGACTTTTTGGTTTTCTCAAATAAAATACTTATTTATTAATTAATACTTATCTTGTCCCCTTCAAAGTAACCCTCCACAGATATAATATACTTATGCCAACCCTTTTACGATTCGACGTACTTCTGATAATCATTTTTTGGTATAGCCTTGAGTTCTTTCAGCGATGCAGTTTTTATCTCCTCAATCGTTAAAAATCGATCTCCTTTTTGGATGTTTGCAGTTTTGGGAAATGAAAAAAAAAATCATTGAGTGTCAAATCTGGTGAATATGGAGGCTGAGGCATGACTGTGATATTGGTTTTGGCCAAAAAATCTCGCACAGAAAACGATGAATAAACAGATGCATTATCGTGATGCAAAAGTCATGAATTGTTTTTCCAAAGTACTGGATATTTTTTGCGTATCGTCCCTTGCAAACGGTGCATAACTTCAAGGTAGTACTCCTTATTGACCGTCCGATCTTGTGGTTAGGATTCCTGATATACTACGCCCCTGTAATCAAAGAAGACAGTGAGAAAAACCTCGATATTTGATCGAACTTGGCGTGTTTTCTTCGGTTTTGGTTCTTCTAGGCTCTTCCATTGGGACGATTGGGCTTTAGCTTCCACGTCATAACCATATACTCACTATTCATGATCAGTTATAACCCTTTTGAGAAAATCAGCATCATTATTGACTTCAATCAACATCTTCTGAGTTACGGTCATATGACGGTTCTTTTGATCAAAATTAAGCAATTTTGGAACGAATTTTGCTGAACATGCTCAAAATATCCGCAAAAATAGCATGGCATGAGCCAACCAATGTGCCAATATCTTTAGCAACTTTTCTGATAGTGATTTGACATAGTGATTTGATAGCTTGTACCACTTATACACATTCTTTTTACTTAAACTAGACTCATCATATGTAACTGTCAGTATTTCAAGAGTTTTAGAGTACTGAATACCATTTTGGACACAAAATTTAATGCAGACTCTGCTTCATTTTTTGGTAAAAGAAAATAGCCGAACACACGAAACACTTATAAATTGTATGTCTGTCAGAAAGAAACAGATAATTCTATTGAGCTAAAACCATGAATATATGCTTGGTATAACTATACTAACACAAATTTAAAAAATCGATAATCGAACGGACGTAGCCTTCGATATCTGCAAAGTCACCTTATTATTTGAACACACCTCGTGTGTATATGTGTGTGCGCGCGCGCGCGCGTGTGTGTGTGTGTGTGTGTGTGTGTGTGTGTGTGTGTGTGTACACCAGCTTTTAGTAAGATTTTAATAAGATTTTACACCAGTGTAAAAAATAGTATCTGCATAATTATTCGGATCAAGTTTGTGGATAAAGAACAGAGTTGATCGTTACAGTGCATTCGGACCTGGATGGCGATCGGGTGTTAAGCCCAACGCGAGGGCTCAGAATTTCGACCTTGCGGCCTGATATTGGGCCACCTATTAAACAAAGATTCGCTACGAGGCCTGCGTGGGCAGGTCGCTACGCCTTCTCTTACGTGCCGCTCCTATCCTGGAAGCCTCGTGTTTTCCTAATGCATGACATCTCAGACACTTGGCTTTTTTCAAACATGTCTTCAGGGTATTTACGCATATTCTCTTTGTCTTTTTTCTTTCTTTATATATATAGTGTAAAGTATTATGTTTTTATAGCCATTAGACCCCTGTAGATGTAGCTTTTGCTTTAACGGCCAGTTGAATTTAACATATAAATGCCCAGAAAAAATTTTCATAAAATGAGTCATACTTTTTTCAATTTCTATAACATTCAAATGATTGCAGTAAATTTGAAGTACTTCACAGCCTACATTACTATAAAAATATGTAAATAAATTTAAATGAATAAATTTAAGGGGATGAAAATCAATTGAATAAAATTATTAAGAAATTATTAAATATTTAATATTATTTGATATCAGCTAGTAGTTTAAGAAAAAAATTTTATCTATATATAGAACATGAAATATTCATATTTTTTTATAAAATGATTTAAAATTATCACATTAATTAATAGATACGAAGGAAAGATTGTGGTTCGAAAAAGCGTACCAGATAGTATTACATCTTGGATTTTAACTGGCTTTTCAGTTGATCCAACTTATGGCTTGGGACTTATTCAAGAACCTAGGAAGGTATGTATTAATACAACTGTACTTTTTATTTTAAATTCTCATCCATCATTACTCAAACAAACCGAAAAAATAATTAATTATCATTACATCCTAATCATCATACTTACGTTTGAATGAGAAAATATTGAACATTATAAAAATATAAATAAATATAAAACACATTTAATATTACATTTATCTTTACTAAAATTATATATATTTTTTAAATTAAACAAAATATGTTTATTTTTATTAAAATTCGACTTATTAACCATTAATAATTTTCAGCTAAAAGTTTTTAAACCTTTCTTTATATCGATGAATTTACCATATTCGGTGATTCGAGGAGAAATTGTTGCGATACCAATCGCTATTTTTAATTATATGAATAAAGACTTGTCAGTTGAAATAGTTCTAGAAAATAATGGAGATTTTGAGTTTGCTGAAGTATCTAATGAAGTTCATGAAAACAAACGTAAATATAAATTACACAATAACTGTTATTATATTACAAATAATACTTCTAAAAATGTCAAATACATACATACACACACACACACATACATATATATATATATATATATATATATATATATGTATATATTTATTTATTTATTTATTTTAGGCTTAGAGTTATATAGAACCAAAAAATTATTTGTCCAAGGTAACTCAGCAGAAAGTATTTCTTTCATGATTATCCCACTAAAACTTAATCACATCACTCTTAAAGCTAAGGCAACTAGTGTCATGGCAGGCGACAGTATTGAATATTCTCTTCTTGTTAAGGTACGAGCTTCTCTTTATAATATATAATATTTTAAATACATTACTTTAATATATTGTATAGAGAAAACAGAGAAAAAAAGGTAGTGAAATATAGCCCCAGATTTGTATATGGAGACAGTATATGCTTGGGTTCAATTTTCGTGTTAAATATATATTAAAAATTATTGAAAAATAAATAATGAATTGGTGTCTGTGAAATCAGTATTTTTTTAATTTTTTGCCTCACTCCATTAATTTCTAAGTTCCCAGAGAAGCATTTTATACTATAAACATATGGATTAGTTATTAGTTGGATAAGTTTTTGGATTAGTTTTTTGGTATTGAAGTTATTATTATATGCATCTGTAAATATATTTTTATTTAATTATTAGTATTTATTGTTTTAATTGTATTTTTATTCAAAACTTTAGAAAATTTTACTAATAAAAAAGTAGAGTAATAAATGCTTCCATGAGGAGCGATAAATTAATGAAGGTACTAGACACACACATACACCCGCGCGCGCGCGTGTATACAATTCTTTCATTCAATAAGAACGTAGGTTATTGGATTGTCATGCTACCAATATTATATATATTATATATAAGTTTAGTGCAGATGAATTAGAGTTTTGAATCAACATTTTTTCCAACGCTAGTTTTTTGCACTAAATGGTAGCTGAGGATGCATAGAATAAGACCCTAAATATTCAAAGTCATTGAAGGT
Source organism: Sycobia sp. Sy_11 (assembly GCA_018907035.1). Lineage (NCBI taxonomy): Eukaryota > Metazoa > Arthropoda > Insecta > Hymenoptera > Epichrysomallidae > Sycobia > Sycobia sp. Sy_11. The sequence goes on along the minus strand of JACCIC010000217.1, from coordinate 444,792 downwards.
CAGCGACATGTTTATATATTGCAAAATAGCAACAAAATGCGCTTTTTTTACTTTTTCAACAATATTTTCCAAACTATTGCTCTAGTCGAAAAATGTTTCATTTAAAAATTGTACAGGAGATAAATCTAAACAAAAGTAAGTATTTTAAAAACTTAAAAAATCAATTGTTTGATTGTTAAATAAGTAATGACAATAGAAAAATTGTGCTTTGTTTACAAACACATCGTAGACCTCCGTCGCTTATTAGCACCGATAATTGGAAGCATAAATAGAGCGACAACATAGAAAAAAAAAAAAAAAAAAAAAAAATTGTACGATATTCAAAAAGCTATAAAACTTGTTTAAACAATGGAATTTCTGCTCAATAGAATTATCTACTCAAAATTTGTGTAAAATTGCAATGTTTCGTTTCAATGTTGTGACCTGTTGCAAAATTATTTATATTGAAAATTAACTATTGTGAAATTCGTTAACGCCTGAGAGTTTTTGAATTCAATAAAGTGTAATCGTTAGAGAATATAAATAGTAATTAAAGCTAAAAAGAGAGGTGTACAATGGCTTGATCGATAGAGGAAAGGGCTAGTAATTTGGTTATCCAAGTTCAAATCCTGGTCTTGGCCGATGGAGATGATCACCGCTGTAATAATGTACATGCTCTTTGTTTACAAACACATCGTACACCTCCGTCGCTAATTAGCACCTGTTTTGGAAAGAATAAATAGAGCGACCTTGAATAACATAAAAAAGCTGAAGCGAGTAGATTTTTTTAACTAATTATGTATATTGTTAAAAATAATGGCTTTGGTAGAAACGATGTCTCCGAACAATATTGAAACAAAATGCATTTTTTCACGTTTTTAAAAAACAAAAATTTATAGCCCTTGCATATTTTAATACTTCGACCAATAGGTAAGCTTGCACCAAATTTGGCAACGTGCATATAAAAAAGTTTATTTATCTTTACATTTTATGCTGCGTTCTGAATGATCAGTAATTTTGTTAAAGTGAAACATTAATAAAAAGTCTTCACGCGTATCGTCAGCGACGGCTTATCCATCCGCGTATTGACATCGCCACATTGCCTACCGCGCATGCGTACATACACGCACCTACGTCACAAACAGTTCCAACTATATTTTTTTAAAATTTAACTTTTTAAAAATTTAAGATTTTTTAAAATTTAACTTTATTTTTTCGAATTTTTATATTACTATGGATTGTCATTTGGTAATTATTTTATAAATACTGTATAATAATATAAGCTAAACCGTTGTGTTCAGTTAACTATTATGTAGAAAGAAAATTAAGAAGCAATAGAAAATAGACGAATCTAATACAATATCAAATGAATACACATTCTTTCAAGGTTTTCGAATAAATACTCAAGAATATCTTATGTAAAAAATCTTTAATGTTTGTTTATTTTATTCTCTCTACAACCTTCTCACTTGAGAGCAACCTCCGAACTGCCTTCAGGTCATAGTGTCGAAACGTGCACCACTCCCGCATTGCAAAAAACGCTCTTATACCTGAGTACCATATAGTCCGCATAACCGAATAGGGAGGCGGGCGGACATCTCGGTTAGGAAAAACCCAGCTGTTTCGCGACAGATGTTTACCGTGTTGCTGTAATGGTGGGAAAATCCCTTGCGCAGAATTTCGTACTTCATAAACGCATAATAATAAAATAACAATGTAATCTTTTCTCCGTAAATCCGACATCCTCCCACCTTGAGTTCTATATTTTGAACTTAATTTATAATTTTACTTCCTTTCACTTTACTTCAAGAACACGGCATAAATTTTTAATACAAACATATTACTATTACAATATAATGAGTAACGAAAAAGATTACAAAACATACAAAATTACTAATACAGAATTTTTCTAGATTAAGTACAGTTATAATAATTGGGTTTTTTAATAACACGTCCGCTTCTTGTTTTTCTTTCTGAAGTACATACATCACTTCTCGACTCATTTGTCTTGTTGCCTTCCATAGTTACATCATTAGTTTTAATTTTAAGATTATTTTCGGTTATTCTTTCAGACATTTTCTCAAATACATTCTTAAATTCTTTTGCAATATCAACGTCTAACTGTAAGGGATAAATACGCTGTATTGGACGCTTGAATATATCCGATTTCGTTTTTAAAACGATCACACGTACTTGTCCGTCTTGACCAGTATACAATTTTTCAGTGCTAATGGCCAGTTTATTCGTCTTTGATTGTCGCCCCCTATCGGAACTACATCTCCAATATTAATTTTACGATTTTCGTTTACATTAGATCTCAATACTACCTGACTCAGACACTCCTTTCAGAATCTGTTTCTCAAATGAGATATAATTTCTTGTTTATGTTTAAATCTCGAATTTAAATCCATTTCCCCGAGCTGATCTAAATCGGGAACTTCACTTTCTCGGATATTTTGTAAAAACATCGCCGGTGTAAGGGGCTTAATATTATTCGCATCTTCAGTTATACCAGTGAGAGGTCGTGAATTTAGAACAATCTCGCAATCACAAAGTACTGTATACATTTCCTCATAAGTTAAGCATGCTTTACCTAGAGTTTTTCGCATAATGTTTTTTAGTAATCCAATTAGTCACTCCCACCATCCTCCCCACCACGAGGTTATGGGGGGGGGGGTGTTAAATCTCCAATCTATACGTTCAGTATCTTGAACGTGATAGGCAGGGAGAGGAGGTAGATTTACGTGTAGCGGTGTGACATTAAATCTTATACATTTTACGTATTTATTTATAATTGATCAAACCGTTTTACGCATATAAAAATCCAATCTTTCTCCCTCAATCGGAACATAACAGTCTGCAAGCTAGCGTGACATAACTTTTCATGCGTTTCTCGGATTAGTAATTCTATAACCTTATGTTGTCTGTCTAATACAATTGGATAAAGAAATGAAGATTCGTCTTCACGTTCTAGAATACGAGTTTTCAAACGTATTAAACCGTTATCATCCGTGTAAACAAGCAAATTTTCCAACTTTATTTTATCGTCTGTCAAACGGATTTATCTCTGTAGATATTTCATTAATTTTCATTCAGTATCTTGTATTTCTTTGCAACTAAGCTTTTCGATTAACAATCCCTTTATTTAAATTAATAAATATTTTTTCATTGGTCTTACAGTTCAACCAAATCAATCGAAAACAATACGTAACAATATCAATACATATCTACACCAACATTAATACATCAATACACAAAAATAATAAAAATAAAAATTAAATTAAAAATTATAATGACAGTCAGACTGTCCTTATATACAGTCACCCCCGTAGTCTAATCTGAAAATAAAATATTAGCTGAAAAAAATTTTTTTGTTAGTAAAGTGCAATCTGACTGTCCCCAACACCCTTACCTAATTGAAGATCCAGTCCAACGTTTCGAGCTCGCTACGGCTCCTCATCAGGGACTGAGAGGAAGAGAATGATTCACTATATGAGAAAAGAATTTCTCAATATAGTGCTACAAAGCTTTGGCAGATATACAATCTACATATATAACGTATGAAGTCTGGTATTTCTGCCCGGTATCCCCTGGTGACTCCTTTTTTGGAGTCCCGATCTTTTGACAAATGCTAAAAACTTATTTGTTCATCCATATATATATATATATATATATATATATATATATATATATATATATATAATATCATATCATACTAATTCATAAACACAAAGTTTTTGGTTGTACACGATAATCAAAAAAACTACTGAACCGACTCTGAAATTTGACATATAGATTTTATATTATCTTGGGAAGGACATAGGCTGTTTTTTATGGAAAATCATTTTACTTTCATCAATAAATTAAATTAATGGTTTTAACAATCAGTTTCACCAGCAGCCAGTAGGTGGCGTCTTGAATCATGAACATCAACTCAATGTAGTCGGCTTAAAGTATTAATACCAGGCCAGCTCAAGTGAATGTTCATATCCAACTTTGGGATTCGTATCCTAAAGAAGGTGTGACGTTAGTCGGTATTACCTTTTTGTTCTTTAGGTTAATCTAACACTACTCTCACACCTTATGGATGTCTTTTGATTTTTGTAAATTTTATTTTCTCTTACGTAACAAAATCTGTCTCATTCTCTCGGTCGCTCCCTCTCTCTGTTTTTCTGTCTTTCTTTCTCCTTCTTTTATAAAATGGTTCGATATGCCAAATCATACTCAATATAGTTTATGACGACAAATTATATTTTTGTTTTTATACATTACTAGCATCCCCCGTCTCGGCTTCGCCCGAGATAATAATTTAACTAATTTCATAAATAATTGTACAATATTTCTATAAATAATTGACCGTAATTTACCTATCGTCGCTTTTGTATAAAAAGCTGCTTCAATGTAGCGTCCACTTCAAAAGTTAACCACAAAAGTTACTGTTTTGCCGACCATTTTTACAATATATATATATATATATATATATATATATATATATATATATATATATATATGCATATTAAATTCGGCTTCCATGGAAAAAAGTGTACTTTCGAGGTCGAGCGGTAGAAAAAAATGTGCAAGTGTCTCGAGACGACGTTTACAGAGAGCATCATGTTCGGACTATAGGAAATGTCTCGGGACAACTGTTATAGAGAGTTATGTGTTGGGGAGGTAGAATACAATGTCTAGTTATCCCGAGACGACTCTTACTGGAAGTGTGCGTGTTCGAATGATAGAATACTAATCTCTTCATAGAAGTCGTAATGAGATACCTGGACATCGTTTCCCACTAACTATACATGACACTCCCCGTAGAAGCCGTTCCAAATCATCTGAAAATCGCATTCTATCATCCGAACACGAAACTCCCCGTAGAAGTTGACCCGATATATCTGAACTTCGTTTCCTATCAACTAAACACGACACTCTCCGTAGAACTCGTCCCGTCATACCTAGACATCATCTTCTACTGTCCGAACATGAAATTCCCCGTAGAAGTCCTTCCGAAACACCTGGAAATTTCTATCATCCGAACACGAAACTCCCCGTAGAAGTTGTCCCGACATACCTAAACATCGTTTCCTACCAATTAAACACGATAGTCCCAGTAGAAGTCGTCCCAAGAAAGCTAGCATGACTTCCTAACGACTAAACACGATACTCCTCGTAGTAGTCGTTCGGAAAGATTACCGTCTCAACATGAATCTTCCCATAGAAGTTGATTTCCTCATATCTGGACGTCGTTTTCTATCAACTAAATACAATATTCCCCGTAAAAATCGCCCAGAGACAGCTGGACATCGCATTCTATCATACAAAGACACAACTGCATATATAAATCATCTTGAGGCAACGGGATATCGTAATCCACCGCCCGTACATGCCAATACAATATTTCTTAGTAGAAACCGTATTTAAAATGTGTATATATAATATGTACAATATAATATACATACAATATATATTACATATTTCGTATATTTTCGTAGTGATGCCAACTGAAATTCAAGCAAAATGGTATGGCGAATAGCATATTTTTTAAGCAGACGATGGATATTTCTTTTTTATGCAGAAGTGACGATATATTATCTATATAGTTTCGAGGTTGTTGGTAAAGGAACTGTATTTTGCAATCATTTCATTTGTTCAAACTAAAAAAAACAGTCTCTTGTCACAATTCTGAAGTTAATATAATGTATAAAAACAAAAATATAATTGTCGTCACAAATTATATTCAGTATGATTTAGCATACAGAACCATTTTATAAGAGAAGGAGAAAAAAAGACAGAGAAAGAGAGAGAGAGAGAGAGAGAGAGAGAGAGAGAGAGAGAGAGAGAGAGAGAGAGAGAGAGCGATGTTCTCACGTAAGAGAAAATAAAATTTACAAAAATCAAAAGATATCCATAAGGTATGAGTGCAGTGTCAGATAAACCTGAAGAACAAAAAAGGTAATACCGATTAACTTCACACCTCCTTTAAGATACGAATCCCACAGTTAGATATGGACATTCACTTGAGCTGGCCTGGTATTAATACTTTAAGTGGACTACTTTTAGTTGATGTTCGTAATTCAAGAAGTCACCTAATGGCCGCTGGTAAAACTGATTGTTAAAACCATTAGCTAATTTATTGATGAAAGTAAAATGATTTTCAATAAAAAACATAGTCTATGCCCTTCTCAATATAATATAGAATCTATATGTCAAATTTCAGAACAATCGGTTCAGTAGTTTTTTCGGTTATCTTGTACAAACAAAAACACGCTTTCTCTTTATAAATTAGTAAGTATGATATTATATGATATGATATGATATAATATGAAGTATGTTATGATATTATATGATATGATATGATATATGATATATTAAACTATAACAATTTAATCAATATGATTGTAAGAAAATCTACAAAAATTAACTTCACCTAGTTGTACAGTTTGCCAAATCGATCAGAATTGTAAAATCTTGAAATTGCAATCTTGAAATCCATTTTTGAATGGTAGAAAAAGTTATTGGAGTCACCAGTTTAATACAATTGAAAACAACATTTAAAAAAGAAATGTCATTTCTTGACACGTAGCACTTTTTTAAAATAAAATTTTCAACTGCACCCTGTACTGCCAAATACCATCGGATAATGTTAAAAAACCAAAGAAATAAGTTTGTTTTAGATTCAAAAAAAAGAACTACAACATTGATCAAACTAATGTAGTAAAAAATTTAATTTATATAAAGAAAAGTATAAATTCATATAGAAGTAGTAGAATCGCTGATGGAATTAATGGCCAAAATAAATATATCAATTTTTATAATTATAAATTAACATTAAAATTTGAATTTAAAATTTCAAAATTTTGTCATGATTTAAATAGGTTAAATAAATAATAGTTTTAAGGAGGTTGTACTTGTTGACGTATCAAAGAGGGGCCCCAATAGAAATTCACTTCAATTTGTTTGCTTAAATAATTAATAATTCACAAATGTATATTAGTAAAAAAACAAAACATAATTTATATTGGATACCACTTCTAATAATTTATATTGAAATTTACATTTTTGGTGATATGAAATGGTATATATAGATATATGTTAATTTAAATAATTTTAATTACTTTTTAATATTCATTTTTTAAAATAAAACTCGATAAGACCACAACTCTACATATATATTGAAAACCCCTTATAACATTAAAATAATTTGATTTATTTTTGACAATTCAATAAGCAAGGAAAAAATCTGAAAATTGTAGACTTTAAACCCTTTTCAAAAAATATTTGGGTTTTTTGATGCTTTTATTTGAACATTCTGTATAATTCATGTTTCAAAATAATTATACAATTATCTTCTTGCATAGAAAAAAATAGAATATTCAAAAAAATATCAAATTATTCTTATAATTTGTTTTCACAAATTAATTTTAGTATGATTTGGGATACAACCATCTTATAAAAGAAGACAGAGAGAAAGAGAGAGAGAGAGAGAGAGAGAGAGAGAGAGAGAGAGAGAGAGAGAGAGAGAGAGAGAGTGTTTTTCACGTGAGAAATATTCAAAAATTTACAAAAATCAAAAGATATCCATAAGGTGTGAGTGCAGTGTGAGATAAACCTGAAGAACAAAAAAGATAATACCGACTAACATCACACCTTCTTTGGGATACGAATCCCAATATATGTTAAATTTCAGAATAATCAGTTCAGTAGTTTTTTCGGTTATCGCGTACAAACAAAAACACGCTTTGTCTTTATAAATGAGTATGATATGATATGATATGATATGATATTAACTTCAGAATTGTAACGAGAGATTATGTTTTCTTAGTTTGAACAAAAGAAATGATGGCAAAATAAGGTTCTTTACCAACAACCTCGAAACTATGTATGTATAGATAAAATATATCGTCACTTCTGCATAAAAAATCAATATCTATCGTCTGTTTAAAAAATATTCTATTCGCCATACCATTTTGCTTGAATTTCAGTTGGCATCACTACGAAAATATTCACGGCATTTATTTGAAAAAACGAAAATATACGAAATACGTAATATATATTGTATACATATTATATTGTACATATATATATATATATATATATATATATATATATATATATATATATATACATTTTTAATACGGTTTCTACTAAGAAATATTGTATTGGCGTGTACGGGCGGTTGATTACGATATCCCGTTGCCTCAACACGATTTATATAGCTAGTTGTGTGTTCGGATGATAGAACACGATGTCCAGATGCCTTTGAGCGATTTCTATGACGAATATTGTATTTAGTTGATAGAAAACGACGTCCAGGTATGAGAAAATCAACTTCTATATCAAGATTCGTGTTGAGACGATACTCTTTCCGAACGACTTCTACGGACTTGTGTTCAGTCGTTAGGAAGCGATGCTAACTTTCTCGGGACTAATTGTACTGGGACTATCATGTTTAGTTGGTAAGATACGATTTTTAGGTATGTCGGGATAACTTCTACAGGGAATTTCGTTTTTGGATGATAGAATGCGATTTCCAGATGTTATGGAAAGACTTCTACAGGTAGAAGGTAATGTCCAGGTATGACGAAACGACTTCTACTGAAACTATCGTGTTTAGTTGGTAGGAAACGATGTTTAGGTATATAGGGACAACTTCTACGGGAATTTCGTGTTCGGATTATAGAATGTAATTTCCAGGTGTTTCGGAACGACTTCTACGGGGAATTTCGTATTTGGACGGTAGAAGATGATGTCCAGGTATGACGGGACGAGTTCTACGGAGAGTGTCGTGTTTAGTTGATAGGAAACGAAGTTCAGGTATATCGGGTCAACTTCTACGGGGAGTTTCGTGTTCGGATGATAGAATGCGATTTCCAGATGATTTGGAATGGCTTCTACGGGGAGTCTCATGTATAGTTAGTGGGAAACAATGCCCAGATATTTCAGTACGAGATCTATGAAAAAATTAGTATTCTATCATTCGAACATGCGCACTCCATGTAAGAATCGTCCCGGGATATTGTATTCTACCTCCCCAACACGAAACTCTCTATAGTAGTCGTCCCGAGACATTTCCTATAGTCCGAACATGATACTCTCTGTAAACGTCGTCTCGAGACACTTGCACATCTTTTTCTACCAGTCGAACTCGAAAGTACAATTTTCTGCATCCAAGCTATATTTAATAAGCATATATATATATATATATATATATATATATATATATATATATAGAGGCGGCGGTTACTAGTATGTATGTATATATATATATATATATATATATATATATATATATATACACACTAGGTGTCCGAATATTTTGAGAATACCCAAATATTTTCTCAGGTAAATTATTATAAAAAAAGGTTAAGGTCATCTTTGCAGTTATTTTTTACGAGGAATCCAATGGTAACCTTCGATTTGACCTTGACGATAAAATATAAACCCCCTTTTCTAATTTGCGTAATTGAAAAAACGGGAAATTTTAAATCCAAGAACATTCTAACGTTATAAATTAAGTTTGATATTAAAGGTCATTCATAGGTTATTTAATTTTAAGGACTGAATAACTGAGAGATGCAGACAATGAAAATTGCTCTCTTTATCGATTTTCTTGTAATTTGAATCAGTAGTGATCTCGAACTTGATCTTGTTGATGTTCTTCAAAGTGAATTTTTGTTCAGAAAACCTTCTTTTATGTATAAAAAACAGAAAATTACATTTATTTATGTTGGAAATGCAAGGTAAAATTACAAAATTACAGAATAAGACTTTATTTTAATTATTCAAAAGCAAACGATTAAAAAACGAAACTTCAAAAAAGTGGTTTAAGCACAATATTTTAAACTTTTCACTTGGTTTTGGGTAACAAAATAATGCTCTTTCTAGTAAAAATTTTTATTAGTCTGTAATAAAGATGTGGCTCAAATATAACAAAGTATGCTGTGATGCTATGTGATGTCCGGATCAACCGTCACCACACCCCTAATCAATTTTATCAGCTTCAGCCTAGAATTTCTTCTAATAGTCATGAAAAAACCACTGATTTCTCCTTGTGAAATATTATGGGGATCCTAGCTTTTTCCCTAGGGCTCGGTAGGGCAATATTGTATACTTAGGAATCGCTTATTCCAAATGGAGCAAAGAAGCGATTCCTGACACCGCAAGCCACATCCAAGCCACTATTAATTACCTGACTTGCCTCTAAAAAAAAGAAAATAAACAAAATTTTGCATAGGTGCTATTATTTCCCTAAGGAGAATATTGAACCCTGATAGAAAGGGTCCGTCTACTTCTCCGGATCATATGGTATGAGAGAGCGAGAGAGAGAGAGAGAGAGAGAGAGAGAGAGAGAGAGAGAGAGAGAGAGAGAAAGAGAGAGAGCGAGTAAAAGAAGAAGAAAATTTATAATTTATTTACTTACTTTTTTTTTTATTAAAAATTTGTCGTCTATTGGATTCTGTCGGACTCTAGAGCGAGAGAGATTTAGTTGTTGCTGCCGCTGCTTCTGGTTTAAAACCGAAAGACTGTTTAAAAAAAGGAACTCGTTTAAGATTGGGCACTTGTAAGACACGTAAATTTTTCTGTAATGATTCTGCAATAATTCTGTCATGATTCTGCTGCCACAAAGAAAAACTCCTCCTTTATAGTGTGGCTTTTCCTCGGCGCTCAGGGTGCTCATTTCGTTATCTTCAAAATCATCTTCTTATTTCATTGGTGGCTGCAAGTCTTAATCGTCCATTAATTGCGTCAGAGCCAGTCACTGAAAAAGTCTATCGATGTGGCGGGGACCCAACATTAGGTGGAGGGGTTATCTCCTGGTTCCCTCAAGTCACCAGAGATCTTGCCACGAGTCTCGTTTTACATTTTTTCTAACTTATTCTATTGTTAGTTTTTTTGTTTATTAATGTTAATTTCGTTAATGTTGTTTTAATTTAATTTAATAAAGATTGTTTATAATATGTATATATATCTATACCTTAAATAATTAGATATATAATAAGAATAATAAAGCTTTTAGAATTCGTTGTTTAACGAATATTAATACTGTTTCAATTAAAACTATAATTAAAATGTGTAATAGAGGGGATTAATGTTATATGTTCATGGGTAATATATAATTTCCAATAACACATTCCAAATCGAGTTAAACATTATTGCATAATATGTAAATGCAGTTCGTTTATTGAGTTAAATTTATGTAATTAATATTTATAATAATAATTATATTTTTAAATAAAACAATATTTAGAACGCATACGTATTAATTAATAAATATATACTATTTTTATTCATCATTTTTTTTTATTATGTTATTTAACGTCGCTCTATTTATGCTTCCAAATACGAGTGCTAATCAGCGACGGAGGTCTACGATGCGTTTGTGAACAAAGTACATGTAAATTATTACAGCGGTGCTTGTGTCAATCAGCCGAGACCAGAATTTGAACTCGGATCACCAAGTTACTAGTCCTTCGTTCTAGCGATCGAGCCATGGTAGGCCTCTTATTATTCATCAATTGATAAATAAATTAATAAATGCATATAAATATATATTCACTAACATAATTCATTATCGTTAATTAATTATTATTGTTAATTACTTTTATTTAATATTAGCGTTATAGCAATAATAATTGTAATAATAATAGTAGTGTTAAAGAATAATAGTACTAGCAATAGGGTTAGTGGTTATAGAAATAAAGTATTAAGAATACCAACAATATTATCAAATTTTATTAAGGCCAATTTAGAAGAAAAAGCTTTAAATATCGTCATATCTACTTATTACATGATGTAATAAGGATTTTCCGAATTTTGTGGTATAATTAATTAAATATTGGAAGTCTTAAATATAATATTATTATTACTTTCGTATTGCCCAATGTTGTTTGTTCATTAAATTTAATTCCTACGTTCGCACAATGGGAGTCAACGCGCACTTCACGAGTGTCGGAAACTGTGATCACAGTTCCCCATACGTTTTATATTTTTTTTTGCCGTCCGACTTTCTGATTTATTATTTAATGTGTAGAACGTTTCAGGACGTAACAGCTGTGTAAGTGTCAGTAGTCTAGTATAACGGTTTAAAAATAATTATTTGTTTACATACTATAGAAGCTCAAGGAGTTAACAGTTTATTGCAAAATTTTAAATGGTATGAATCGTTCAAATATTTATTATTGTTAGTTGTTTTTTCGTGCAGTTCGGGAGACGCACAAGAAACCATCATTCGTTCCATAACCACCACAGCTAACAGTTCCTCAACTGTCAAACATATTTTTGGAAAAATAAAAGTTCTTTTTATATTTAAGTTAAAAAGTATTTTTGGTCATGGTTTACTTCGAAGAATTGTAAAAATGGACAAACTCATAGATAGAGAAGGAATAACGATTCTCATATTGAAAGGCTGTAATCCGATGCGACGATTGTATAGGGCCGCAACAGATATTTTATATGCTTCACTTAGGATTTGATAGAGTTTTAATATCATTCTCGATAATTCAAAAAACTATTAGAAGTTTTGAAAAAAAAACTATACTATCAGGGATCTACATAGATCAGGTAGACCAAGATCAGCAGGTAATGAAAAGAAGTGTCTAGATGTTCTCTTAACATTAACCGCCAATCTGTATACTTCCGTTTGTAGAGTTCCTGAAAAGCACAAAATAAGCAAATAATCTGTTCATAACGTATTAAAGAGAAAAAATTTCCATCCCTTCATAGTAACGCTGATACATAAGTTAAATGAAGACGATTTTGATTGTCGCGTTGAATTTTATGACAATATAATAACACGCATAATACAAAGTTTCAAGTTTCTATCAGATATAGTTTTCCTAGATGAAGCTACACTTCAATTTGACTCAAGTTTAAATAGGCATAACTGTAGATATTGGGCAGTTGAAAACCTCGCATCATCATAATGAAGAATAATCCTTCGTTGCCGGTTGTTTTCTCGTATTTCACAAAGCATTTCTTGCAAACAAATGGTTATGTACTATTCAGAATTCACCGTTCTACGTTGCTCTAATGGCACGACTGTTCAGTTATTCCAAAACTGGCAGTCATTTACTTCGATGTGCTTCGAGCATGAACCACTTTTATCGAATTAGGCTCGTCTTGGAAGACCCATACAGTGGATTGCTCTTTTGTTTCAGAGTCATACGCATAGATCCAAGAGCAATCTTGAGAATTCACCTTTAAGTACATCAGCAAGATCGAGTTTGAGATCACTACTAATTATAATTCAATAAACTAACTAAGGTGAGCAATTTTCATCAACTGCATTCTTTGAAGATATTCAGTCCTGAAAATTAAATAACCTTTGAATCACCTTCAAAATTAAATATAATTTATAACTTTCAATTTCTTTTGACCGTAAAATTTCCCGCTCATTTAATTATGGAGATTAAAAAAGGGGGTTTATATTTTTAAAAATCAATCTGATCTCCAAAATACCTTCAAGCTGATCGTCAAGGTCAAATCCAGGGTGACCGTGGGATTCCTTGTAAAAAGTGACTGCAAAGATGACCTTAACATTTTTCAATAATACTTTACCTATAAAATTATTTCGGTATTTTCAGACGTTTTAGGCATCCTGCAAGTGTGTATATATATATATATATATAATAAGAAGGTGCCAGATGACCAAGACACTAGATACGACCCTGGTATATTTCCTCTAATGTACCTAGTTCTCTTACAGTATTATGGATAGATTTATCTAAGATACTTATCGCCGCAAAGGTTCGATTTACCTTGGCCGGAAGAAACTAATGAATTTATATCAATTTATAAATAATTTCGTAATTATTACAAATTTTGTAGTATTATTTTGCCATATCAACGTACTTGAATTTTATAATATTGGTAAGAAATTATTCTTATTACTCGACTCTCAGTTCTACCTTTGGTGTTCAAACAAATTTATTTATTTGAGTTAAATAAATTCATACAAAATTAAATAAAAATTATACGGAGTAGTAAATATACTTAGAGATATATACCAACATAGCGCGAACTATTCATAAGAACAATTGTATCACCCGATAGCTGTCAAATATATCCAAAGTAATGCTATGTAATATACGCGACATTTCACTTCGATCTTCTTGTGTGCATGAACAACATGTGTGATAGCGCCGATATGCACAAGTCAACTAGTATCGCTTGAGCTTGTAGTACTTTGTACAAATATGAGTAGGACTTTTCAATTCAAACTTCCCGTTTTTTTTGATTCGGACAAATGTTTTTATTTTTAAGTTGGTACTATTGTCAGAGTTGTGTGTGCTAAATTTCATGCAATTATCTTCGTTTGTCATATAGCTACGATAGTGTTTTATGAACAAAGAAAAGTTGTCTCTTCGGTCTTTGTAATGTCTGTGCAACGTTCCTTCTCCTTCAGCTTTATTTTTCTTTTATCGATGTTTAATTCTTTATTTTTATTGGAATTTTCTGAGGTTTTCAGGATACGTGATTCGGATGGAGGAACGTATCAGGACAAGTTTTCGGGTGAATGATTTGATACTCGTTTTCTTTATGTTTCAAAAAAAATAACAAAATATATTCTTCTATAAATTATACAATAAAAAAAATAGTAATAAATTCTATTTTATAATAAAAAAAATAAGAAATAAATTCTACTCTATTGGCATCTCGGTGTAGATACCCTGCAACAAAAAGATAACGATTTATAAATTAATTATTAGCGTTGGCATTTTATTTTATATTCTGTCTAATTATTAATTGGCTTATCTAAATTTCTACGAATTCAGACGGCCTTGACCCAGTGATTGCTCGCTTTGTTTACTCTATTTACTTAAACGGTTTATAGAAGCGGTCCGTCTATTTCCACGGAGTTTCTTTTGCAATATCCGAATAAATCTTTATTCTCTTTTTTATATCATGCTAAGGTGCGCCTTAGCTGGTGATATATAAGAGTTCGGTGTTTTACTCAGGAATAAGCATGTCTTTTTCCTTAGTAAGACTCCGTTATCCTTTTGATTTATTTTACAGCATTTACTTCTTATATTTATAATATTAGTCAATCAACGTTATGATGACTTGCAGATTTTCGGTCGCCGGTTGGTCTGGCATTAATCCGAGGTGCGCCTCGTGATTAATAGCCGTCTGGTAATTTAATTCGACGAAAAGGAGCGCCTTTTCCCCGAATTAAATTAGGTCGATTTTAATTTTGTCTCCCGTCGGCTTTTCTGGATTATTTCCTATGTGAAAAAGAATTACTTTATCAGAAGTCGGGAGCGCCCGTTCTTCTGAGTCGGTAATTCTTTTAACTCTTTTCTTACGAGTAAAGGGGTTTTTCCTTTGGCCTCGTGAAAGAGTTTTTCTCATCTAGGAAAATACAGAATGTTACCGGTCTGTAGATGACAGTTCTCTTCGTCACTCGGGAGGTATCCTTCCTCGACGAGTGCCGAAAACGAACCGTGCTCTTTGCAAAATTTAGCGTACTTTTATACACGGAAAAAGTACGTTAACAAAAATCTGATTGCTTATTATTTATTTAAAATTACGGTAATATTGTTCCTATTGGTTAAATTACTTTATCCTACCTATTCTACTCTATGTTGTGTTTGTTTGTTTATTTATAGCAATCATGTCGTGTATATGTCTGAGTGTTTATTATGATCTTAAAATTATAATAATTCTTGTCACGGTAATAACTTAATTTATCCTACTCTTTTTCCCGTTACATCTGAAATTATTCAACAAAAAAGTAGCATTAAATTGTGTGCACAGAATGAAATATCGGCCGCCGAATCGTTCAGAATGCTGCAGAAGCTCTTTGGTGAGAAGTCAATGTCAAGAACAAGTGTTTTTGATTGGTACAAATTGTTCAAAAAAGGTTGAGAAAGTGTCGATGACGAGCCACATCAAAGACGACCAGACACATTTACTGATGGGCTACACGTCGACAAGACCAAAGAATTTATTCTGCAAAATCGTCGATTGACTACTAGAGTGCTTGCTAATATTGTTCGAATTTCAAATGGGTCAGTCAATGGCAGTTGGAAATACATTTTGCACCTGAAAAGAGTGAAATCTTGATTGATGCCAAAAGCACTCAATTTTTTCGAAAAACAGTGTCGCATGGTGGTCTGTGAAACGATGCTATCGGGCTATCAGGCCAAGATAGAACGCATAATAACTGTAGATGAGACTGAAGTCTACGCTTACGATCCAGAAACAATCGATCAATCAAACTAATATCGTGTCTAAGGAGAGCGGACCGAAAATCAAGGATATGCTCACTGTTTTCTTCGTTATTGTGGTGTGGTGCATTATGAAATCATTCCAACCGGCCAAATGGTTAACAAAGAATATTATTTGAGTGTTATGCGTCGTTTGCGGGAAGTTATTCTTGGTTTTTGCATCACGATAACGCACCAGCTCACACTACATTGATTTTCCGTGCACATTTCGCCAAAAATCCAACCAATACCGTTCCGCAACAAACGTACTTGCCTGATTTAGCACCGTGTGACTTCTGGCTGTTCAGCAAACTGAAAAATTTTGATAGATTTCTGAAAAAACTACTTCGGGGACACGGTTTTTATTCGATTGGGGAAATAAAAGTCGAATAGAAGAAGAAGCTGATAGCCATTCTGGAATACGAGTATAAAAAATGTTTTGAAAATTGGAAAAAAGGTTGGTATAGTTGCATTTCATTCGAGGGGGGGGGTTATTTTAAGGGTGATAAATTAAATTTAGAAGAATAAATAAAGATTTTTAAATTTATAAATAAAATCTTACTCATATTTGCACACAGTAGTATGTGTATGGTTCCAAAATCAACGTTCATGCACACAAGTAGTACGGACTCACGCGACCGCTACTTTTTATTTAATTTGAAACTAAAGAATCGTGTTTTTTTATATACTGTAACTAGTTACTATACGAGTAACTAGCCGGCGCCTACAGATTCTAAAACCGATAAACGATCAATCATTAAATAATAAGAATATTTTGTAGAATTACGTCTTAGTGTGAAAGGGTAAACTGTACGGGCCCGATATCTTCTGCGCTGTTTTTTTACTGTGAGGAATATTTTCCTTTACAAGTCGTATTCCGTTAGTAAATACGGCGTATAACGGACGAAACCACAAACAACTGTTTGCCTCACTCGTTTATAAGAGTCACGAAAAAGAAGAATGACAAGATCTTTAATCATAAAATATAAAGCTTTGATATAATAACGAGGGTAATACGAGCTGTATCTATCCTCCACGAAGTAGTTAAAAGAACTGCCTTTTCAAATAGCCCCACTCCTTGATATTCGCTAAAATAGGAGAACAGCTTTGAATTCGAATGAATTTTGGACTATTGCGAATAGCTTTTGTGCTACACGACAGTATCCATCAGCCAATTTGGACGCACAGATTTCGGCCAGCGTTCGTAGGCCTGAAAAAGGAGAAAAACTAGGCGGAACTATTGAGGAAGAAAAAAAACAAAATGATGGGGTTTATCGATGAAACAGACTAATTAATACGCAAGCCAATACCGTGGTTATAAAAACCGACCTATTTTGACACCACGTCTCAAGACTTTTGCTTAGAACGTCTCTGTACCAATCTTTGTATACAAACAGGGGGAGCTGACATATATCCCTCCGTATGTCAAAAAACATTGGATAGAGAGATATTCTAAGCTAAAGTCCTGTGAAGTGGTATAAAAAAGGTCGGTTTTCATAACCGCGATAATGTTCTGCGTATTAGTTTTTTTCTTCCCCAATAGTTCCGCCTAGTTTCTTTTTTTCCTGGCCTACGAGCGCTAGCCGAAATTTTTGGACCCTGATTGACTAATGGACGCTGGCGCGTAGTGCAAAAACTTCGCAATAGCCCAAAATTGATTCGAATTTAACGTAACTTTTCCTTCTCGATCCTGTTGTAATACGTTGATCAGTTCTTTCGAAAACACCGTATATATATATATATATATATATATATATATATATATATATATATATATATGAGTAGATAAAAACATCTATTACAGCATTATTATTGAATTTCAATTGTTTAAACAAATTTTATAGATCATTGAATATCCTACAATTTTTCTATTTTTATAGATTATTTAACAATAGAAAAATGTATTTTTTAAGTTTTTAAAGTATTTACATTTGTTTAAAATTATCTCCAGCACAACTTTTAAACGAAACATTTTTCGGTTAGAACAATAATTTTGAAACTATTGGTGAAAAAGTAAAAAAACGCATTTTGTTGCTATTTTGCAATAAATAAACATGTCGCTGACCTTCTCTGACTCGGAATATTTAGGGTCTTATTCTATGCATCCTCAACTACCATTTAGTGCAAAAAAATTGATGTTGGAAAAAATGTTGGTAACTCGGCCATTTTAGACCTAATTCAACTAGACTAATTACTAATAACTGTTTAACAGGCTGAAGGAGAAACACAGTACAGAAACAAAGTAGTATTTATTGATCTAAGAGATGAGAATTCAAAGAAAACAAATGTCAGTGTCGATATTCCAAATTACTTTGTTACAGATTCTGATTACGTTGAAGTATCGGCTGTAGGTAATAAGTATTGACATATTTAAATTTTTTACTCTGATAAATAAAATTATATTATTAAACAATATATCTTTAAAGGAGATATTTTGGGACCAAGTATACCAAATCTTTCGAAGTTAATAAAAATGCCATTTGGATGTGGTGAACAAAATATGCTCAACTTTGTTCCAAATATAGTAATTTTAGATTACTTAAAGGTAGCACGAAAAACTTGAAGATATATTAATAATACATAACAATTGCAATTCACATAATTTTTCAACTTTTTAGAATACTAATCAGCTATCTCCAGCTATAGAAAGTAAAGCGCTGAGATATCTTGAAACTGGTTACCAGCAGGAATTGACTTATAGACATAATGATGGATCTTTTAGTGCTTTTGGAAAATCTGATCCCAGTGGTAGTACTTGGTTAGTATGTTCTATAATATAAATTAAATTTATAATTTCGTAATTATTGTGAAAAGTCAAACAATAGTTCAAAAAACAATATGAAAGAAAAGCATTTGTAATAAAAATATTATAAAAAATTGTTAATTGTTCTTTCAATAAGTGATCTATTTACTGAACTAGGTTGACGGCCTTTGTTGCAAAGTCATTTAAACAAGCTGATAAGTATATTACAGTGGAGGATAAAATTGTAACAAATGCATTGAAATGGCTTGCCGAAAAACAAGTGGCTAACGGAAGCTTTCCCGAAGTTGGAATTGTCAGTCATCGTGATATGCAAGGCGGAGCGGCAAAAGGTCTTGCTTTAACTGCTTACGTACTCAGTGCTTTTTTGGAAGTTGAGGTAAACTGTACTATATGAACATTTGTATATTATAATTAATTTATTTTTATATTAAAGAGTTTTATTTATAATAACTAAGCGTAGATAGTATGTTTTTATAACAATTATATACGCTACCATATAAAAAATTTATTGTATTATATTAAAAAAATTGTATAATCGTTTCTATCTTCAATTTTTTTACTTTGAATCTGTATCTGAAGTCTAACTGCATTCCATATTAAGGATTCCATATTAATATTTTGGCTTGCAAGAAATAGTTAAAAATTTCTTCAAATTGGAAAAGTAACTAAAGATCATAATAACGAATAAGAGAAAATTCTAAAAAAATTTTTGATCATGGATCAAAAATGTTTGCTATGTAGTTTGATACTCTTCATTCTTTTTGAAAATATGTTAAATTGTATTTTCTACTAATAATTATAAAAATGTCAAAAAAAATTCAAAATTCAAAATCAATCAATTTGACTATTTTTGGACATTTCAGCGAAAAATGAAAAGTTTTTGGACGAGAAGGTAACTTTTTCTTGAATTCAAGTGTATCAAGATTCTTAAGAAAAAAAACATTAAATTCAGATAAAAAAATTTTTTCAAAATTGTTCATAGTGAATAAATTGATTTTCGGAATTTAAAAATTTGCTTGCAGTTTAGTCCATATCTTCGTGTACAGAACTCTAAATTCGTATTTAAAACACAAAGATACATGAAAATAAATAGGTCTGGTCAAAAATATACAAGCAATTCAATGTTTTATTACTATTATCGTATTTATCATGCTTCCACATTTGCTATCCGTTTAAATGAAAAAAGATGAACTTTTAATAAAACATATTGATTAGATATATTTAGGCTTCAAAATTATTGTTTATATATGTAGTTCATCATAATCACTTAAATAATTAACGTTTCAAAATACAAATATGAAAAGTGAAACAGACACTTCCAATAAAAAATCATTCTTTAAGTCTTATTATTATTGTAGAACATCAATGGCACTTACCGTAATGTGATTTACAAAGGAGTTAATTACATCGTGCGTAATATGCAAGGACTCAATGATAATTATGCTCTAAGTATTTGCACCTATGTTTTGAGTCTTGCCCGTAACGCCTATGAAGATGATGCCTTCCGGCATCTCGAATCTCGGGCAACAATGAAGTTCGACCAGAAATGGTGGAGCAAGCCTATCCCGGAGGGCGACAAAAATCCATGGCACGAACTCTCGCGTTCTGTTGACGTAGAAATGACGTCCTACGCATTGCTTGTCTACTTAAGGAGGAATCTGCTTATTGAAGCAACGTCAATCATGAAATGGTTGGTTAAGCAACGAAATGTCGAGGGCGGCTTTGTATCAACACAGGTATATCTTTTATTTTTCTAGGATTTAATCAAATGAATGTAATATATACAATGAAATATTGAAAAATTATTTATTTCATAAATTAAATATTCTAGTGAATGAATTCAATTTATTGTAAGCTTTAGATTAAATTAAAAAAGAAAATTAAGTCTCGTTTTAATTTGACTTTATATGATTTATATGATGAACTTCTTAATGATAATGTGAGTTAAATATAAAATTGGGTTTTTTATTTTTATATAACAATAAAAAATAAATAGAAAAAATAATTGTAAAATATTGTTCATTAACTTATTATACAATTTGCCTTAACAAGAAATTCTAACAATAGTTCTTAAATGAATATTTAGGATACAGTGATTGGCATGTATGCCCTCTCTAAATTCGGTGAAAAATTGAAAACAAATAATTATGATGTTCAAATAATACTTACATCAGATGTTGGTGAGAAGAAGGAAATTAGCATAAATTCAAGGAACTTCATGATTGCTCAAAAATACGTAGTAAGTATTTCAATAATCAATTATAGCATAGATATTTTTAAATTAAAACATATAATTTAACTGATTCTTGAAATCAATTACTTTGATAGAGAATATTTTATTACGTAAATCATAATACAGAAAAATTTTTCTTTTATAGCTTCTTAGAAGGACTCGATTTGTAAATATTACCGCCACAGGAACTGGATTTGCTCTTGTACAAATTTCATCTCGCTATAATCTTAATGTTACGGGAGCTTTTCCACTTTTTACTTTAGATCCTCAAGTTGATACAATTTCCACAAGTGATCATCTACAATTATCAATTTGTTCTGGGTATGTTTTCAACTAAAATTTGTGCAAATTACTTTTGTTTTATACATTTATTATGACGCGGAAAACGTTCTACAGTAAATTATAATGTTTATATTTTACTCAGCTTCATTCCAACTAAAGAAGCAAATGAGAGCAATATGGCTGTTATGGAAGTTAACTTTCCATCAGGATTCACAGTAGATCAAGACACATTACCAAGCCTAGAATTGTTTAAACATGTCAAAAGAGTAGAAATAAAAAATGGAGACACAATGATCATTTTATATTTTGATAAGGTTCGTATGGAAATGTATTATTGATTATAAAAATATGTAACATAAAATTTGAATGTTATAGTATCTTATATTTATTAAGTTTAGACTTTAAAAGTTGAAACTACGGCTCAAAAAAATTTTTTCATCCTAACTATAATTTTACTTATACATAGTAATTTAAAATATATTTATACCTTAAGCTATATATCATTAATTATTGAAAATTCAAACTTAGAAATAGAACAAACATTAAGCGGTAACTTTCATCATTTTTATTTTTTTAGATGGTAGAGAAAGAATATTGTTCAACAGTTTCTGCATTCAGGACCCATAAAGTAGCAGAGCAAAAGCCTGTTCCTGTATCAATTTATGATTATTATGATTCATGTGAGTTATAAAATTACTTTATATTTTAAAATGAATAAATATTTTTATCGGTCTTACAATGTATATACTATAAATTATTTGAGTATGAAGACTGTAACATATTATTTTATTATAAATAATATATTATACTGAATAAGGACAATCTGATTATGTGTAATATATGTATAATAATGTATAATATATTATAATATAAAGACTGTAGACCGATAACATTTTTTATTAATTTAATTTACAACAGTCGACATATGTACAATTTTTAAATTATACTTTAAAAATTCGGTCACTTAATACCATATCGTGAATTTTATCGATCATTTCCGGGGTACTCACGTCTACGGGACGTTTTGAACTTTGTTCATCCTCTGTTAGTGTACGGCCACGTTTAAATTCATTTATCCAATTGTAAACTGTTGAAAAAACAGGAGCAGATGTGCCATGAACTGAATCCAACTCAGCTTTTATTTCTTTTACTGTTAAGCCTTTTAAATAGAAATGTTTAATCACCGCTCTAAACTCACTTTTTTCCATTTTCTTAAGCAAACAAATGTTATTTATTTCAACTGACGATAAAAACGAAATCACTAGATGAATATGGCTGCAACTTTGCCAGATACCTAGTGAGGAATTATGGTTACTAGAAACAGACCATTTGCGATGCTACGAGCGCCATCTCTTAGATTTTCTAAGGACTTATTGACCTCCCCTCTTATATAGTGAAAATGAGTAATGCAATAATAGAAAATGTTTCCTCATAGCTTGCTATGGGGTATAACAAATGTTTTGTATTATTGTGTATCAATAGTACCACAAATTGACCCCACAATGGGTTAATTCATGTATCAAAAGATCAAAAGAATACGATAAGTTGGTTTGAATTTAAACATCCTGTTTAGACAAACCAAAAAATTCTCAGTTCTATTTCGGTTAAGCTAAATAGTTTTCTTTAAGACTTAGTAATGAAAATTGCATAACCTATTATTTTATATCTTTAATATTTTATACTTGGTTCATATATATATATATATGTGTGTGTGTGTGTGTGTGTGTGTGTGTGTGTGTGTGTGTGTGTGTGTGTGTGTGTTTTATTAGGCGTAGGCAGAGCAAGCTCTGCACTAGTGGCCTCTCGAAATCAGCATCCCGCCGGAACTATCCGGGAATATTACTTAGGCGGGGCTGATAGTTAGCCTATACGACTCCTATTCTTATGACACTATCCTACGTCCCCCATCCACACAGGTGATCAGGGGTTCGGTGTTCGTCCTCTGTATCTTAAAATAGAATCAGTTAGCCTGGTTCATCCTGGGCCATTCGCCTAGTTCTATCGGCATATCTAAGTTTGGTCATCACCTCTTTTGCGAAACTGGCTACTGCCTTCCAGTTTTCAGAAGATTCCAGCATTATTGATAGGATGCTCTCTGGTCTTTTTGTCTTATTGATGATGTTCATCAAGTGCTCACTTGTGTTCTAAAACGAGGGCAGCTCACTAATATATGCTCGGCATCCTCGACCAAAGTCGGACAGATGGGGCAGAAATCATTATTATCCAGGTGAAAGCGGTGGAAATAGGACCTAAAACAACCATATCCAGTCAGCAACTGAGTTAGGTGGAAATCTAATTCCCCGTGTTTCCTGTTGATCCATCTGTGTATGTCTGGAAGGATACGACAAGTCCATCGGCCTTTGCTAGAATCGGTCCATCGTTTTTGCCATATTTCTATAGAACGATGACGTTCCACGTTTTTAGCACCTTGTAGAGAATCCACTGCGGCCTTACATATGTTGTGCAGCCTAGCCAGTTCATCTGCAGCTAAATCGAAAGGAAGAATTCCGGCAAGTACCTCAGCAGCGTCGGTGGATACCGTCCTGTAACCACTAATAATACGTATACAGGAGCGACGACGGGTCGCAATGGCCAGCTCACAATACGATTTAATTCCGCATGCATGATGCCAGATTGGTGCTGCATACATGCTGACAGAATTAACAACATAACCTAATAGTTTCCTCTGGGGTGGACGTGGGCCACCAATGTTAGGCATGAGCCGACACAAGGCAGCTGAAACTCGTTGCGCTTTTTCGTCAGATATCTTTAGATGCTCTTTGAAGTTTAACCTGGCATCAAGCTGTACACCCAAGTATCGTAAAGATGGCGCAGAACTAATGCGGCAGCTACTGACTTTAAGAGTAATACTATCTACCTTCTTACGACTGCTGACAAGAACTACTTCTGTCTTGTGCTCCGCTAATTGTAGACCAGCCGACTTAATCCATCTACTGATGTTGCTGATTGCCTCATTGGCATTTTCAGTAAGTTCATCAAGGATCTTAGCCGTCACTACTAGAGC
Source organism: Sycobia sp. Sy_11 (assembly GCA_018907035.1). Classification (NCBI taxonomy): domain Eukaryota; kingdom Metazoa; phylum Arthropoda; class Insecta; order Hymenoptera; family Epichrysomallidae; genus Sycobia; species Sycobia sp. Sy_11. Next base: position 420,304 of record JACCIC010000217.1, on the reverse strand, counting down.
GATATCGTCGGCGTACCCTACTGTTATTGAACCAGGCGGTTGTGGAATCCTCAACACGCCATCATACATAATATTCCACAATATAGGTCCCATAACTGAGCCCTGGGGGACTTCCGCAGTAACCTTATGTGATACAATGCCTTCATCCGTTCGGTATAATATTATCCTATTCTCAAAGTAGCTGGCCACGACATTCTGTAAATAACCAGGTACTCCGAACTCTTTAAGAGGACTCATAATAGAAGACCAGCGCGCTGAATTATAGGCATTCTTGACATCTAGAGCGACAACGGCACAATGCTGTTTAGTGCCACCTTTCCATCTCTTACCACTTATTGCATTTCATGCGGTATACACTGCCAGTTTAATAGCATCGACTATTGATTTTGATTTCCGAAATCCAAATTGGCGTGAGGATAAGCCTGCGTGCAATCCTTCAGTGAATGCTTCTAGTCGGCTACATATTATTTTTTCAAATATTTTACCTACCGAATCGAGCATACACAATGGCCTGTATGATGAAGGATCATAAAGTGGCTTATTGCCCTTAAGTAACAGGACTAACCTTTGAGTTTTCCAGTAATCAGGAAAAATACCCTCAAGTAGACAAGCATTATATACTTTTAAAAATATAGCTGGATTCTTCTGTATCGCCAACTTAACTGCCGCATTAGGGATACCATCAGGGCCAGGGGCAGCATTGTCTCTAGTCTTAGCGTAAGCATTATGTAGCTCCATTTCTGTTATAGGAGGTATATCGTCCGAGTGTTGCGTGCGCAGTACAGTCCCATGGGTGTCATTGGGAAAGAGAGTGGAAACAATCTTATCAATCAATACCGTGCTAGTGAGTTGTATTGGTGCCCTACTCAATCTTGCCATGACTGTTTTGTATGGTCGTCTCCACAAGTCATTGTTGGCCTCTGCACACAGTTCAAGCCAGCATCGACGCTTGCTTGCCTTAATGGCCTTGACAAGCGCTCTTTGTGCTTCTTTAAATAAACTATTAAACGTATCACGATGGATACGGGCTCTTTGGGCAAGTCTACGTGCGCGATGACATTGTTTGCGCAATTCTGCAATTTCATTTGTCCACCAGTAGACAGATTGACGATGTTCAAATCCGCTCTTAGTCCTAGTCATCGATGCATCACATGCTTCAGAGATATGCTTCATGAGTGCATTTGCCAGATGGCCTTGTGCACCATATTCTAAACGCTCTTCTGATATTATAGTGGCGAACACTTCATAGTCTAGCGATCTGATGTTCCATGTCCGTGTGGGCATCCACTCATTGCACTTGTTCTTTACTTTCTTCTCTGCAATCTCATACAAGATCGCCCTGTGATCACTGTGGGTGTAAATTAAGGATCCGCTGAATCAAGTCATCACTGGCGAATGTTACATCAATGACTGATTGTTTATCACCCCTAATGAAAGTGTATTCAAATCCCTTATTAACCACGTGGAGTTGAAGTGAATTAAGGCCATCAAGCAGCATAGTACCTCTGTTATTTTTTGAGGCGCTTCCCCAGGCTGTGGACCACGCGTTAAAATCGCCAGCGATTAATAATGGTTTCTTGTCCATGGCTTCATCAACTAATTTAGCTACGAGGATTTCAAACTGCTTGTCCGTCAAGCTTGGAGGAGCATATACACTAAAGACGTATATTTCTTGTATTTTAGCCCAGGATATCAATTCGCTCCGATGACTCGACTGCTTTAGTACCTACCGATTTTGACCAATACAGAGGGCAGCTCTATTGCTTGTGTCACTTATCCAGCGCTGTGGTCTGACCCTGTCACAATATGGTTCGGAGATTACAGCAATGTCTATTCTTAGCTCCTTTATTGTCTGTTTCAGCAGGTCATGAGCTGCTACGCAGTGGTTGGTATTCAGTTGGAGTATTCTCATGTTTTATGTCTGTTTAAAAACTCCACAGTAATCGGGCACTGATAGCTGTATGCTGGATGGTTAATCTCCTTTTTCCCTTCACATTTACAGAGTAAACAGCAGGGCTCGTTTACACACAGCTTGGATAGATGGTCTTTTCCACCGCAGTGCCTGCAAAGTTTAGTTCTGTCAGGGCCCGAGCACACGGACGCTAAATGGCCAATCTGCCAACACCTGAAGCAGCGCTTTATTTCTATTTTTTTTCGAACTCTGCAACTGACCCATCCGATTCGAACATGCCCTGCTCTTAATAACTCAGCTGCGTGGCTATATGGTACAGATACCACCGCCTTCTGAGTACCCCCATAAGCTTGCCGCAAGGAACGAGCGATTAGTAGGTTAGTCTCCTTTAGCTCGAGGTGTGTTCTCAGAGCCTCTAATACTTCATCCTTTGAAGTGACCTCATCTATATCTTTAATCTCCAATGTAATAAGATTAGTCAGGACCGAAGTGGATGCACTATGGCCAACCTTAGTTTCAACAATGCGTGCCAACTCATGTGCATCTTTGGCTGTCCGTTCCAACTGAAGTACAAGGGCACCGCTTGCATTTCTACCTATCCTGTTAACCTCATTCGTCACATGAGATAACTCCGCGTCATTCTTTATTTGACGCAGTACCTACGCGTATGTAACTCCATCATTGGCCTTAATCAAAATAGAATTAGTCCTATTTCATCCATTAAGTCTGCGTGTATTAGATAATTCTTTATCTTTGCCTTTGGGCTTCTTACGCTTGATGGTCTGCCATTGATTTTCTTTGGCTTCAGACTTCCCTGTAGGTACTCCAACCGACTCTAGTGGTCTCCTTAAGTCCAAGAGTCACCACTTCATGTGTACCAGGACGTTGATACTGTAATATATCATCCTCTGCCATACTGATGCATTTGTATGAGGCATTAATAGAACGAGCAAGATCCTTAATGGTCTTGTGCACGGTATGCCTATCTTTAACAAAGTCCAACAATTGGCTGATCTTTTCACCAAGTCGCTCCAGATGATTGTTTCTGCGCGTTATGGAGATTTCTCGATCCGTCGTTTCTTGATCCATCATGACATCTCCTTTAGTACCCAGTGTACTATCTATGATTATGTTTGATTTGCCCTCCCCAGAATCCGAGGGGCTACCACCGACCATAGAGGCTTGCACTCTATCGGAATCGGAGAGGAGATTGACCGGTCTTGCCGGAGTTACTCCCTGGGGTATATCCTTGTTTATACCAAACATTAGTCATAATTGGCCTTAAGTTCAGGAGGCCCTCCCTATTAGCTTTTTCTGTCCGCCCTGAGTATTTTATTTCCTCAGTGCCCTCTACAAATTGTAGCGAGCCATCCCCTATCCGCAACCTGGGGAGACGCCAGATGGGAGAAAGCAACAAAACTCCACACTGGGTGTGTGTGTGTGTGTGTGTGTGTGTGTGTGTGTGTGTGTGTAATGTTCCTATCCCCCTCGGAATAGTATACGCGGTATATTTCCAGGGTATGTTTGAGAGGGGAGGAAGTATTTCGGGATACTACACAGTATATTTAGAAAAAAATATAAAATAAATTTATTCAGTAAATTTACTCCACTTCTGTAACAAAAAAAATAGAATAAAATATTTACTTAATAGACTTAGTAATAAACTTAATAAGCTAGATTTATAAACTTATAAAAATACGATTTATTTAACCGCACGCTAGTTTCCGTGAAATTAAATTAATCCGGCACTATTTTCCGCACGGATTCCCGGTGTTATTTTGCACGCGGGGAATGATTAAAGTATGACAGGTTAAACTAAATATAGGATTATTCTAAGTTAATGCTTAACTTCGCTTTTCTTTCGAGGAGCGCCTCGCAACCAGGATCAAGAGTTAAGTGGAAAAATGAGCCGCCGAATTATAATAATTATATTGATAATAATAATTATTAATAATAATAAATAATAATAATCATAATGATTATTATTTACAATGTATTAATTGTATTTGCAGCCGGTGTGCTGCGTACAGTAATTGTATACATGTATAATAGTGTATACTCACATATGCATGTATGTATATATATATTTATATATATATTTCGTACAATTAATATTTTAATTTAATTAATGTAATTAAATACAGCGGGTGAATTCGTTTTCGAACACCCGTTGTATATACTGGAATGCGCTTTCGCCTACCGCAGTATTCGCTGCTGGCGCGCGCCGTTTGACAAGAGTGTACGGTAGTGTGTGTATGGCGTATATTAGAGAGGGATAGCAGCCGCCGGCCTAATACACTTGACGCGGCTCTCTCTTGCCGCGCGCAGTGTATCCCCTCTATCGTATGCTTCTGGCTTAAGCTTAAGTAGAGAGAGAGAGAGAGACTAGGTATTGCGTTCTCTCTCTACTGTTCAGTGTTCGGCAGCTGCGTCGACTACTTTCTTCAGTAGTCGTCGCGACCTTTGCCCGCTTTCGATATATCTACCGCATGTTATATAATATAATATATTAATTTAATTTCGTAGTCGTTAAATTAATTTTCGTATATTTCAATTATACTTGTTATTCTTTTCGCGTGTGTAACGGAAATAAATTATTATAATTTAATGTATTTAGTGTCTTCGCGATATATTTGTGTAGCAAATTTATGTACCAGTCGCAATGAATTTGCGCGGTCATGTTTTTGGCCGTCTCATATATATATATATAGAAATTATTCATATAGTGTAGTATAATATATCTATCTTATATTGATTAATTTTTCTCTTTATCTCTCCTTCTCAGAGCATATACGTATATAAAGTAAGTGAACAGCTTACATGAAGTTATATTGAAGTTATAAAAACTTTTTTCTATTGTCTGCAGCCATTATAACTAAATTCTTATGGTGCACAATCATAATAAATAAACTTACTTTTCGTAGTTTTGATTAATATTATGTATCATATTTGTCTGATTCTATTCTTTATAAATATCTTTATTTATTCTATACATACAGGTTAAATATAAGATAATAATTAATTTATTTTAGAAAATTAACAACCACTATTAGTAAATGAAATCCTGCAGTAATGTTATTTTCTCGACGACTGTACTCATACTGTAAAGTCCTCTGGAAAAACTATCGCTTCTTCTTGCAGGTAAACGTGCGGAAGATATCATAAAACGCAGGCAAAATAAAATGTTCTTACTTTCCTGCTGTATTTTTTTCGCTGTACTGTTTATCGACGAAGTGCTTATTCATATTATATTCGTAAGAACTCTGATAGCCTTCCTCCAAAATAATATGCATCTTATTCAGTTACTAAACCGCACTTTTGTTATAAAACTTTTAACCTAATTTTTGTAAGTGGTTTCGTAAGCTTGTGCGCCAGAATTTTTTCAGTTAAACAATACCTTAATTCTATTTTATGTTCTGTTTATAGACTCTTAACAAAATGTTACACTGTGTCAATGTGTTTCGTGCATTGACTGAATATCTTGTTTTTAATTATATTTAAACAGCTTTAGTTATCTTCATATATAACTATAGTGTGTTGTTCTTGATTTAAAAATTCCTTCAAAAGTTGCCGTAACCATAGAAATTCTTGACTGGCTCCTGCTAGGGCTATATATTCAGCTTTTGTCAATCATAAAGCCACGCAACTTTGTTTGCCATACGTCCAAGTAATTAATCCGTCCATAAAACAGAAAATATATCTCCTATGAAACTTTCTGTCGCCTTTTTTTCCGCTCAATCTGTATCGGCATAACCGATTAATTTTTGTTCTCCGTTTCGCTCACCGAGGACAAGCTCATAGCTCATTGTTCTATTCAGGTATCGAAGAGTTCTTTTTGCCTCGATCCAATGTTATGTTGTAGGCTGCCCGTTATACTGGCATAAGAGTATGACACTAGCGAAAATATCAGACCTTGTTTAGTAGCTATATCGAAAAGCGCGTGAATTAATTGCTAATATAATTCACAAGAATCCATTGTTCAATTATTCTCTTTATTTTTATCGTGTCTTGGATCTATAGGCACACCTAAATCTTTTATTTCTTGCAGTCCGAAACGACTCAAAATATTTTTTATATATTGAGTTGGTTTTATACAATAAAATTTTTCTTTATTTTTACTCACTTCAATTCCGAGATTTTTATCTAATAATACTAAATGAACAAGCTGAAAATTATTTTTAAAAAAATTAAATGAATATTTATGCTTCTATCTTACTAGCGAAAATTAAAAAATCTTCCAAGTGGATTATCATTAGTTAGTCATCAGACAATTATATCATCAGTTACATAAATTACATAAATTACATCATCAGTTAGTCGTTTTACATATAGGCATCAAACCGAAATTCTTGAGAATATTATCAATCTTATCGTTCCAGATTCTAGCAGATTGTTTTAATCTGTACAGGCCCTTCTTGAGTTTATAAACCATTCAGCTTGTATTCATTTTCATTCCTTCCGGTAACGCGACATATATGTTCTCGTTCAACCTTGCATTTAAAAAATCAAATTTTACATGGTAATGCTTCATTACTACATTTTTAATTAATAAATATTTTTTTATTGGTCTTACAGTCCAATCAATTCAATCTAAAAATAAAATAAAAATAAAAATAAAAAATAAAAATAAAAAATAAATAAAAAAATAAAATTAAAATTAAAAATAAAAATTAAATTAAAAATTAAATTAAAATTATAATGACAGTATTAATTTGTATATGGGCAATCGACAAAAGTACAATTCAATTGTTCTAAATTTTTAATACCTGTTATAGTAACAAGAACTTTAAAAGTCGCTTGACGGACTGCAGGTGCGAATACTTCATCGTAATTGTCTCCGAACCTTTGAGAAAAATCTCTTTCTAACAGTCTGACCTTGTTTATCTATTTTTTTCTTTATCTTTCATTCTCAGAGGATTACGTATATAAAGTAAGTAAACAGCTTACATGAAGTTATATTGGTGATATTCGTACGATATAAAAACTTTTCTCTATTGTCTCTAGCCATTATAACAAAATTCTTATGATATACAATCATAATAAATAAATTCCTTTTTAGAAGTTTTGATTAATATTATGTAGCATATTTGTCTGTTTTTATTCTTTATAAATATCTTTATTCTATACATACAGATTAGTGTTAAATTTAAAATAATTATTAATATATTTTAGAAAAATAACAATCTTTATTAGTAAACGAAATGCTGCAGCGAAGTTACTTTCTCGACGGTTGTATTCATACTCTAAGGTGCTCTGGAAAAACTGTCGGTCCTTCTTACAGGTAAACGTGCAGGGGATGTCATAAAACGCAGACAAAAGAAAAGGGTCTTAGGTTCTTGCTGTATTTCTTTCACCGTACTGTTATTGATGTAACGCTTATACATATTAAATTCCTAAGAACTCGAACAATATTATAATTGATTTTTTTTTTTTTTAATATTGTTCAATACAATATTTATTATTCATTAATGCTATCTCTATAGAGCTTTAAAAAATGTTTGTGATTGTGATGTAAAGTTATAATCCGAGCTTCATTACAAGTTATATCGGATATTTATTTACGATTTTAAATTTCAGCAAGAAGAGCAAGAGTATTTTACGAATCGAAGATGACGACCATGTGTGACATCTGTGAGAAAGAGCAATGCGGTGACGTATGTAGCATCAAAGCTGGTAAACGAGAAGATGGCAACCTACCATCTACGTCTTCATGTTCTAGAATTATGTTTAACATTACGTTGTTGCTTTTATGTACCTATCGCTTGTTTAATTCGTACCCAGCCATCAAGATGTAGAGTTTGAAATATAGTTAAAAATGCATGAAAAGTAGACTTTTCAACGTCTTCCTTGGCATATAAGCTTGTTTCATTGCGAAGAGACGCCCGATTTATTGGATTTACAAGTAAACGAGTCATCAGTTGGATGTTTGAATTATCATTGAGAATTCAAAAGCTATGTTATATAAAACAAGTCATAACCAAAGTGCTTCTTATTTATGCGAAGATTATTGTATAAAAATATATTCTATACGATACAATTTACCATTTATAGAGAAATGCGAATACGAGAGTACCCGTTGTATATATATATAGCTTCAGAATTTCGGTAGCATTGATGTGTTCGATTTACATAACAAAATTTGCAAAATACATAATAGTTGATGTTTAATATTACTTGTAGGTCAATATTTAGCCAAGATAAAACATATAAAAGCTTTTTAATAACCGATTATATATCAAATACATATAGATAATTATCTATATATACTTTGTAATTTATTGCTTTAATTTATGTAATTCCGATGTACTTGAAGACGATCGTTTTTTAAACTTGTATTCATTAATAAACTAAATATAATACTGTCACCTTGATCAGTTCTTTGGTAATCTAAATTTATATAATTATTCCAGATTAGAATCAACAAATATAGACATAATTATAGAAAAATTCTTTAAAAGGGTGATTATAGAGGGTAGAAGGAGTGAAAACTACGCTCAAGCTAAAATTGTTTTAAATTATATGGCAGAAGGAGACGCAAAATGTTACTACAAGGCTATGACGCTGTTAAAAGTGCTAGTTCAATAGCGCGCTGCAGAGATAGGTCGGAAGAATTGTGAGTGGGTCGAGTAGGGAGGGCCGAATGAGGGGAAATTTAAATGCGTTGAATGAGTGTGTGAGTGAAGGCGGGGTATAGCATTTTTATGCGTCATTGTGTGCAGCATGGACTCAGCGAGCGGTCTTCTCATCACACGTGCAGCGAGAGGCTACTGACTTCTATAGAGAATAAAAGAACGAATTTGAGAGCCAAAAAGAGCCAGTGACATCTCAAAGAAAACTGATGAGAGTAAATTAAGTAAATTAATTTGATGCATGCCTAGACTTATTTAATTTCAGTTTTTTTAACACAAAAAACGTAAGCTTATTTAACAAAAAAGCGTTTTAAAATAAGTGAATTAACAAATTTTATTATCTTTCTTTTTATTTGGTGATACAAATATGAATATCTTGGTTTCAGAAGTAATTAATTCTCATGAAAAATACAATTATAAATTGGAAGTTACTTTTGTGATTTTTCGACCAGGTGCTTAATTTTTAAGATGATATTAATTTTATGAAAATACTAAACTTTTTATCAAAAAGTAAAATATTATTCCCGCAATTCTCAACTGTACGCTATGGCATTTATTAAACAATATTTATTTCAAGAAAACAGAATCGTTTATTATCTGATATTATGTAGTTAATACGAGGGTGGATTGATAAGTTTCCGGCCTGACCAAGAGATGACGCCACTAGGTCTACCTTGAGGTGGCGTTCTAGAGTATGATCCTTAGATAACTTATAGCTATAGTTTCAGTTCGATCGCCATTTTAGTTTAGGTTTTAGAGCAAGCTGAACAAGACGCCTTTGTGTTTTTCGTAAAAATTGATCGAAAAAATCCATCAAATAGTGCTGAAAGACCGCAGATTAAAAGTACGTGACATAGCTGAGACCTGTAAGATGTCATATGAACGTGTACAAAATATTTTGCACCAACATTTGTATATGGAAAAACTCTGTGCAAGATGGGTGCCGTGTTTGCTAACAGTCGACCAAAAATTGATTCGAAAGAACATTTCTACCGCCAATTTGGCGTTGTATAAGCGTAATGCAAGCGAATTTTTGCGTCGATTCGTAACCGTTGACGAAACTTGGGTCCACTACTACACTCCTGAAACCAAACAACAGTCTAAACAGTGGATTGGACCAGGGGAACCGTCTCTAAAGACGGCAAAAACAATTTTTTCGACGTACAAGGTTATGGCTACTGTTTTCTGGGATGCAAGAGGTATTATATACATTGATTACCTTGAAAAGGGTAAAACTAACACTGGTCAATACTACGCAGACTTATTGCAACATTTGAGCCACGAAGTGAAAATTACATGACCTCATCTGGCAAAGAAAAAAATCTTGTTTCATCACGATAACGCACCAGATTACACGTCAATCGTTGAGATGACTTAAATCAACGATCTGAAGTTTGAATTGATGCCGCACCCTCCCTACTCTCCAGACCTAGCTCCGAGTGACTATTATCTGTTTCCTAACCTTAAAAAATGGCTTGGCATTAAGAGATTTGCGGACAATGAAGAATTAGTCGTTTTGAAGCCTTCTCTTTACTTGCGTAATCCATCCTAGAATTATCCTAGATCGCTCCCTAAAAAATACGTAGGGTTTTTTTTATTAAAAATATTATTTATATTTTTAATTCTAAACAATTAAAAAGAAATGACAAATATTTTATTCATTTAATGAATCAGATTGAATAAATGGTGAAACAAGCCACGTATGTACATTGTGACAGGGATGCCCGATGAGAGATACTTCGCGTTTCGGCTCAGCCCACCTCAGCATCCGATTGCATAACGCGTCACCGGGTTAATTTCTCTTACTCGTGATACCCTGCATTTTTTTAGTTTATTTGCACAAGCAGGCTTCGGATCAGCCTGCCTTAGCCCTTAATTCCTGAGCCCGCAATCAGGTTCGCTTTTACAAAAGTTATATTTTCTTTTATACTTTTATTCTCTTGTCTATGCTCAGCTCGCGTAGACCCTTGGCCGCTCAGCTCGCCACCAAGTGAAAATAAAAATAATATACGTTAAGTTTAAAACTTTAAATTTAAATCTTCTCTCTCTCTCTCTCTCTCTCGCTCAGACCACGAGGGATTTGATTTAAATTTTATACTATTCACTTTTTATATTTTAATAATAATGTTCTTATAAATTTTGGATTTGGATTTGTAAATAAATTTGTCAACATTAGTAAATTATTTTATATAATAAATTTTATTAAATTTAAACTTTTTTTATATTATTCTTATGAATAAATATTTTAAATAAAAATCTATAAAATTTAAACTACTTGCAAATATTTCATTTTTTTAAAAGCCCGCTTGGCGCATACATAAAGTTTAGTCTGCCAGGAGACTTACTATCCACTGTCGGATCGATTGCAATTCCCTTATTTATTTACGGTGGCATACTTCGCTTGTGCGGACATAAACTTTTGCGAGAAAAAGGTGAGTGACCACCACTCGTCTCCGCATTTCTGTTCCTAAGCCGCATCCATTATAGTGCTTGACATCGGCGACTAGTCCAATCTCCAAATATTCGCCGTGGAAAGCTGATTTTATTATCGCTATTAACTAAAATTAATAATAATATTACATTTGAGACCTCGCAATATTTAACTAATTATGCTCATTCGACAAATCTTTATTACCTCATGTAATAATTAGATATAACGATAATTACAGCTTTCATTCTATATTAGTCTAAATGATACTTGATAATGTTGTTGGTATTATTAATATTCTACTGTGATAACTACTATCCTAATTGATATTATTATTATTTAATATTATTATTATTAAAATTATTATTATTATTAATGCTAATATTATAAATAAAAGAACTTTGACACATTTTTATAATTTGATTTAGGAAAATATTTCAATAATTAATTATGTTAATAAATAAATATTTATGCATGCATTTATTAAATTTTTTATTTATGAATTGGTGAATAAAAATAGTATATATTTATCAATTAATACGAATCCGTTCTAAATATTATTTTATTTTAATATATAATTATTATTATAAATGCATTTATATTGTTTTGTTAAATAATTAATTATATAAATCTAATTTAATAAACGAAATGCATATATTAATAATGTTTAACTTAATTAGAATGTGTTATTAGACATTATATATTTACCATGAATAAATAATATTAATCCTATCTATTAAACATTTTAAGTATAGTTTTAATTGAAACAATATGTAAAATTAAACAATAAATTATAAAAGCGTTATTATTATGCATCTAATTACTTAAGACATACCAACACATATGATAAACAACCTTTATTGTTAACATAAAATAAAATTATTCAGTTAATGAAATTAACATTCATAAATAAAAAAAAACAACAATAGAATAAGTTAGGAAAAAAAATGAAAAATGAGACCCGTGGCGGGATCTCTGGAAAGTTAAGAGAAGCAAGAGGAAACTCCTCTATCTAATTTTGGGTCCCCGCTACAGCGATAGCTTTTTTAAATGTTTAAATGATTGGCTCCGACGTAATTAATGGGTAATTAAGATTGAGCGGCCACCAATGAAATAAAAAGATGATTTTGAAGATCACGAGATGAGCGCGCTGAGCGCTGAGGAAAAGCCACCCGTTAAAAGGGGGAGTTTTCCTTTGTAGCAACTCAGAGTCTTTTGGCTTTCACGCAGAGCTTTTGGCTTTAACGCAGAGTTTTACGGCTTTTAAAAAGTGGTCAATTGTTGAGACTTAAAAAAAGTATTTTTTCCTTCGACTTTAAGAAGTAGAATTTCATTCAAGATTTTTCAAAGTTCGATTCAATATTCGATCGTAGTAATTTTGACCAGTGGTTTCAATAACAACAACAACATCAACAACAACATAAACAATAGCAACGGCAGTGAAAGCAACTAAAACTCTCTTTCTCTCTCTGTCTCTCTCTCTCTCTCTCTCTCTCTCTCTCTCTCTCTCTCTGTCTCTCTCTCTCCCTCTCTCTCTTTCTCACCACATTATCCGGAGAAGTAGACGGACCCTTTCTATCAGGGTCCAATATTCTCCTTAGTGAAACAGTAGCAAAGGACTTGTAATGGATTGTTTATTTATATGCGCCGTATACAAATTTATTGTGTAATAAGTAATAAGAAACAAATTCTGTTCAAATGGTTTAAAAATAAAAATTAACATAATTGATTTATTAAATTACGAAAAAAAATGATATACTTTATTTTGAGTAAAATTTTATATGTTATTATGCATTCTCTATTACATTATCCATATCAAGATTGAACTGAATTTGTTTAACTCAAAATTATATTTAATTTAATTTAATTAGTATTAAGCGATGCCTGATCTATACGTAGACAACCCCAATTGTCTCTATAGAATGTTAGTACATCTGATTTGTAAGAATAATATAATGTATTGTTTGTAAAAATAATTTGTAAAAATAATAAAATAATAATCTTATTTGGAAAAATTATTATATACTAATATGGTGCGCTCTGGTAAATGAATAAATATATAAAAAATAAAAATAAGTTATGTCGTTATAGAATTATAGACAATCACCAAATGGGAGATAATTTTTAATTTAATACAAAACACAGATAGAAATTTGTTTAGTTCCTTTTTAATTTTTATTAAAGGATACGAATTCAGTCGTAAGCAATCAACGACTATGAAATTTTCATTTATTTCGGTAAAAGCAGGACCCGTTGAATAAGTAGCGAGAGTAAAACAAAAAAGGATAAATCTAGAGTGCTTTGTCTCGAAATTCGGTTCAAATTTAATAATATATTAATATGTTATCATGCAAAGATAGGTCTTTATGTTTTGTTCAAATTTTGGGAATATTGCCTTTGTGTTCCGTATTCTCTATGCCTCGGTAACTAATGGTTCCGGGAAAAGCGACTCACGATTTATCCTGTGCGTTCCGTTCACGTTAAATTTATAAAACTCTGTGCCAAATAAGCAACTTGCAAAAGTAAATTGTAAGGCGAAAATGCAAGAAAAAAAAAAATAAGTAAATAAACTTTAATGGATATTTCAATGATGTGTACGGTAAAAGAAAGAAAAAAGGGTAGCTCTGCCTCTCGCCGTTTACCGACTCGCGTGCACGGAGGCCTACGTACACGTGTAGCCAAATGTACTGAAAACACAGTGGTTTTCCGATGGCACAATGTACTCTCTAGGAAGTTTAACTTCCGCGTTTGAGTCGTAAGGTGTGCGCGGGGAGCCCCCGAGAATGCTTGGCAGTGAGTAGTAACACGCGCGAGGGGCTGAGAGAGCCACGAGAAAAAGGGAGGGGGCCGAGAAAAATTTGATCCGGAACCGCATGTTTCCCGTCTTGCCTTTTCGCCACTGCGAAGAATAAAAAGAATACGCTGTCCGCGAAAGAGAGCGCGCGCTATTCGCCTTTGCGCGGAATAGGGAAACTTCCCGCCTCGTCTCCGTCAAAGTAGACCTGCAGAGCGCGGCTTCGATAGTGCGCGCGACAATGGCCGCAGGTGATAGGGCCAAAGCTTGGCTGCTCTGTCGAGGCGGGGGAATAGAGCGCGGTTTAGATAATGCGCGCGTCAACGGCCGCATGTGATAGGGCCGACGCTTTACCGCGCTGTAGCGGCGAGCAAGAAGAGCGCGATCGCAAAATGCGCGCGCTAATGTTCTTCTGTGATTCGGCTGAAAAGTTCACCGCTCTCCCCACTCTGTAACAACGGGGGGAGCGAATGCGAGCTTTAAAAGGCCGAGCGGCGAGCAGCGGCGGCGATTTTTTCTGTTACTATCGTCACACACTGTACTTACTATTACTGTTACTACTACTGTTACTACACACACTGCAATAAAATCAACAAAGTAAAATCGGATCATTTACTCGCGTACCTACTCCTCTTCCCAAGATTTCCACCACAGTAATAACTAGTAATGACACTAATGACTAGTAACTTGGTGATCCGAATTCAAATCCCGGTCTCGGCCGATTAACACAAGCACTGCTGTAATAATTTACATGTGCTTTGTTTACAAACACATCGTAGACTTCTGCCGCTGATTAGCACTGGTATTTGGTAGCATAAATAGAGCGACGTTAAATAACATAAAAAAAATTTAGTATTATATTTACCTTTATCATAATGAGTAGGACATCTGACTATATCAGTGAACTGATTAATATTTTAATTACAGAATATTTTTTGTATTAATATATTAAAATCATTTTTCTTTAACAGTAATTTTAATTAAATAAAAGTTCTATGCTTTATAAGTATTTTTTAATTTCTATTTGAAAATAACTTGTAAACTTATTTTTTTTTTGTTATTATTAAAAATTATATGCGCATAAGTAAAGCTATTATTTAGAATATTTTCTTCATAATTATATTTGAAACTATTTTCTATATTATTAAAAAATCATAAAATGAAATAATTAAAATTACCTAAATATAAATTAAGTTATACCACAGGGGGTTTGAAACATGTAGCACTTTTGAATAAATTTACGTAAATAATATTTTTATATAATTTCATATAAAATTGAATTTGAGAAGAAAAGTTGAACGTGTGTAATGTTTACGAATTTAATATCTGATCATATAAGTAATTAGATCCAATCTTTCGTTCGATGGTCGCGCAATTCTTAATAGTCAGTACTTTAAGCGTCTGATTACTATTGATGAACGTGTACAGTTGATAAGCTAGGAGGCGTTTACAGTTAGCCAGATGTAGCGTATGCAGACCTGTCGCGAATGATGAATTCAAGAAGCTGGCGCGGAAGTAGTTGTTATCGATAACTGACAACGATGCTGGTTCGGGAATTTTGAGATGCTTGTCGGGGATGTCGCGAGTTTCCGCTAAGACGAGTGTCGGAGTCGCGAAACTGGCCGACAGCAAATCCAGTACGGCTGGAGCCAGATTGACCTTTGTCAGTTCGATTTGCCGCAGATTGGTGGGTTTACGGAGTACCAATTCGACCTGGGCATAAAGAATCCGTGAGATCAACGACGTGTTCGCCCAGCTATTGGGGGTATCAAACTCGAGTGCGGTGAAACGGAACTGCTCGGCGTCGGCGAGCATCGTTGAGATGGCCTCGGCGGAGTTATATCGGGATAATCCCGAATCGAATCCTGTCGATAAGCCTCGGAAGCTATTTTGACTCCCCACGGCCTTGAATAGGTTGAAGAAATTGCGTGCTTCTAATTGCGACGTGATTCTCTTGAGTATATCGTAGCTTCATTGCTACGGCAATGCGCGGATTTGTCGGCGCGATGGTACTACCCTTACATGGCTTGTTTTACTGTGGTTGTAGGTAAAGCAGAGTTCGTTTGCGCAGGTCAAGCACTGAATTTCAGCAGAGCTGATAAGGTTGGCGCAGCGCAGAACGGCTGTGGTGATATTTCCCGAGTTACTCACTGAGGTTACCTCGATATTTTCGAGGTTGTGAGCCTCGAGAAATTTGCGTACGCGTTTCCGACTTATGCAAATCCGAATGTTGTACAGGAAAAGATCCAACACCTGTGCGTTGTCGATTATATGTAGTAAGTTATATGTAGAGTCGCAGTAAGTTATATGTACGATCACTGTGTCCGTCACACATGCTTAAACGCATTGCCCTCATAACGCGCATAGTTTCTGCGCGGTACCGTGCCTCGAAATTAATCTTGAACTCCTCTAACCGAATCCCAGCAAGTTCGGCGCTTGCGTGCATAGGGGTTTTCTTTGCCCCACGTTGTAAAAAGACGTGGGAGCAGTCGCGAAGTTCCTTAAAAACGAAAGATTTACTAGCATCGTTGTGCTGTACGGACACAGGCTTAACGCGGTTCATAGATTTCTTCAATTCCGTGAGGAATATCCCGTCGTCGGGCTCGTAACCCTGGTCGGTGTAAAAACCGCCAGGGATAAGGAGCATTGTACCTTACAGGAATTTTGCGGGACTGGCTCCTACACTCGTGCGTATGCGAGAACGTAGGCCCAGTAGTACGGTAGGCAATAGGCGAGGCCATTCGGGATCGTCACCGTGACACCTGAAAGCGGCTTTCAGGTCCCGGTACCAACGCTCTCCATTCCGTTCGCCGCGGGGTGATAAGCAGATGTTCGAATACGCTGGCATCCAGTAAAATCTAGTAGTTCCTTAAATAGTTGCGCCTCGAATTGAGTAGTCTGATCGGTAGTGATTCTCAACAGCGCGCTGAATCTCGCAATCCATGTCTTATAAAACGTGAACGCGACTGATCGGGCTGTCATTTCCCGGAGGGGTACAGCCTCTGGCCACCTAGTGAATCGGTCTACCATGGTGAGCTGGTGCGTATAGCTTTCATAGTTCGACAACGGACTCACAATGTCAAGGTGCAAGTGCTCGAATCTACAGTCCGGCGCGATAAAATGCGACGGCGACGGGCGATTGTGCCTTGTCGTCTTCAGCCGCTTGGCACGCGATGCAATTCCTACAGTAACGCGCGATATCGCGGGACATATCGGGGCAAACGTACTGTTGGCGCAGTAAACGATCGGTTACTTTGCCACTCCGGTGCGCATTGTTGTGAAAAAGAGCTATTAGCTCCTCTCTCATGTCACCCGGGGTATGAGGTCGCACTGTGTCGCCTTTTATATCGCAGTAAAACGGCGTATGGTCCGGGTCGTTAAACGTAATTTGTTTAAGTTTAAGGGGATGCGACCTGTCACATAAAATACGGTTTAGTTCAGTGTCGTCCTCCTGTCTTTGTACGAGAGTCTTGGCATCAAACAATGTCGGTAACCTAAACGCGTTAACGTGTGCGCGAACGCGTAGGACCTCTGGGTCGTAATCGTTCCAGTTGTCATGCCAATTCAACATCGAAGGAATGGAAAAGTACTCGATGCGGGAGAGAGTGTCCGCGAGGGGGTTTTCTGTGCCCAGCCGGTAGGTTGTAGGTGTTAGGTACGTCACCTGTCTGCAGAGAATTGCAGGGGCCTTGTCCTGCGATTGTGCGCGTGCGTACACGAGGGGTTTATGGTATATTACTACGTCGAAGGATCGGCCTTCAAGGTAGTAAAAAAATTTCTTAACCGCGTAATATATCGCGGTGAGTTCGCGGTCGTATGTACTATACTTGGACTGCGCGGAGTTGAATTTCTTGCTAAAAAAAGTAAGAGGTTGCCATAGGTCGCCGTTTTTCCGAACGCGGTGTTACCGGTCATGTCCCATATGATAAGGCGCGAATCCTTCTTAGAGGCCTTTTAGATACCGCAATAGCGGCTCTTGTATTTCCGCGGCGTGTGGAATCGACGCCTGGTAGAAATTGACCATGCCGAGAAAACGGCGTAATTCGGTTTCGTTTCTCGGTTTGGGGAAATCGCGGACAGCTTCCACCTTTTCAGGTGTCGGCTTGAACCCTTTTACGTTTATGACGTGACCTAAGAATTCTAGCTTCGGCTGCCTGAGATTACATTTGTCTATGTTAAGGCGCAGCCGAAACTTGTCTATGTGCGCCATAACCGTTTCCAGATCCCGCTTATGCTGCTCCTCGTCGGTCGAGTCGATTAAAATGTCGTCGACGAATGCGAAGGCGCATCGCAGGTCCCCTAACGTGCTATTGATGTATCATTGAAACGATTGCGCTGCATTTTTAAAGCCGAACGACATGACATTGAACTCGAATAGGCCGAAAGGGGTAATTACAGCAGTCTTCTTTCTATCCTCCTCCACTACGGGGATTTGATAGAAGGCTTTGTGTAAATCTATTTTTGA
Organism: Sycobia sp. Sy_11; assembly: GCA_018907035.1. Lineage (NCBI taxonomy): Eukaryota > Metazoa > Arthropoda > Insecta > Hymenoptera > Epichrysomallidae > Sycobia > Sycobia sp. Sy_11. Next base: position 402,076 of record JACCIC010000217.1, on the reverse strand, counting down.
GAAAACGGATTTTTCGTTAAGGAGAGTGGGAAAATCCTGGAGGTGGGGTAAGGAGTACTTATCAGGAATCGTAACACTGTTAAGCCTTTCATAATCGCCACAAATCCGCCAATCACCATCTTTCTTTTTGACCATGTGAATGGGAGAAGCCCAAGAGCTTTTAGATGGACGAATGATGCTTTTCTGCATAAGCTCTTCGAATTGAACTTTCGCCGCTTCTAATTTCTCCGGACTCAGTCGTCGCGCACGTTGGCTGAGTGGAGGGCTCGTAGTTAATATGTGATGGTAGATACCACGATCTATCAACTCTTCTTCCTGTTCTGTCCCGAGAAGGGGGGGAAACTTCTGTAGTACGGCGGCCTACGGGCAGGTAGGGTTGATCGCGTGCACCGACGGAGTGTTGGTATTACAGCGGACACTCTCGTCGGTGTCTTTTCGCATGAGCTTGCGTAGCTTCAGATCCGGAATCAGATGGAATTTTTCTAGAAAGTCGCTCCCGATAATCGGGATCTGGACATTAGCTACAACAAAATTCCACGATAACGTTTCGCGGAACCCTAAGTTAACATTTAACTTTTTCGTCCCGAATGTTTGTATCGTTGACCCGTTCCCCGCGAAGAGTGTAAATGGCTCTTGAGATGAATCGGGTTCAACGCTCGCGGAAGGTAATACCGACACGTCGGCGTCGGTGTCTATCAGAAAGGCTAGCCCGGTGGCTCGGTCCTTAATAATGAGGCTTTTTGAGAAAATTAACGCGACCTCAGCCTCGTGAGCTTCGCGTTTTACTTGTTTTCCGAAGTCGTTACCCCGTTCGCCACCGTAAAATCGGCGTAACAGACGTATTTGCGGGTGGCCAAATTTCGCAGACTTCCCGTAATCGAACTGCGATTGACAGAACCCGTTTAATAGTTGAGGCGCTTTTCGAGTCTCCTGCTTGGAGGAGCTTTTAGCGCGAATTGTATTCAAATCCGACGGAGTCTCGTTTCTTGGGCTCGACGATTTGCCTGACGCGCTGTGCGGGAGGTCGCGGACGGTTTCGGTTCGCGATATGACTGACGGTGAGTTGATCTGGCAGACCCTACTCTTTTCAGGTCCTCGATTTCTCTTCGTAGGCGTTCAAGTTCGCGAGCCACAGCATTCTTATTTTGTGACTCTACGCGTGTGTATTCGCCTTCGTGATAGACATCGAAGACCTTGTCCGCGTGTGGCGGTGCTTGCTCATCATCGTCGTTGATGATGATACACTGAATATATTTAGGTAACCCGGTTCGCCAAAGCGCGACTATGGTTTCACGTGGCATATACGTGCCGGCGTTACGAATTAGTTCCTGGTAGTACGCGAAGGGATTATTCCCCTCCCCGTCTCCCGGATTATTTTGTCGAGCTTTGGCTTTAACGTAACCGTGTTGTGCGAAAGAAGCTCGTTTTTTAGACCATTGTACACATTGTCGGGCGGTAGTACATGGAGAATGGCCAGATTGGCCCTGATAGTTTCACTTGATAAGCGATTAGCAAATCCCTCAGCATTTGTTCGCGTGAACTGCGCGAAACGGACGCGACCCTCGCGTTGGGGCTCATTTTCATACGCGAGAAGATCGATGGACGTGACGAATTCATTGTCGGCGGTGACCTGCGCGGCATCGTTAACCACAGCGTCATGCGTATGCTGCAGAACCAGGCTGTGTACCAGCTCCGTTAAATGAGCTACCTGTGGCTGCAAATTTTATGTATCCACTTTCAGTGCTGCAATGTGCTCGGCGAGCCTGTCATTCGGGCTGTTATCGCTCGAGCGGTTGTTTACCATGACGTTTTCTTCCGCGTCGCGGATATTACCGTTTTCGCGAGGGAGGTGCGTATTACTACGGATGGATGTACGGGACACTGTACCAGTGTTTCGGAATGGGGGAGTTGCAAAAAGACTCATGTCGCTGCTGTTACCGTGCGACAACCTGTACGAGTGACCATTGCGGAGGCACCCAAGGAGAAAAGACTCTATCGTCTCAATTTTTTCTAAGTGTTTTACAATGGTCCTAACCCAGTGCACCAGGCACCTTTACAAAGGTTGACCGCAACTGCCCTGAAACTAACCTACACTACCTGCCTAAATGTGTTTTACTATTAGGCGGGGTTCGCGTGAAGCTAACTTTGCTACAATCGGTTCAAAAGAAATCTGTTTGACCGACGTAAGATGATGTAAAACCCGTACGTTTGTAGTGTCGGTAAGGAAGCTCACACTATACCGAGTCACTACGCTGGTCGCTCCTACTTATCCGTTGCCGGTATGGGAGGCTCACACCCTCCCGGCGGGATATGGTAGAGCTCTGTACACTTAGCTTTAGCTGATCTCTTTGGTCCGCCAGCTAGTAGCTAAAAACCCTGTATGTGAGTTTACGCGAATATTTCTTACATGCTAAATATATATATTTACAAGAGAAAAATCGCAATTACAGGGGCTTGGTAACAATGGTAAATGCTTAACAACGAAACTCTGGAAGATCCGCTCGGAGTACGTTGAAACAGGAAACTTGCTAAGGACTTGTGAAATTCTTTTGAGGTTATGTTAAATTCGGCCTTGTTGTTTCTGCGCCACAATCTTTTAGCTTATAGGAATTTATATTCAGCTATAAGCTGTAGTTCCCGTACTGTGATTGCTTTGCCATTAAGACAAGGTACATGCGCGAGAACATCATTGTTTATAAATAATTAACGTCGTTTGTTGCGAGCAACAATCGTTAAAAATTTTTGAGCAATTGGTACACGTAAAAATGTATATGTATATAAAAAAATCTGTTACCAAACGGTTTAACGTTATTTGTACAATTGATACATTATTTTGCAGATTAATGGATGAGCTAATGAGCTAATTACTAATCCGAGGACACACACTCTACTCTAATTTAAAGGTTAGGTAGAGACCTGGAAGTTCATCTTAGTTTTGACAAGTGTGAGATTCTTTATTACAGATATATACAGGACGAGCGTGTGTTCATTAGAGACGACACGGCTTGATTAACTCTAACTATAGTGCGGATGCACTTAAATGCCTCCGATACCCTCACTTTCGTTGGTGAGGACGCTCGTGGCACGGTTATGTGGAGGATGTAATCCTCACAGTATTCATTATATCGAACATCTGATTTCTATTTATTATAGGATGAAATTTATGAATGGAAAGAGAGAAGGCATATATATTTGTAAGGGTATATAATTTTTAACAATACTTTCTTATTAATAATAACTATAAATTATGTGTAAATAATAAAATGAATATACCATAACGATGATTGTGATGATGAAAAACTATTTGAATTAATAATTCTAATTATGAGGTTTATATTTTGAATGATCATTCAAATTAGTCCCTAGTTTTTAATTTATGCACAATATAAATCTTATGTAAATGACATTTGCACATCAGTAATAATAATCTAAATCTCCTTGTTCAAATTTTTTAACTTAAAACAAAATGTACAAATGTAACTTAACTTAAAAAAAGTAATTACTTCATTTAAAACTGGAGAATGTAAACTAGAAGCATACTTTGATTTGATGAAATACTGGTTTTCGTTTTCATGTCATCTGCTGCATCATCAGGCATCATTTTATCTGCTATGTGTTTATATACGTCAGAAATCATAAGGGGGGGATCGCCGATGCTTATGACCAAGACTGAAGAAAATTTTTTTCGACTGAAAACGAGGGCTTCTGGTGGCCAAAGCGAGGTACTGACCGTTTCATGCGATATCCCAGATTTTGTGTTTCGAGTTCGTGCGATCGTGCAATCGAGGGGAATGATGACTGTCTTCGGTGCGTGCGGGGGGGCTTAATATAATAAAATCATGTCTATTTAATAGTAATTTAGGTTAGGTTAGGTTGTAAGGGCTTGTGCTCTACCCTATTCGGACATTACATTTACGCTTGGTGACCTTAAGCCCATTGCGATGCCCTGTGTTTCCCGAAGAGTGGAGCCATAACCTATTTTCTTTCAGAGAAATATTTCCAATCTCTCGCAAATTTAGCTAATACTCCAATATCCATACTCGATGCCTCTTCCAGATCTCACATGAAGCTTTGTGTTAACAATATAAGTCTATTGCTTACTAGGGCTGGGCATTGGCATAGCAAGTGGGTTAGTGTTTCCTCCTCCATGTGGCATTCTCTATATGAATCATCAAACACTTTACCCCATCTTTTGAGGTTGACGCCTGTTGCACAGTGATTATTCCTGTGATTATGCCAACGGTTGCTTTTTTGTACCTTAAAAGGTCACTGTTTCTTGGTTCATCTATAGCAAGCCATAGTTTTCTAGATGCGAGACAGTCGTTTCTCGTCTCCCACCGTTCACTATGTTTTTCTTTGATGGTTTCATCTTTTTAATCTTATTGATCAATGGCCATGTATGAGTGTCTGCTTCGGCGCTATTTTGTCTTAATATAAATATTTATCATAAATATTTATTTATAATAAATATTTATATTAAGATTATTAATATAAATATTTAATATAAATATTTATTATAGGATTAAAGTCATAGAATGGAAAGAGAAGGAATGTATAAAATCACATATATATTTGTAAAAGGCATTTAATTTTTAAGAATAATTTTCTATTAATAATAACTAAAAATTATGTATAAATAATGAAATTAATATACTATAACAATGATGATGACGATGACGATAATATATTAGAATTAATAATTCTAATTATTAGGTTAATACTTTGTATGATCATTCAAATCAGTCTATAGTACTATAAACTATAAATAACTTATTATCATTAAGTGTATTACAAATCGCAATAAACGTTAGAAACTTCTAGCTTCAAAGTTACTATAATTTATAAATAATGATTGCAAAGAATAAATAGCATATTTTTAATTTATGCACAATATAGAGCCTATGTAAAGGATATTTGCACATCAATAATAATAATAATATAAATCTCCTTGTTCAATCTTTTTAACTTTAAGCAAAATTAAAAATGTAACAGAACTTAAAAAACTATTCATTACTTCATTTAATACTGGAGAATGTAAGCTGTGAAGCTAACATTAATGACATACTGTTTTTTGTTTTCATGTCATCTGCCGCATCATCAGGCATCATTTTTTCAGCTACGTTTTTATATTACTCCATCCTGCTCTACCTAGAATGTAGAATAGCCATCATAGAAACTTTAAACAAAATATTAAGTTTTTATTTGTAATGAAGGTAAAAATATCATTAGATACTTACGCTTCTTTTCTTTAATATTCTCTCGTCTACTCCAAATTTTCGACAGAAATTTAATAAAAGCTTTAATCCAGATGTACCAATTATACGCCAACGTACTCGAACAGTAGTGTCTTGAGTGTGCATTGTTATTTTTAAAACATCCAGTTTGACATGTGCCTATTTAATGTGCCCTAACATTCTTAAAAAGCGCATTTATTTCATATAATCATATATAGCCCTAAAATTATTTAATAAAAGATCAACGTTTTAACACTTTTACATTGCCTATCAATAGTGTTATTTACAATGTACATACTTTGTACATGATCCTTTTATATTATTTATAAATTGTAAATCTTTGTTCCTTTTAGTTAGCAAATTTTTTTAATATAACTATGAACTATACAATATATCACAATATTACTAATACATTATTTTTCAGTGATATGAAATACTTAACATATTTAACTAATATCGTTATAAAATATTGAAATAACAATAAAATTGCTAAAGATCTTTATGTTAGTCAAATATTACACATTTTTTGAAAATTCTTTCACATACTTCTAAATGAAGAGAAGTATTTAAGAATATCTCCAACTTTACTTATTGAAAATGATGCACTGTTATGATTGCACATAATTGTACTGTATGTTATCAGCGGTTATTATTATATTAAAGGCTGTTACTAAATACTATATATTAAAGCGTTTTACTATATATTATATTAAAGCATCTTAGTGTATATGAAGCGTCTTCATCTAAAGTTTTGCTACAGTTTGAGGCGTCTTAATCTGAACTTTTTTGCTATGTATGTACTATTTCTCTCTCTCTCTCTCTCTCTCTCTCTATATATATATATATATATATATATATATATATATATCTATATATATATATATATATATATATCTATATATATATATATATATATATATATATATATATATATAAATTCCAGCGGAAAATGATTCATTAGGTCGTAAATAGTAGATATGCTTTGGCAAATTCTCGACAAAGAAAAGGTAATAGTATATTGTGACAGGGTCTAAAATAGTCGGAAAAGCATTGCACAAAGAAATGCACAAAAAATTGAATGGCAAACTTACAGAATCAAAGAATGTCAATTCCCCGCCCTCATGTGTTAGTCATGCTTAGATCGAGCAAGCAGATATAATTTTTAAAGGTCCAGCTGATACTCGCTCCGAAATAAGATGCCCTAACATAAAATGTCATTCGTTAGATTTGAAAAAATATAATATTATCGGTTTTCTCTTAAGGTTATTCCTGCAATTTATTTGAATTTCATAACATTAAATTTAATTATTTCCTCTTATTTCGAAATTGATAAAGTCTGTTAAGAAGAGATATAGGATCGGGAGGTGGGGGTGCAAGGGGCGGAGCCCCCCTGTTCTAAAAATAAATAAGATTAATCTATTGAAGATTCTAATTTTGTTACTAATATACTCTTAAATTAAAATATTAAAAAATCTAATAGGATGGTAAATAGAATTTAAAATTAAAACTAATTTAAAAATATATATAGATAATTTTTAATATTTAAAAACCATTATAAGAATTTTTATAATAAATTTTACATAAAATATAAATCTTATTTTATTGCAAATCTCGAATACCTAACCCATAATACAAAAAAAAGGTCGAGCATGCGTTCGAATAGCGTATATAAGTCTAAACATTGGAAATTCCAGATGTTACGCAGGTACGGAAAATTACCGGTCTACTGGGATTATTCTTAATTACAATAAAAATATATAATGTACATTTAGTCCTTATGTACACACATTTGATTAGATGTAGTTTAAGAATCCGAAAATGATTGTCTCATAAGAATTAGAATACTACAGGTCTTTTTGATATTTTGTTGAACTATACAATATTAACCACTTGAGTTTAAAAAAATATTTTTCAAAATCAAAGAAATAGTTTTTAAAATCAGCAATCGAATTCCTAGAAAAACTATAGATATATTACATCAGAAAAAGTCAATATTTTATATATCTTAATTACTTATTTTGAATAAATGGTATATCGATGCACAATTTCGTTAAATATTAACAAATCAAAAAAAATTGTTTTATGTTTTTTTCATCAGTTATTCATATTATGTACGTATATATACGAGGTGTGCTCAAAAAGTAACGAGAATTTTTAAATTTCGCAGGTTTGGAGAGTCCGCTTGTATAAAATTGTTTTTATTATGTTGGTACGCATGCCCCTAAAGTACGATAAATTCAGTAATATTCAATAATATTCAAATTCAGCAATATTCATTGCTTACTTTTTAAGTGGCAGCCGCTAACGTTAGACGTGTTTTTTGGGCTCGGCAATTTTCATTTGTCGAGCCTTTTTCGATCTAGGCGATCCAGAATGCCTCCACTGGGACGGTTGAGTCTTAGTTACGATATCATATCCGTAAACCCATGTTTCGTCACCTGTTATAATACGTTTTAGTAATTCTGCATCGTTATTAACTTTATTTAACGACTTCTGAGCTATTTCCATTCGCCGCTGTTTTGTTTAAAATTCAACAATTTTGGAACAAATTTTGCTACCATCCGTTTCATATCTAAAGCATCCGAAAACATTCCATGGCATCAGTCAACTGATATGCCAACATCATCAGCAACTTCTCTGATTGTGATTCGGTGATCGTTTATAACCATTTTTTTCATCTTTTTCACGTTTTCGTCGGCTGTTCATGTGCTTGAGCGTCTCGATCGCTTGTCATCATCAACGTTTTCGCGGCCATCTTGGAAACGCTTATACCACTCGTAAATCCTTGCTTTACTCATACTAGACTCACCATATGCCTTTGTTAACATTTTGCAAACGTCACTGCACTTTATTTCATTTTTTTTTCAAAATTGAATACAAATTCTTTGCTCCATTTTTTTTCACAAACGAAAATCGCCGAGCTCAAAAAACACGTCTAACGTTAGGGGCTGCCACTTAAGTAAGCAATGAATATTCTGTCTATATATACCAAGTATATCGGTTTAAAGTAAGCTTTTTTATCGAATTAAATCACGGATGGTAATGGGAAAGTGGAAACTTTTTATTCGAAGTATGAGTCATTGTTTTATCCACATTTTAATTACCTTTTTGGCAATTTGGAAATACCACGCTAATAGATTTATTTGCCTTTTGAAGCCAATGACTTAGACACCCAATTTTTTACTTCCACGCTACTCAGCCAATGTATCTTTTGAGTCAGAAGGAGTCAAGTTTGGTAAATACGGCGGGTGAGGTACAAATTCCAAGCTTTGATTGTATCCTGAGCTGGTTTGGATTTGTGTGCAGATGAATTGTCATAGAGAAAAATTACCTTGCTGTGTTTTTGGCCCATTTTGGTCGCTTTTTGATAATTGCATGATTTAAATGAAATATTTATTGTCGATAGCGATTAGTATTAATTGTTTCAGCGGATTTTTACAACTTATAATACATATACCACTCTGGTTCCCCGAAGCTGACATTATTGTCTTCTTATCGAATCGATCTGGTTTGGTAGTCAATGCTGAAGGTCGTCTCGGATTAACCGATAATTTTTTCCATTCAGTCTCCTGATAATATATCTACTTTTCATCACCAGTAAAAATTCGATTCAAAATTAAATTTCTTTTTTCTTTGAAGCAAAATTTCACAAGTCTGCTTTCGGTTTTCCATCTGCCTTTTAGTCAGTTTATATCGCACTCATTCTCCATAATTTTAGATTTTTACCATAGTTTTTAAACTGTTAAAAATTATTGTGCAACATTTAACATTTGTCCCTTTTGCTTTTAACTCAAAATGTCATCTTCATTCAAAATCTTTAGCGTCCTCAAACGTTTTTTGACGGTCTTTCACGATCTTATTTCTCTCAACTTAGCGAAAAATAGGCGGTCGCAAAAAGATTCTGCCCTCATCACTACAGTGCGAGCTATCCTTTCATTGACGGATATTATTTGGGGCTGAAGCCAGATTGATCTGATGCTGAAAAGGGTGCCGAATTCATTTCTGAGATTCCTTACTTGCTCCCTCTTGTAAAATGGTGGAATACGAAAATCGATCTCGGAAATGAATTCGGCACTCTCAAAAATCTCATTGTACCCTGCTTCACTGCGAAAAAATATTATGTTCCCGATATTTGACAATTTTAACCTCCACCCTTATTTTCCACACCTGTAAAAAATTTAATTAGTTTTTTCGAGTAGGTATCATCAAAATATTGATCAAAACTTATTTTTACTACAGATATATCCATAAAGATAATCGTGTTTGCAGCAACAAATATAGACTACAAATACTTTTTAATATCCAAGGGTAAAAAAACTACCCCTTTATCAGGAGCTACTAAAATTACCTATAGAAACCTTTCGAACCTATGGAAAAATCTAATGTCAAAAAAAATCCGCATTGGCACTAACGGGTTAAGTTACCACGCATATTCAAATCTATTGTGATACCACCTTTTTTAGAATTTAAACTGCGATAAATGAGACAAGCAGTATCGGAAGTGTGAGTATCAGACACAAATGCTTTAGGAAGATTTTTCTTTGATCATACATGATAACAATCTATTAATATCTACACATGGACCATCATACACGTGTCTTCATATTATTTTACACAATATTGATAGGTTATTAGCAATTATTTTATCGATTTTAGCCGTTGAATTTTAGTTTCAAATCACTCCAAAATATAAGCATAAGATAACCCTCATTTTTGTTACTGAACACAGAGTGAATATCGATTTATTTTACTAAATACTACGTTTTTAGTAATGAGATAAATTAATTTCTTTAAAATTAAGTGAAAAACTCTAGAAATAATATCATGTCTATCTTTGGTAGTTTGATCAGAAAAGAATCCCTGTTTGATTTCTGGCAATATTGGGTTGCGAGTAAACGTTATAAATTAATCTGGGCGTCTATATTTATGAACATAAGTCATAGGATCTTGCGCTTTCTAGTACATATAACTTGGAAATCCAGTAACTATTGAAGAAAGTACTATGGGTTGGCCTATATTCTTAAGATTAAGGTTAGCATCTTGCTGCACAGTATCTTGAAGATGTATATAATCATCTGCTCGCAATTTTTGTTGGTTAAAACGAATAAAAACTATTTTTTCAGATATTATTTTAGCCGTCATACCCATGCAATAATAATGTAAAAAATATTTACATTAATGCAATAAGTGACTACTTGGATGTCATGTAAAGCTCGCTAAATTAAAATTAAAATGTAATTTGATAAAAATTGAAATTAACAAATACAAAAAGCAAACAGCGATAGCGGTACTCGATCCGCATACTTTGAACGCAGGCTAAAGGCCGCGATAATGTCTGCGTGCTCGAGGATGGAGATGAAAAATAGTGAGAGAGAGAGAGAGTGAGAGAGAAAGAGAGTGAGAGAGGTAAAACGAGTTGGCCACGCGGGGAGGCGAGAACGCTAATCAGGAAACGGCAGCAGGCGGCTATAGGAAGTCCGGGCGCTGAGGGTCGGACCGTACTACGATGGCATTCACGAAAGCAGTTTGGGGCAGCGGGAAACTCAACGGTTGCTCGGCCGGTAATGAATTCGGGCTCCTTGTCTCTTCAAGGCAAGCCTGATACTGACTCCGTACGACGTCAATCCCCCGTTCCCCTGTCTCGCTCTCTCTCTCTCTCTCTTTCTCTCTCTCTCTTATTTACCTCTTCCTCCATGGGTGTCGTCGTCGTTCTGTAACAATACTTACACTAATAGATAACTAGATAACTAATAATAGATACACATATATGTACGTATTCAGATATAGACAATGTACAGGGGCTATTACTGGAGATAAAGATTATGGACGCGGGGTAACGAACGCATGCGGTTTTCGCGATATCCGTCATAATATATATATATATATATATATATATATATATATATATATAGTAACCGCCGAAAACGGCGCTCATGCTTATAATTTAAAAACTGAGTGTACTCTTTCAGAATGTACTCAAAAGCATCATCATCAAAACTATTCATTTACCATGACACCACCAACTTCTCTTGCCGAGTCCGACTTCCACATGCAACTACCAAAATTGTTTCCTTCTTACCTGATGGTCTTTAACGTCACTCTAATTCGTCATACCCTTCTCTCTTTGCAAATTCACACAATAAGAGTTTCGATAGGCTATACATATTATGTACGATAACATGTCTCTGATATTTATACAAAAGATGCACACATAGTCATAAAACTGCAATAATATTCACCACAGCTAGAGAGACTTTAATGTAACCAATATATAATATATATAGTGAATAATGTGCTTCCTATCCATTAATTATTTACATTACACTTATATGTATAGGAAAGCTAACAATAGTGCATGTACAAGTGAAATAGAGTCACCCTTTATTATCATGAGTATTGTGTAATTAATTAGAGAAATTTGTTGATAACAATATATAAATATCATAATCGATTAATTAGTAAAATTATAGGAGATACTTCCACTTGTTATAGTGTACAAAAAACAATACACTGTAGTATAAAGAACACTATTATGTATGGCTTATAATTTGGAATAAAACATATTCTAGAAATTACCTTAATCTATTTATCTGATAATATATCTCTATATTTGCTTATATGTAATATCGATATTCATATATTTTTTATAAGTTTGGGAAGTTTATATACACTCATATATATATATATATATATATATATATATATATATATATATATATATATATATATTTATGTTATTTAACATCGCTCTATTTCTGCTTCCAAATACCAGTGCTAATCAGCGACGGAAGTCTACCATGTGTAGCGAAACAAGAAAAAGAATAAAAACATCGTTTTATAATAATAAGTTTCCACGCATTATTTTTATATATGTAATTCATTGTACAAATAATGAAACATAATATAAATAATTATGTTTTTTTATGTTATTTAACATTGCTCTATTTATGCTTCCAAATACCGGTGCTAATCAGCGACGGAGGTCTACGATCTGTTTGTAAACAAAGCACATGTAAATTATTACAGCGGTGCCTGTGTCAATCGGACGAGACCGGGATTCGAACTCGGATCACCAAGTTACTAGTCCTTCGCTCTAACAATCGAGCCATCGTAGGTCTCGTGTATATATATATATTTATATATATATATAAATATTCTATTTATATATATATATATATATATATATATAAAAATATTCTATTTATTAAAATATTGTGTACATTTGTCGACAATCCTGTCGCTTAGGTCCGTAATGTGAAAACTGATTTGAATATGTACTGCTAAAATATACAGTTATGTCCCCTTTGTTTTATCCCTTTGTAGACGTATATAAAGTACTGGCTGTATACGTCTGACAGCTATTATTCTTCCTCCCATGAAAGCTAACATAGATTTTTATCGGATCATTTTCCTATACAAGAAAAAGGAATTTCTGACAACCACTATAGGTTAAAAAAATCCACAGCAATGGTAAAAAACCAAATCCAGAAGATTTGAATCAAATTTGAATCGACATTTGGTAAAAATAACTATAGAATCAATTAAAGCAAAAGTACTAAATGTATAGGAAAGAAAGTGAATTTTTTGATTTTGAAAACTTCCACTAGGTAGTAATGACCACCACAATGGCGGAAATCAAAAAAAATTTACCGGAACTTGCATCCCGACTTCGTTGATATAATCAACAGAAATGATATAGCTCAATAGACGAGTTGCAGCTCCTAAACTAACAGATAAAATTGAAAAGAGAACTAAAGCGTCGCTACAAAAAACTACCATCGATCGAACATTGCATGGTGAGAATGGCAACTTGCCCCTCGCCAGGGAGAACCAGTAGACGTTCAATGCTGTCGGCATCGACGATCACAAACAACGATTTACACCGAAACAAGTGACACTAATAGAACCATATGCATCGATCTTAAATAAACATTCAGATGAAGAGGCAAATTCCCGTGATAAATGGGATAAAAAATATAAATTACACCTTAATACCACGAAACCTATCCCATAACGAAGGGATAGAAACACGAGATAGACGCAAAGCCCCTCACCTAGTTATAAAGTATTGCTATTCTCCCCTAGACAATAGTCCTTATCACCCTCTCGCAACCACAGCTATTTGCGAAGAAGACAAAATAGAAATCTGTCGACCAGAAACCCATCTTGGGGCCCCTCTCATACTCAATCACCGCACTGAAATGATCACGATCGGAACCAGTACGCCCGATTACAAACACCAAATCGCAGACAACGATGTCCAAACAGAGAAAGATAAAAAGATATATCGGCGTCATATCACAAAAATCAATGCAATGAAACATCGAGGTCATATAATATCAGCAGACCTCAGTGCAACGACAATAGGTCTTGTTGGATCTGTCAAAAGCCAGGAAATTGAGGCGACAGATATCCCTACAGAAAAGAGCTCTACTGCTATTACTGTGGAAAAGGAGACGTCGCCATAATGAGCTGTTCACTTTGTGGTTCCCGTAAGATATCGGGGAACGTTTACTGAATGTATATCATGGAGCCTTCCTTGACACCTTTTATGATATGACTCCAACTGTAAATCGCACTGCTAACTATGGTTGCCTGCAGGCAAGTGATGTGACAAGCACACACCCCAGTACACCAATCTACGAAGATAAAAGTCAATTCTTCCTAAACATTGAACTAATGCGAAAAATATTCTCCGAGCTGAACGACCCCGACGTAAGAAAGTTATATGTGGATCCCGGTGCGGGTAAGTTGGTTCAATCAGCAATAATCCCATTAACTTTAACTTTTTACATGCAGATGCCAGAAGGAAAGTTCTGTTACAACGACGGAGAAATTGACCTGTTACTTAACATCGATGACGAACAAAATAAGGCACGATTTGTAGTAGCAAATCTCTGAAATACGACATCTCCATGAACATGAAAATTGACATAAATTTCGCGAATGCGACATGGCACACACCGCGAAAAATAGTCTGGCGCTTTCTGATCTAATAAAACAACTTACGGGAAACAATCATGGCCTTTGCACCAGTCCATGAAGTAGCCAGCCTGATTAACTCAAAAAGACTAGAGCTCGAGCGGATACTAAACTGACTAATACCTACGCCAAGCGAAACACTCCAACGAGCACAGATGGGGCCGCATTCAATAGACGTCCAAAGGCGTCACCCCATTAAACAACGCCTGCGTCATATCCCTGATCGCATACGGAAGTAAATACACGAGGAGATTGATAGACTGTTAGCAGAACGTATCATTGAATAATTCTAAAGGCCATAGAGCAGCTGCCCTGTTATATTTCCAAAGAAAAATGGAAAAATTCGATTCTGTATCGACTACAGGACGGTAAATCAGATCTAAAAGAAAGATGTTTATCCGCTGCTTCACATGGACGTCTTATTAGACAACCTAAGAAATACTCGGTATCTGTCGAACATAGACTCAAGCCAAGTCTACAAGCAGAAAAGAATCTTCCAATACACATGGCTCTGATATGTGTTGACCGACCCTCAGCTATATTTCAGTGACGTATGGATTTCATTTTTGGACTCCAGTGGCAACTGATCATTTTCGTCTATTTACACCATATCATCGTTGCTATGAAAACATTTAAGCAACATATTAATCTACTAACACCAGTACTCATCCGCCTTAATGAAGTCGAATTACAAATTAACAAGAATAAATTCCAGTTTCGCTACCCGTAGCTCAAGTACCTCGGATATATAATAGGTGAAAACGGACTGCGCACTGACCCGGAAAAGACTTGTTCAGTGAGCAAGTACCCAAGGCGCTCCAACCTAAAGCAGCTGCGAGCATTCCTAGGAATGATCGGGTAGTATGCGTGCTTCATATAATTCTTGGCAGATATAAAATTACTACTCACAAAATTACTAAAAACGAACATCTAATGGCATTCGGCGCAGACTCTATTAAACCATTAAAAATTTTGATGTAAAATTAATTGCATCTTGTCCATATTTACCGGCTTAAGTTGAACCTCTATTTAAAGATCAATGAAATGCAGTCTTTTTTTAAAAAAAATTATATTATTTAATTACTGAATACACATACACGTTGCATATCCGCTCCTTACGATCTAGGGATTTCAGTTTTGTCTCACTAAGCAAGCAGCATTTGCGTCAAGTACGATCAACGGGTGGGAGGAAATTAATATTTCTGCACAATTAAAACAAATATCTGGTGATTATTGCAGTAATCACAATATCGACGATACATAGAGAACCATGACATATAATTTTAAAAATACCTTTATGCTCATACCGAAACTATAAAATGCCTTGGCGTCCCTCTGTCTTCTCCATAAAAGATATTTATGTGTCAAATATAATTATTTAGGATAGTTTAAAAATATAAAAAATAATCAAATGATTATTTACAAAATTATTATGAATTTTACAAAAATGGTATAGTCTATATTGATTGCGAAAGGATAGATCACAGTTCGTCAAAGGCGATTAAAAATATTGTAATGTTAAGTTAATTTCTTTGAACGTTAACCTTGATTTTATCATAATCTGATTAGTTTAGTTTACTAGATACACATTAAAAAATAAAATGTAATACATTAAACATTTTCTTATTTGAAATGAGAAATAAAAAGGCAAAATTAAAAATAATCATTCAAAATATATAAATATATAGTTCATCCCAATCAACAATTAAATATATTATATCCAAATATTTTAATAATGCAATATGACAGAATATGTACTTTTGACAAAGAACGTTTTTAATTAATTTTATTTTGGAGAAGGTGCACATAAGCGAAAAATGTATTTTTGGGACTTATTCTTAAACCTAATAGCATTGAGAGCATATTGCAGACATGCTATTAATATTTATAATCTTAAATTAATCAATAAATTAATCCTCTGCTACATTCAGTTTGGAAGTGGCATGAAATTAATTCACATACAAAATTAACAATGAATGAGTTTATTAAAGCAATTAATTTAGTTTTGAATAACACAATTTTTTTATTTGATAATAAATTTTATGAACAAAAATACGGATGTCCAATGGAGTCACCTTTGTCACCGGTTATAGCTAATTTAGTTATGGAAAATTTAGAAAGTATAGCTTTGTCAAAATTGCTTTTTATACCAATGATATCAAGACATATGTTGATGATATCTTTACAATTGGTCCAGAAGTTTTTGTGGATGAAATGGTGGATGTTTTTCATTCTGTACATGCCAAAATTAAATTTACAAGGGAGTTTGAGGTTAATAATCAGTTGAGTTTTCTGGACATTAATGTCATTAGCTGTAGTAATAATAAGGTAAAACTTAATTGGTACAGAAAGCCTACTTGGTCAGACAGGTTTTTAGATTTTAATTCACACCACCAATTCAGAAACAAAATTGGAGCATTAAAAGGTATCATTGAAAGAGCAATAAAATTATCACATAAAGATTTTAGACCCAATAATTTACAGATAGTAAGAGAAACTTTAATTACTAATGATTATCCAATTGAATTTATTAATAGATTAATTGCTGAGAGATTGCTTGACATTTATAATACCGAAAATAAACATAATGCACGAGTTGAAGTTAACAGAGGCAAAATGATTGTCTTACCATATGTTAGAAGATTATCTGAAAGAATTAAAAGAATTTTTCGGAAATAGAACATTCAAATTTTCTTTAAAAATAGCAATAATTTAAGTAAGTTGTTTAATAATTGCAAAGTTAGGGATGACTTATGCTTAAGATCAGGAGTTGTTTACAAAATTAATTGTATGGATTGTAATAAAACAAACAGGTAGATATTTAAAAAAGAGAATTTATGAACATAAATATTGTTTGCGTAGTTCACATATTACTTCGGGTTTAAAGGAGCATTGTTTAAAGTTTTTACATTCTTTTGATTTTGTGAATGTGGATATTTTGGAACATGGTATTAATAATAAGTATAAACGGGAGAGTCTTGAAAGTAATCACATTTCCAGGAATCGGAATAATGTGAACTTAATGTTAGAGTCAATAAATTGGACAATATTTATCATTCCTTATTAAATTGTTTGGTTTTGAACAATTTTTGTAGAGGGAGAATTTAGATTTAATTTACTAAATTTGGTAGTGGGGATAAGGTATATATAGATTAGAATATAAGGTTTAATTTAGTCTCTGATGAGGAGCCGTAGCGAGCTCGAAATGTTGGACTGGATCTTCAATTAGGTACAGGTGTTGGGGACAGTCAGATTACACTTTACTAACAAAAAAAAATTTTTCAGCTAATATTTTATTTTCAGATTAGTCTACGGGGGTGACTGTATATAAGGGCAGTCTGACTGTCATTATAATTTTTAATTTAATTTTTATTTTTATTTTTATTATTTTTGTGTATTGATGTATTAATGTTTGTGTGGATATGCATTGATATTGTTACGTATTGTTTTCGATTGATTTGATTGGACTGTAAGACCAATGAAAGAGTATTTATTAATTCACATTCAGTTTGTCTGGTAATTTTCTTCTGTTTATTGATTATAATAAGTATGTATGACTAGCAAAATATTTCATAGATTAAATGTTTATGAAATATGTATATATCCTAAAACTTACCATCTGATAAAATTTGACTCGTACTGGTGCATTTAAATTCCGCGCGTAAACTGAATCGATGAAAATTTTTTGCTATATTAGTACAAACTTTCTTGATGTTCGTTGGAAATTTGAGCGCTATATCTCCATTAGTGTGAGTTTATCAGCTGTTTGTTTACGACGCAAAAAGTTTATCTGGCGATATTGCCTATGGACGCTTAAAATTTTGTATTTCCAATGGAATTACGGCTGTGGAATCGCTGAAAATGTTACATAAGTGTTTTGGGGAGTCTACTGTATCGTAGAAGCAAGTATTTGAGTGGCACAAAGCATTCAGTGAAGGTCATAAAGTCGTCGAAAACTTGCCTCATGCAAGTCGCCCATTGACCAAAAATCAAAGTGATGCTCATCGTTTTTTTCGATTACCATCGGGTAGTTTACCATGAATTCGTCCTAGGAGCTCAAGCGGTCAATAAGGGGTATTACTTAGCCATTTGGAGGCGTCTAAGTTAAGCAATTTTTCGTAAACGACCGGATTTGTGGGCAGACAATTCATGGTTTTTTCACCACGATAATGCGCCGGCACATTCCAGCATGATTGTGTCTCATTTTTGGCCAAACACGAAATGAAAGTCATCGCTCAGTCACCGTATTCGCCAGATTTGGCTCCCTGTGACTTTTTCCTCTTTGCGAAACTCAAAAATCCGCTACAGGGAACGCACCATGAGTCCATAGTCAAATCGCCAGACAAACTTTTATATAGGGAAATCTTTTACCAATTCACTTTATGCGCGAGTTAAATGCACGAGTCCGGGTCAAATTTTGATCAGATTGTATAACATGATCATAAATATCCAAGGTTTCACGACAAAAATTTTGATTAATCGATGCATTTAAATATCCCTACATACATTAAATTTAACTTACTTTTTTAAATAGTGCATGTTCGCTATTATTACGGGATTAATTAGTTTCCTTCAGATATATTATAATATATAAAATTATAGGAATATAGATTTATACACCGAGTATTTTATTTATTGCATAGATATTAATTAACTGTTGAATATATCGGTTATATTATTATCTTAAGCCAAGCCAAGACGGGAGATGCTAATACTTATATATAATAATTACATTGTACGTAACACATCTTAATTTCAAAGTGCATTTCAAACTTGAGATATAATTATAAATATATGGAATTCCTTATATATTATTAGATATACAACTTTGCTTCCTTCCTTTTATAATAGATTGTTGTAAGTGGCAGTCGACATAAATAGATCGTGGATAAATAGATCGTGGATGTCATACAATAAGCTTAGGTATTTGTAAACCTAACGTCATCGAAATATTAGTCGATTTGTGTCATAAGGTTATTAAATAACTCATAGAGTTATTCTCGATTAAACATTTGCGGGAAGTTTTACTTTTCTGCGACTAGGGCTTTTTCAGAAATCTGCAACTAGGGCGCATCGAATGTTCTCAAATACCTATGATGATGTCGCTATTAGTGAAACAACGTGCTGAGAGTGATTTCAACGCTTCAAGAATAGTAATTTTCACGCCGAAGACCAGTATGGCGGTGGAAGGGAGAAGGTTTTCGAAGATGCAGAATTGGAGGCATTAATTGATCAAGACTCATCTCAAACGCAATAAGAATTGGCAGAATCATTGGGAGTAACGAAATAAGCCATTTCAAAACGCCTGAAAGTCATGAGAATGATTCAGATACAAGGAAATTGTGTTACGTATGGGTTGAAGCCTAGAAATGTTGAACAGCGTTTATTTACTTGTGAACAATTGCTTGCAAAGACGAAAGGGATTTTTACATCGCATTGTGACTCGGACCGAGAAATAGGTTCATTACTATAATCTCAACCGCAGACAATCATGGGGATATCCCGGCCATGCTTCCATGTCGACGACCAAACCGAACATTCACGGTACCAGGAGCCCATGCTCAGTATTTGGTGGGACCAGCTCGGCGTAGTGTATTATGTGTTGTTCAAACCGACTGAAACAATCACAGACGATCGTTATCGAATGCATTTAATGCATTTTGTTGAATTGAATGTGGTCAATACCTACTTAGAATTGTTGAAATGGGAAGTTCTACCCCACTCATCGTATTCTTCAGACATTGTTCCCGCAGACTTTCTTTCGATCAATGGCACACAGCCAGTTGACCAGCACTTCCGGTTTTGATAAAGAAGTAAAAACTTGGATCAATTCGTGTATCGCTTCAAAAGATGACCAGTTTTATCAATGGGGGATTCATATCTTGCCCGAAAGATGGTAGAAATTAGTAACCAGCGATGGACAATTCTTTGAATTGTAAATATATAACCAGTTTATTACAATAAAGCCTCGAAATTCGGAAAAAAAACAGCAGAAGCAAAGTTGTGTACCTAATACAAAAAAGAGTGCTACATCATATACAAACTGCAATGAAAATCTTTGATCCAACTTCCGAAAACTTTCTTATTTAAAAAAATGAAGCATTAAAATTATATTTTTCATTATTATATTATTATATTAAATTACGTGGAAGCTTTTAAGAAAATGCATTTGTTAAATTGTGCTTTTTGATGTAGTCATTTAAAATAAATTTTTTTTAGGTAATTAGTAATAATAGTAATGAGTAAATTGTAATTACTACTTACTATTAATATTAATGGTTGTTTATTAATTTTAGAGTCTAGTAATTAATTACTAGTAATAGTAATTACTTGTTTATATTAATGAAAAAATTTGTCACTTAAATATGAACAAATGTATTTATTTAATAATAACAAATTTTCTTGAGTTTAGGAAATATTATCATAATTCTTCAGGAATATATCAAGGAGCGTGATCGGGCTCCTAAGGCAAGTACGACAAAATTCTATATCTATATATATTGAAATTGATCGTCCTTCATAAACTTTGAATCTATGTTTTTAAAAATTCAAATATTGATAGCATCACTCAAAACGTTCTCATTTTAAGGATATGGCAAATAAAATGTTATTAGGCCCTTCTCTATTAGAATGTAGTACTCCATCTTTATTACAACTTCCTGTTTTCGTACTGAAGTTGAAAAGTTACAACGGCCTAAGAAAATTATATTTTTTCATAAGAATTATATATATATATATATATATATATATATATATATATATATATTGTGACGAGAATCACAAGGTGCCGCGCCGACTTGTCCAGAAAACGACTACGCGCGTGCCATCCTACGGAGCAGGAAACCTTAAGACTCTCGCGTGCGCCGTCGCACCTTGTACTCGACACGGTCCCTTCCCCTTACCTCCCCGCGCCACGAGCCGCGCATAACCGTCGGCTGATGGAACGGAATGGAAATAATAGATAGAAAAAAGAGAGAGAGCGATTAATAATAAAAAAGGATGGGACAACATATGAGTAGTGATGATAATGGTTAATTATAAAGGTAAAGAGAATGATGATAACTTGAGAAAGGGAATGTAGAGGTAAGTGACAAATAATAATAGACAATAACGAATGATAAAAAAAAATATTTGATGAATGAAACGAAAGAGGAAAAAAACAACGAATAATTATCAATAAAAAAAAGAAACAGATACCAAGGAATGATGATAAGAGAAAGAGAACAAGGTAAATCATAAAGGACAAAAAAAGTATTGATAAAAAATCTACTGACCCTGAAAATATAGATATTAAAAATGAAGAAAAAAATAAATAATTCTAATAGTGATATATCTGAATAATAATAGTGATAGTCTGATATAATAATGATATATCTGAATAATAATAATAATAGTGATATATCTGACGAAGAAAAAAATGAAACAGATAGTAATGATGACTAGACGATAAAAATGGAAAAAGTAGAAGAACATGGACTTATAGGACGGCCAACTATAGAGAAATGTAAAAAATTAACAATAAAAAAACATGAAAATTTGAAAGAAATTCAAGAATTGGATACTGGTCTTATATTGGAAACTCCTTTAACTGAATCAAGAAAGCACTGACGATTGATGGCTATTAAGAAAAGTTTTACCCGACTAATTAGAAACGTGACAATAAATTATGAAGATTTTTTTTATGTCTTTATTAAATCAAATATTTTTTTTTGCATTTAAATAATATTAATTTTTAGGATGTCTATTATACAAATAATTGCTTTTTACTATGGTAAACTATATGAAGTATAAAGGATAAATTTGTTCGTGTGTGAAACTATTTTCAACATTTTTATATTATTAATAATTATTAATATTTAAATAACACCTAAAAATGACAATTTTTAGATTTTCATTAGATTAATTATGTGAAGCATGTTGTGTTAATCTTCATTTTTAATTGTGATATTTTTAATAATTATATGACTTGATTCTTCTCTATTCTAAGGCAAATCTCTCTATGTTATTGTTTCAATAATTGCAGAAATATTAAACTGTAAGATAAGCATTGAAATTTTATAAATTATTTAGAATATAGTATTGTCTTGTGCATTATATGCATAGCATAACAAATTTACAAAGTAAAAATCTCAAAGTAGAGCTTATTTTCATTTGTTATAAATAAAAAATTTATTTTGCTTTATTTAATCGACTAAGTCTATTGTCTTGATGACTTCATTTTATTAAGAATTTAATTTACTATTTAATAAAGAGTTAGTATTTCTTAGTTTCTGTTAAATCATTGATTATGTAATACAACAAATATGAACTCATTTTCTAATTAATTTTTTTCCTTTTTATAATGGCAGTTTTCTTGTTATAAATTAAAAAAATATATACTTCTTAAAAATAATATATGTGCACAGGATGCAGCATCATATGCACGTAGATCTGCGTTTATTGATATTGTTAAATAATTTTAAGTTAAATTCTGTGATATAGTAGGTCTTTTGGTCAAGAGATCGTAGAAGTAAATCTGGCTGTCCTAATGATAACATTAAGTACAGTTTAATGAAACACTATACAGTTGCTAATTTTCTGAGCGCTTGTATTTTTTTTCTCTGAGAATCTAATAAATTAGTTGTTTTTATTTATAATGATTATTTATCAATTTTAAAATTTACTAAAGAGATTAAGAAAACCCCTTGTGTTAGATACATGAAAAATAAATTTTTCTTTGCCTCTAATTAAAGAAAAAAGAAATTTGCGCTCAATAAATTTCTCTTGTCTTCTAGGAGTATATTTGGATATTTCAAAGGGAAAACATTTTATTTGCTATTCAAGAAAAAATTACGTATTTTTAAGTTACTGCCCATATTACTTATTAATTGTTCAAGTCTAAACTATTATTATAATTTATGCCAATTCCATTCAATATCATAAATTAAATTAAATCTAATCATCATTGTTATTGCAGCATTTGTATCTGCGAGGGCCGTATTCGGTGCGTCGCGATCGCGGTCGGCCGTCGTCGACCGCCGCCCGTACCTACCCCCCCCCCTTATCCCATCCTTCTTTCCCGACGAACATGAGAGGCGAGGGAGTCCGCTGTCGACCACCAAGGAGATAGGTCGTAGAGAAGAAGCAGAGAGAGGACGGGAGAGTCCGCTGTCGGCCACCGAGCAGAGAGGTGGAAGAAGAAGTGTAGAAAGGGATAAGAAGAGAGAGTCGAGTGGTGCCTGGACGTGAGAATAGAGAAAGGAGTAGAAAGAACAAAGGTAGAAAGTAGATTCGGAAGGTAGAGAGGTTATTGGAGGAGTACAAGAAGAGTGGGCGTTGTGGAAGAGAGCGTGAGTTGGAGAGAAAGAAAAGTAGACAGCAGGAGAGAGATTGAGCAGGGAAGAGGCCACCAGGAGGTAGAAGGAAGGAGGAGCCGTGTGACCCGCCGAGAAGTTACGGACCCACACGAAGAACATTCATAACGTATTTTGTGATGAACCGCCAGCTGTCCGCGTCCGTCATCATAATGTTCGTCACGTTTTCTGGCGTGATCGCTCCTGTCCTCGTCCCTCGCATCGTTCCAAGCCCATCCGCAGTACGTGCATTCTAAAGAGGCGAACCTCTTCATCTTGCAGAGGTACTTACAGAAGTATCCGTGTCCGGACAGAAATTAGGTAAGGTAGAAGTCCACCTCCCCGTATTTCCTCTCTTTCCACGGGCCGATTTCGCGTATTAGTTTTTTCGTTCACCGTCCTCTTTCGTCCGTCGTCCACCGTCTCTGCCATGTCTCGATCGTCTTCATCCGTTCTTCAGTCACAGCGTCTTCCCTTCCAATGTCCGGGCTCCGCTCGCAAATTCCCTTCCGTTCGGCCGCAAGCAGATCGATGGGAATGAACTCAGCAATCACGAAAACGGTGCTCTCAGACACGGTACGATACGTGCACGCGATTCGTAACGCGCCCACCCTTTGTACGCTTTTCATGGCGTTCGCGCGTTTCCTGATATTCATCGCGTCAGCTCAAACCTCCGCCCCGTAAAGAACAATCGAGTGGGTAACGCTCATCAGCAGTCTGCGAAAGTTCTGTTTCGGTCCGTTCGTATTGGCCATCAGATTACTTAGAGCCTTGGTCTTTTCTGCTGCCTTTGTCGCCGCGTTTCGTAGGTAGGGCTAGAAGCTCAGCTTCGTATCCAAGGTAACGCCAAGGTACTTGACTTCGCTCCTGGTTTCCAGTCTTTCCATCCCTAACGTCATCGGAACCGCCGTCTGTATACGTCTGCGAGTCAGCAACAACAACTCAGTCTTTTGCAGCGCGAGCTGCAGTCCGTGATCTGTCATCCATTTGTTCACGCGTCTCATGACCTGATTCAGCTTTAGCTGAATCAAGTGATAGTCGCGTGCGACTATCCCGGCTGCCACATCGTCGGCATAGGCAATGAGACGCGCGTTCGAGGACATGTCTAGTCTCGACAAACCGTCGTATTGTACGTTCCAGAAGTCGGGGCCTAAAATGGAACCCTGCGCCACTCCCACTACCACGCGTTTCCATTTCTTTCCGTCCAAAGTATCATACGTCAGTCCTCGGTCCCGTAAGTAGTCCCGTATAATACGAAGGAGGTAAGAGTCACCCTTGAAAGTCAACTCCAACTCCCCCAGTATCTCTGTTCATTTTGCAGAGTTAAAGGCGTTACGAACGTCCAGGGTCAGCAGCAGAACCAGTGGTCTGATTGCACGACAGCCCCTGTTCGCCGCATGAAAAATGTTCGTCACGTCACCTATAGCTCCGATTGTCGACCGCCCTTTCCTAAATCCGTATTGTTGTTCGGATAGGTCTCCGGCGTTTTTAATTACCTGTGTCAGTCTTGGTCGCAGCAGTAGCTCTAGCAGCTTCCCTGCCGTATTTAGTAGACAGAAAGGTCTGTATGAAGAAGGCAAATCGGGGTTCCCCTTAGACTTACGGATAAGGACCAATCGAGCCTCCTTACAGAGCCTGCTAAAAACTCCCTCCACCAGACACCCGTTGTACAAACCCAAAAGAATGTCCGGGCGGCGTGAAGCGACCACCCGTAACACCTCACTAGGTATGCCATCGGGACCCGGGGCCTTGTTAGGCTTCAACGCATTCGAAGCTCTGCGAAACTTTTCCTGCGTGAAGAGAGGGATCTCTATATCTGTCATTTCATTTGTCGCGACCGTTGTGTTTGGATGGGTTGGGAAAAGTCTCTCAACTATCCGCTCTATCACTTTCGCGTCTCGTAGTTCCAGCGGACCTCGACTCTCAGGGCGCATGTTACAATTTTATAACCGTTGCCTCAGGGATCCGAGTCCACCTCGTCAATTAGTTTTGTCCAACACCATTTCTTACTGTCATTGACCGCGTATCTCATTCGCTGTCTGGCGCGACTATACTCCGCAGAGTATAGTCCCATTACGCCTCGACTTCGGGCTCGATGAGCTTTCCGTCTTAGCTTCAAACAATTACTTCTGAGATCCGTGATCTCGGCTGCCCACCAGTATGTTTGTCGTCTGTTTCGTACTTTCCGTTTCCTGGGCATGGTGGCATCGCATAGGCGCTGGTGAAAGCCAGTCGTTGCCGCCGCCAACGCCTCCACCCTGTCCCGATTCGTCAACTCTTGAGGCACCTCTCGTAAGGGAGGCTCTGCATTTTGCAGATACCTTTCGAGTAGATCTATGTCTAGGCGTTTGGGGTTCCATCCCGTAGATCTTGTGCCCCGTCTCCTCATCTGTCTCGTCGCGTTTGTCAGTTTGAAGGCAATGTACTGGTACAATGCGGTGATCACTGACCGTATAGTCCTGGATCACCCGCCACGCCGTTATCCTAGTCCGAAGTCTGTCCGAGGTCAGAGTCACGTCTGGTATGGAGTTACCATACCCCGGTCGTCTGTACGTCGGTATCGTTCCTTCGTTAACTACTGCCAGGTCAGCCTTGTGGCCACCTCCAGCAGCAGTCTTCCCGTTACCAGGGATTTCCGGCACCGCTTCCTCGATTTTTCCAAGTTTAGCCGCATACTCGGAGGCACTGCTGTTTGGGCTCAGGTAAACACTGACATGGATTATGTCAGCGACCATCACCCAGACACAGTCCTCCTCAGTCCCGCTGCGTACGATATTCGACGCGCCCTTTCCACGCAGACAAACTGCGGACTTGCCCGACCTGCTTGTGAGCTAAGTCGGTAATCGTCTGTCTTTGTATTGCTCACTGATAATCAGCACGTCGATGTCGAGTTCCGCCGCAATCTGCCGGAATTCCGCAATTCCGCCGCAATCTGCGTTGTGCGGCCGCCTGCTCCAGAGTAGGGGTCTGACGGTCTCTTTTCCGTTTTTGAGGAGTTGCCTCCTCACATTCACTCCGTCCTTTATCTTTTTGTTTTTGTCGAAGCAGACTCATTCGCTTGAGTTCATACTGTCCGATTTCCACTGCTTCATTGATCTCACTCAGACCGTTTTTTATTATTTGACTTACATTTTTTTGTATGCATGTCCTTTCGATCATTTTACTTAGGACTCTGCTTATTGTGTAAAATTGCTCCTACAATTTACACTCAGCAGCTTCCCAAGTGCCGGCGATCTATATACATTCGCACATTCATTCATACTCCTACCTGTAACATTTTCTGTCACATCAGCCAGGTTGCCTACTGGTGTGATAGGAGAGCCGCGAAGCTCCATTGACTCTTCTGAGTCGCTTGCAGGCGGCACTCGAGTGCCTGCTATAATTTTTTTATCACCTTTCATGATTATAATTAACTTGTATTAAATGTTTTTGATGATCAGGAGGATCACTTCTCGAGAAAATTTCTGATGGTCAGGAGTATCACTTGTTCGAGATGACGGTTCAGCGTCCTGAATCTCCCCAGTACTGAAGCCCTCCTACATTCCGGTGGCCTCGGCTGTTCCTCCCCCACGACTCGCAGCAGGGTCTCATCCGTACCCCATACGGCACTACTACGAGAAGCGGGATTTGACGTCTGACGACATCTTATCACTGTGTGGGACAGCCTCTCATGTTAGCTAGATTGGGTTCGAGCCCCCTTCTTGTGGCAGCCCAGGAGTAACATCTGGTTTTACAACTGTACCAGGCATTATAATTGTAAACGGCGCTGAAATTATTATAATAATCGAGCGTCCTCAAAGGTAAAATCATAAATTAGCATTATAATTATTATAATTATAATGCAATTATCATTGTTATATTATTGAAAAATTATTATTATTGTTTTTCGACGACTCGAAACGAAATTAGTCGAACGGTATTGTAAACACCCGTTTGATTAATTTTTCGTGTGTAAAAGGGCGAGTTTTCCGCCCCAAAAGCAGAATTCTTGAATATGCAGCCGAAAGAAGCACTAGAGCTATCCCGATTCCAGAGCTCTAGTAGATTCTGCCCCTCCGAAAATCCTGAATAGTAGAGTCGCAATTCTGGTTGCATGGTGCTTCATTAAAGACTAGCAGGCTCTACTATCCCCAGTGAATTACATTTATCAATTACATTTATTAACGCGTATGTGTATTTACATCTATTTTCAGTTATTGTACGCTCGGCTAATCTAGTTAGTAACTAAGTCGTATATGAGGAGGCGGTAGTCTATGAGACTTATGAATCCAAGCAATGATACGGTCGTATGCACGACCGGGGTAGCTGCATTCTTCTTCCCTCTTCATTCTTCCAAGATGGCGGCATTTCGCTGGCGCGAGCGCGAGCTTACTTACGATCAGGTAAGTCACGTGGACGGAGAAACTCGTGGAGCGGTATCTTGCGTACGCACTCGACGAGAGCCATCTATTCATTGCGGCACGTCTCTGCGCTGCGTTGACTTCGTGTTGGATATATCACGTGAGATCTCGATACTTTTTTCTCCTATTTGTGTCATAAACTCTACCTCGCAGAACCGAAGTGGGTGGTAAACCACTGAGCTTTAACTCGTTTCAACTGCGGTACGTAGGACGAAAAAAACAAAAGGGGAAAAATTTTACTCGCGGGTCACCAATTCGGTATTCTGTCTAACTCACTAATATATTGAAATAAACAAAAAGAAAAAAAAGAAAAAAATTCAGCACCACTTCTATACATGGGGCGCTATTTATGAACTTACATTCGAAATGCGCTGTCGATATAAAACTAACCTAAAAATTCTTAATGGTAATTATTTACTTATTAGAAAAAAGTAAAACAAAAGGCATATCTAAACGTAGCTAATCCTATTCAATCCCTATACTAAAGTTACGACCTATAATTACAAAAAAATTTCTACGATTCTATGGATGCCTATGCTATGTAACTATCGTTAACATCTTGTTATCGTTCCTATTTTATTTAAGTAACTATCTACGATTATAAAGATTTTTTATACGACTTTATATATTATATTTTTATGCTAACCTAGCCTGAGAAGGAAGTTTTGTAAAAAAAAAATATACTTATTCGAACTTAATGCTATGTTGTATAATCTATCTTTAAATTTCTATTGTCTTACATGCTAGATGCTTCTATAATCTAATCTAATCTACTCTATCTTCTATAATCTAATCATATAATGTATCTTTAAATTTCTATAGTCTTACATGTTATATGCTTAAATCTAATCTTCTATAATCTTCCGTATGTCTTCTTTACTCTTGGACTGGGTCATCAGGGTACCTCTGTGGTTATGTTTCTTTTCTAGACTTCGATCACCTTTGGCTTTTTGTTGTGGCCAGTATCTGCGGCAAGCGATTTTCTTCACCTGCTCCACTGGAAACAGGGAACTTGTGAGTATTTGTATTTCCATCCCTTGTATCTGTAGCGGTGTTGATCGTTGCGGACTAGTACCATGAACTTTCTTGAGCCATTGTCCGTTCTTTACTCATACTGGACTTTGCCGTAGAGCGTCTACCGATCCACATTTGTGCCGTTACAATTAGTGACGCGATAAAGGGTATATGTGGGGCGGCTCTATTTGTACTCTTTCTGACTATCTGAGTGATGACTGAGACAGTAGAGGACAGTTATATACATGGGCGAAGATTATGAAGCGGTATGTGATATTTTCTAGCTAAGGGACGGGGAAATGTGCTTTGCAGTGGCGCTGTGGTGTATTTGCTCATGTAGACAGATGCCCGAGCATGAAGACCATTACCAGTTGCGTCGTGTAAACAATCACACTCCTGAGCTTCTGAATGGTCTGCGCTAGTGTTGTTTGTTCAGCCGTGGTATGTTCCACAGTAGGCTTCGTTCCTTCGCTGCAATTGTCGTCTTCTTGCTGGCGCTCTCGCGGTGGTCGTGTCGTCTTCGCCTTCTTTTTAGACAACCATGAATCAAGATCGCTCTCCCCCTCCTAAAACGACGCCGCAACTGATGACCATTCCGTACATATATGAACATTTTTTGTCAATCTGGTACACCTATAGCAGTATTTGGCTTTGCGTGGATGTGGGCAGCCGGAATATCGGTGTCCTTTCTCGGTACAGTTCCAGTATCCTTTGTGTGAAAGGGACTTAAGCATAGTTGACGATACTAGGGATGCTGGGATTGAAGGGTGGGGTCGTTAGGGGGGGCAAAATTAGGCGGAGGTACTACTGCCAAATCTATGAGGGCCGAAATGGCTGGTTTGCTTTTGGCGGGATCCTTTAAGGTCGCCTGTGCCTGCAGTAGTGTCGACTCTCTTATGCCTGCGACAGAGGATTCTTCTATCACTGTGGTGAATGGGTTGAATCCAGACCTGTATTCTAGGCGGTAGTCGTCTGAGCAAGTGGAGAATTGAGCTGTGGAACGTGGTAGGGGGATTGTGGCTGGGGTCGTCTCGGACTTTCTCGACACCGGAGGTTATCTCGTGCTCTTAATACTTGGTGGGAATTATTATCTTTTTTCCACCTCTTGTTGACGTCGGCCCGAGTATTTTGGGCGGCTCTTCCACTTGTCCGTTTTTTGCTTGGCTACTGATCGCATCAATGCGTAGCGGTTACCGCGGTAAAGACAAACCTCGCCTTCTTCCGGGGTGCTGACGTGATGATGAGTTCAGTATGCATAACTGTAGTCGGCTGTGATTTTGGTGATCTCCGGTCGGTCCGGGGACCGGTACGGTGGGGGACAGGACTGATGCAACGTATTTGTCGTCCTGACGTCTACGGGATAGCGTCCGCTGGTATCTGACGGACGACAATTTTCCTGCGGAATGGCTCTAAAGGACCTGTTTTGTGCGAGTCGTTGCTGTCTGAGCTACTGTCAACCGCGATCTTCTCTCTCAAATCGTCGTAGGTTCCGGTGAAGGGGTTGTAACTGAGATCTGTATCCTTCGCCTTTTTTAGGTTGGAGCATCTCAACGGCTTGTATGGTAGGGTAGGGAATGGGTGCGAGGGTTTTTCCTGTTCTTGAGTATCCGACAAGGGGTTACTAGTATCCAAAATGGATAAAGCGAATGAGCTTTTGTCGACCAGAATAAGAACCATCGGTCACTCCTTGTCGGCAGCGACCTCTTGTGTCGAATCGGGACTAAATTCAATGAGATCTGCTTGAGCGCAAATTTCCTCTACCTGCTTTATGGCATCTGACCATCGATATCTAATCTGTTGCCGGGCCAGTTCCGGCCAGATGTTCTGTTGAGCGTGTCTCCTGTATCTCTTTGTGATTGGAGATCATATAACCGGGTATGTGCTTCCCCTGGTTAGCGCGATGAGTCGTCCTATATGGGCCGACGAAGTCCTTGGTCTCACCCTACACCTTTGTACATGGTGGATGGTACCTCTGTGGAAAGCTGATGGTTCGTTAGGAGGGTGATAGTGTTTTAAATTAGAAATATATACTTCTGTTCGCCTTCCGCCGATCACATCTTCCAATTCATGAATAACAGGAGAAATTCTCTTTATGACGTGACATGGGGCTATGTATTTCGGTGCCAATTTGGCCGAAAAATCGTCGAACCGCACGATAATACGTGATTAAGTCAACATACCAAGTCGTCGGTGCTAAAAATTTCCTGTCTTCTGTTTTTATTATAGTAATCAGCCTGCTTATTGCTGGCTTTAGTTAGATTATTCTTAACTAGGGTGTAGTTGGCTGATAACCGTTTCATATAGTTCAACAGTCTTCTTGTTTCTGGAATCTTATATTTACATTTTTCTCATGCGTATTGCGGTACATGGGCACTTCTCTTGGATTACATCCAAAGTTAAGGAAGCAGACGATACCTGCATACTCGCATACACCGATGTGTTTGCTGCAACGATAAATTTCTGAAGGTGAAAATCCCAGTCTCGGTAATGTTCTCCAATGAAGATCAAGATCATTAATTTGATGGTTCTATTGACTTTCTCCACTGGCTTCGCTTACGCTGATACGGATCGATGAATTGCTGAATCACGCCCAGTTTTTCAAGTTTGCCTTTAACGAACTTGGTCGCAAATTCGGTACCATTATCAGTTATTAAAAATTTCGGTCAGCCCCATTTGAATATTATGAGCTCCTCTAGAGCTTTGACTATGTATTGTCCTGTGGTCTTACGCAATAGTGTCACCTCTATGTATTTGGTGAAAAGATCTTCAAGGATCATCAAATATTTACGCTGCATTTTGCTCGGGGGAAAGTGTTCCATAATGTCGGCGACCATACTTGTCCAGGGGCCTTCGATATTTCGTTGTGACATTAGTCCAGCTGGTGATCGCTGGGATACTTTGTGGAGTTGATACTCCGAACAGTATTTGATGTAGTTTTACACGTCTTTTCGCATGTCAGGCCTGTAATAAATTTGGTTGATTTTGTTGACGGTCTTATCAACACCAAAGTGGCCTGTTGTGGCATTCAAAGAGGACTCTTTCTCGGTTTTTACGAAATCACCGGCTCTAAGTCTGTTTCGAGAGCTGATGTTATATAAGTTTTACGTTTTTCTGGGCAAGCGCAAACGATGTCGGTGTCTGCCCTTTCGCTAGTTTTTCGTCATACTGGACGGGCATCTTCTATTTCTTCCGTTGTTGTCCTAGTTTCACGTCGTTGCGGATGAATGCCATCGTTCTCTTCGATGGTGTTGGTAGTTTTACGTCATTCCGGACGATGTTTGTATATTATATTACCTACGAGCTTCCAGTCTGGGTACCTCTCTGGTCGGGGTTTCATATCTCCTAACCTTTTGCTGTACCAAGACTCATGCTCAGTTGTAACGAGCGTTGCTGTTGGTGTAGTGTCATTAGTCGGTGTATGCATGGGACAATTTATGCGGTACGTCTTTTCGGTGTACGACTGCCATGCTGTATGCCTGCAAGGCGGTGGTCCAACGCACTAAGCGACCTGCGGGATTTTTGATGTAGGTGGACAGCTGCTCCATGAGCTCTCAGATAGCTCAATTATCCCTTTGGATAGCAATCTATCTATTTCCGCGTGCCCTTGTTTCAGCAAGCGGTCCGGTATACACCTTAATCTCTGTTTGATGGGGCGGTGACCTTGCATGTCCATATGATGTGGTGTTAATTTCGCTAATTGAAGTATCTCATGGCTTCGGGGTAGCATGCTGTCTAATACGTCTATCGCCGTTATGGCTGTAATATGCTGTGGGTAACTCGCTCCCTTATTAGTAAAAGTTCTGATTATTTTCCTAGGCGTATGTCATGTTGCTTTCGCAAAATTTATGGTAATTTTGAGCTTCACCAGTTTTTTCATCCCTACGATGATGTCATACGTTAAGGTTATTTCTTATGTTAAGGATCATGTCATATGTTTGATACTTTGAAAGGAGCTGTAATGAGTTACCCGTCTATATTTAGTCGTAATTCGACTTCTCTATCATTCGAGCATAATTGGCCGTCCGGCAGTTGCATATATGAGACGATAGGCATTATGGCGGTTTTAACCAGTTTGCCTGGCCGTGGTCCAATATAAGACTTCCTGGCTCCTATGTCAATTAATACTGGGAATATCTTCCCTGTTATCTCGATGTTAAGGAAAAATCTGTTTTCCCTATCCTACACCGTAGCCATAGAATGTGCTTCTGTGATTACAGTTGTTCGTGGGAGCTCAGTCGTTTTTAATCGAGATGGGAGCAGTATATGAGAAGGGGGATTAATTAAAACAATATATCTGTTTTCGTTCTGGAGACCTATCTGCCCAGTGACCTGGTCTTTTACAAATCCAACACGGCCTGTTATCTTGATAGCCGTCGGATTTATTGGTCATCTCTCTAGAAATCCACCTGTACGTGTTCTGGCATGGTATTTCTTCACATGCTCTGTTGTTATTGCGGTAGGATCTGTCATTGCTTATCGAACAATCTCTTTTTCGATATCGGGGTATCTCTCGTTCGCTTGTATTTCGGTAGGATAGGTCGTCGCGCGATGTGCTAGGCGAAAAGCGCTGTCTCTGATTCTGTTTTCGTATTGGGTCGACACTTGTGGCTGAGTCAACGGAGTCACGGTCGTTATGCTCGTCCTTTGCAGACAGGAGGGGGCAATCATCATTACCCTGTGTCCTCGCAGTTGCCTGCTGATCTTCAGAGGCCTCACGGAGCGTAGGGGCGAGTTGGACCTCAATTACTCGCCCTTTTTCGCATTTCCCGAACACTCGGGACAGCTGCGTAGGGTATGGCCTCGCCAACTACAACCCCAGCACAAGAACCGCGGATCAGGACCTGCTGTCCGACCTTTGTTCTTTCCACTGAAGGATGGTTTCCTCTCCGACTTAGCCAATGTCGACGCTCCGGTCTTCCGTGTACACGGCGACCTCAGGGGTGAATCGCAACTACTTCTCTTCGTGATAAGAGCTGCGACACCTGGCGCGTCTAAATCAGACGAGGTGGCTCTAAAGCCCGCCTCTTGCAAAAGTTCTCGCACCAAAGCTTTGAAGTCGGACGGTGTCACGTCCATGGAACGAGTTTTTTGGTTTCGGGCGCGTCTGAGACGTATCGGCCGCATGAAAGGCCACTTCGGGCATTATGCAGTCCTCGGGTGACGGACATGGCTTATAATTGCGCTCCGCATCGAGGACGCATTCGGCCTCTCGAGCAAGCTCGATTAGCCGATTTACGCTCGTAATCTTCTCCCGCGGAACTAGCTTCTGTATCTCCGGAAGTAGATTACCGTAAATCAGGGCGAGTTGTTTGTCGTCCGACCATGGTTCTTCGAACCGATTGAGAATCGTTAACAAACAAAACACGTAGTCACGTGTTGGCTTGAATTTCGCCTGCGCACACCGCTGTGCTTCGCTGATCAGCTCAGCTTGGAAGCGTCGATCGACGCCGTAGCAGCTCCGTGGCAGAACTCTTGCCACGTAGTCCAGTCTGTTCAGGATAGACGGTACCAATGCAAGGCGACATAGTCGAGGAGCTCCGTCATGGCATTGAGCATGTCTTTGTCCGTGAGCGACGTCAATCTGCGACATTCCGCGATCCTCTGTAGAAATTCTTTAACGCTTTTTCCCTTGGCCCCATTGAACCTGATTTTCCATTGGCGCACGGTCTCACCAATGTCCGTTCGCTGGGCCAAGGTGTTTGAAAGCGTTGATCACGTTATATTCACGGGCGAGCTCATCACATCTCGATCCATGTGATGCCCCCCCTTCCAGGTCCTTGGTACCGAGGGTGGCAAGGAGCCGAAAACGCAGGCTCGTCGGTCGACCCTATAAACCTATTGCTATTGAGGTTTTTGTCACTTTCCAAGTATTGCAGATCGTACGTATCTTGGAAAGTAACACGGTCGCGTCGCGGCGTTTTCTGCAGCTGCTGCTGAATGTTAGCTAGCGTAGCATGCATTTCACTTTGCCTCTGCTGCAAATCTTGGACAGTGCAGTTTTGTTGTTGCATCCAAGTTTACAGCATATTGTGTAGGCTATGTAACCCCTTACTAAAGTTTACATTGTTTTCGAGGTCAGTAGGTTGAGGCTCGACTGTTACATCTGTCGTATGAAATGCGACTTGCGCCTGACGTGTGATGTCATTCATGACACATGAGTCGCGAGGCGTAGCTACGCTCGTGCTGGCTGCCTGAATCGGCGATTTATTGGCTGTGCTCCATGCGAGCGGTTCATGCCTGTTTATCTCATCCAAATTGAAATCGATCAGATTTTGTATTTGCTGATCGGCAGCTGTTGTGCTACTTCTTTGGCCTGTGCTCGGATGAACTTCCCGAGCCTGCTGTATGTCAGCTGATTCATACGCTTGTTCGGCGTATGTCGCTTCCATTCGATTTAAGATATAAGTCTTTGATGCGTCGCGCATTGTCGAGGTGACGATTATCTTTAACAGATTTTTATCTCTGCGCGCGCGTGTTTTTACAGTATCATCATCACTCTCGCATTCCACGAAGTCTCCCGGACTATAATTTCCTGCCAGTCTGTGATATAGCCTGACAGCCCTTTGAAATGGGGAATCCTCATTTTTTAATTCCAGTTCCGTTGTAATGACATTTGTCTCCTCCTCGCATAGGCTTTAGAGCCAGTTATTAAAATCATTTGGCGGATTTGCCATCTTTTCTTTATTTAGTTGACGCAAAACTAGAGGAGACAAACGAACAAACAGGAAAAGAAAAAAAAAATACAACGTGCGAAAAGGAGAATGGAACAGCCAAAACTTTTTGTTCTTTATTTATAATAATAAAAATAAAATAATAAAAAAAAATAAAACAGAGCGAGAAATTTTTAATCGATTGATAACAATTGTTAGATCAATTGTGAGATTAATTAATCCACTTGGTAAATAACAAATTTCTCGGTCCTATTTCAGCAATTGGAAAACAGCGAAATAATAAATAAAAATAAAAAAAAATAATGAAGAAAAAGACAAATTTGAGAGAATGTGTTAGTTAATTCATTAATTAATTAATTAACGAATGTTAAATTATTTAATTAGTTAAATATTTAAAATAATGTAATGAATTGCAACATGTCCGTAACTAACCCGTTGAGCGATGCTCGTGTGATGTTTGTTACGCGAGATAGAGAAAAAAAGAAAAATAACAATAATAATAAAAAAAACAAATAAAAATAGAAAAAACAACACAAAAGGAATTGTTATTAATAATTTATAAAATCTATACATTTTACTACTTAGTTTATTTAGTCTTCGCTGCTTTCATTGAGCAGAAAAAAAAAATAAAGAACAAAACATTTTTGCTTGGCAATTAATTAAAAACCGACAATGTCAAGAGAAAGTGGATTGTGAGGGCGAAAACGCAAAAATCAGAGGCGACTGACGCAAAAAAAAGAATATGTAAGAGGAAAAAAAAGAAAAAAAATTTTCCAAAAATTTTCTAAAGAAAATTATTTTGAAAAGATAACAAATTTTTACTTTTTGTATTTTTCGAGAAATGCAAAAATACAAAAATACTAAAAAAAGGTGAAAATATATATATATATATAAAGAAAAATTACAAATAAATTTTCATTTTATTAATTAAAAAAAAAGTTTTGTATCAGTCGTGGATACAGTGTTAAGTACACCTGTGCGTACTTATAGCGTAGAGTCGCGGTAGTGTGAACTCGACGACCTGTGTATACATACACACATTATTAATTTACACATGCGAATACTGAGAATATTTATTTTCGAAGAATACAATATAATATTACAATAGATTTTTATTATAATAAATGTGATCCATATTTAATGTGAATTAAATGTAAATAATTTTTATTTATAATAATGAGAAAAAAAATTATTTATTATAATACATGAGATTAATGTTAATAGTTTATTTTACGTAAATAAACCTAATAAAGTATAGTTACTTAATTATATTAGTTATACTTTGACATTAATATTATCATTACATGTCATATTATAACTCAAATTATTAATTCATTCTATATTAACATAGAGTAAATTAATATCATTAAATTAAATTAAAATTGTAATTAAATTAAACTCCCATATAAACCATTATATCAATTAATGTCTATATAAGTATTCAAATCCATCTCAGTATTATTTAAAAGCCGCTCAAATATTATATTGTCGCATTCGGCTGTATATTAAGTTTGTGCCGCTTTTCAGTATCATTCGTCTAACTGGCAGTGGCCTTGACCGCGAGTGTTTACATTACCGACTCGAAATCGCAAACACTCTCGGTGCGCTGTACATTGGCAGTTTTCAATATAACTATCTCTTATATTAATAGTTATATTATTCAAGAGACAATTATATTTGGCACAGTTAGTTAATAATTTTATGTCTGCGCGCAACCGCTGAATTTGCGAATTTTCGCCGGGGCACAAAATATATTACAGAATATATTATAAAATATATAATAAAATGTATACGAACGTATGTATATTTTTATATTAAATTGTGCGATCCCGAGATCGCGTTGGGCGCCATGTAACGGTGCGCGTGTCCGCCTCGAGCACGAGGACGGCGGGGACGGCCGTTGCAAATCTGTGCCCGGCTGGGCTTAGCCCCGAATGAGTTCGGCGAGGGAGAGGGGCGGTTCGCGATGGGCGAAGAAACGCATGCGGGATTGAGGGTCAACAAAATAATAATTCGAATTAATTCAAAGCTGAAGGTGGCTTTAATCACCAGAAGTCTTACAGCGCCTAGTTACGAGGCGCGCGGAGCACAGACCGAAAGTCGCCGAGGTGACGGCGTGGGAGGAGTTCGGGAAGAGAGAGAGAGAGAGAAAGAAGAACCGGCTGCCACTTACAATAGATGGTAGGGACGACCGTTGAACTCGCAGCACGTCCTCGTACAGCAGCGTCGCAGTTCGCCGGGAGAGGCGGCAACTCCGCTCGTCAGAGACCCTGGGATGGGGCGGTTATTCCGCGTAGACGGGGTCGGGCGGCAAGCTCGTCTGCTCGGACTCGGCAGCAGCGCGCGCGAGTCACACACACACAACTCAGTGGCATGAACACGCGCGTTTTGTAACTCCCCGAAGATGAGGTACGTGGCAAGAGGGGAACAACTAAAGCACAAGGCGTGTTCCCGAAAAAACCAAAAGGCAACGTGAAGCGATGTAAAGATTCGAACGCGTGAATATATATTATTTATATTTATGTTATTTCTATTACATATTGAACACTGTTCCTTATGTCTATGCAAAATAAACCTCACTCTTTATGAAGAATACAGTATTAATTTATTTATATATTAAGAACATTGTGGTATAAGTGATACTATATTATTATTTACTGATGTGAAACGCTT
This sequence comes from Sycobia sp. Sy_11, assembly GCA_018907035.1. Classification (NCBI taxonomy): domain Eukaryota; kingdom Metazoa; phylum Arthropoda; class Insecta; order Hymenoptera; family Epichrysomallidae; genus Sycobia; species Sycobia sp. Sy_11. The sequence continues at coordinate 363,770 of JACCIC010000217.1, read as the reverse complement.
CTTGCATAATTTTATTCTAAAATACAGCAGCAAACATAAATTTATGATGTAGTTGCAAAAGAAATTAAAAATCACAGGCGAATAACATATTACTGTATGATAAACAAGATTGTCAATATACATGTAAAAAATTGAATACTGTACCTTCTTTCTATTAGAAATAAAACTCGTTCTTTATTTTTCTCCACTAAATTGAATATTTTATATTAACTAAATAATTAAAATAAGAAATAATATAGTATTAATTTCGGGGGCGAAAGAAAGAAAGGGAAAAGGAGCCAGAACGAGGGCAGGGAAGAAGATGTAAAAGCAAGGGCGAAGGAAGGGAGCTGTTGATATAATAGAAGAGGAGTTGGGACGGACAGCTTATGAAAATGGTGATACAGCTTGAAGAGAGAAAGGAAAGATAAAGAAGAGAGCAAGGGCGAAAACGATCGGCCGTAAGAGAGAAAGAAAGAGAGAGAGAGAGAGAGAGCACCGTGAACAAGAAGAAGACTATCCGATTTTTACGATTCAAAGTTCAATCAGTATTTTTGCCAATTTTGAATGTGCTTATCAAATATCTATTTCTCAATCTTTGAAATATTTTGAAAATTCATTTCGAAGCATACACCTTTTCTTCATTATTTTCGATGCAGTGGACTGTTATAAAAAAGTGTAGCTTGGCAAAACATATGGGTAGGGATCATTGTAGACAAAGAAACATAATCTTTATTCGTAGACGCGAGAACCTCGCTTCGTCAATGCATCCGTATATCCAAGCAGTTACGCGAGCGTTGACAATGGACAGGAAAAATAACAACTACTGGTCTTTGCCGTGTTCGCTCGATTTCGCCTCGTTTCCCTTCGTTTGACCTACTATTTCTCACTGCCAGGTGATGACCCACTTCTCTGATCCCTAATTGGCTCAAAGACATATGCCTGTACTGCAAAAATTATAAAAAATGGACCTACATGAATATTAATATTTACACATACATTTTCCTTCCCTATACCATACTGCTAATATGAGCAATTATATCTGGGACACCGTGTATATCTTATATCATTCAAAGCAAAAAAAATGTTCAACACATAAATCATTTATTTTTTAACAATTAGTAATTCTGTATATATCTATTACTTTACTATATCAACCAAAGTAAAATTTTTTCTTCATATAAAAATTATATTAAGCAATGTATTACTTAGAATCAGAAGTTACAGCATCCATTTACTTTCAAGGTTGCAATAGTCTTCATGTATATTTGTGTGAACAAAGTTGTCAATAATTTCACTTTCTTGCTTTACATATTTTTAAAATTTAATTATTTTATAATTATTTTTTATATTAACTATTTCTGCTAAATTGCATTTAATTACTTTTAATTCGCAGATAGCATTACACATAGCTACGACATTGCAGCGACATAGTTTTGGTAACAAGGCTACGTGTTGACGGGAGTAGTGAAAACGTCATTGCTACGTTATTGCAACGTGAAAAATGTCCACATCTGTGCGAAAACATACGTAGCTGCAGCCTAAAAATCCCGATACGAAAGCAGTTGCAGCTACGTAGCATAAACGTGATTCGCTCATGAAAAAACTTTTTATGAGCAAATTTGGTGCCGTAATTTAGACGTTGCAGCTATGTAGTGTAAACATAACTCGCATATTCAAAAATTTCTGTGAATGAAATTGGTATGATAATTAAGGCATTGAAACTACGTAGCAAACGTGTATTTGCTGGCTACGTAGCTGAAACGTCTGCATAAAATATTATTTTAATCACAGTTATTTTATTTTTTTACGCTATTCATATAACAATAAAAGTATACTCGAACATTCGGTATTAACGATAGGGACTAGTGGAGGGGAATCATCTCACTACCGTTGTGCGAGTTATTCGGTAAGGGTAAGGGGGCTGGGAATCTCGTGTCCAGGATCTTATAGGACAGACACGTCAATGTCCATCAAGGACAATTTAATTGGTTGACAGTTTTTATACTTGTCGCACTCTCAAGCTCTTCTACTACGTCTTGCGTCTGGTCCGGATGGAACTCGATGAGGTCCAGTTATTGGAGGTCTTCTAAAGCTCGCGTCACCTCGGTTAGAATGAGGTCCGTATGCGCTTGCATCGGGCGGCCCGGACATGCTTACACATGCAGTGATATTACGTCGTTGGGAGCTTTCCCCCAAGCTTCTCCTTGTTCGGAGTCTCTCCATGTGGATTCTCCGATCTACGCTCAACTTGCGTATATCCTTGGCCGCTCAACTAGCCGCCAAACGAGAATAAAGATATTTATTAAACATAAAATTTTTAGAATTTATTTCTCTGAAAAAAACTTGGATTTGTCTTTGGATTAAACAAATTCTGACGCCACCAAATAAATTTTTTACCATTTATTCAAAAAAAATTATTTATCAAAAAGATCTTTAACAATAATCTCAATTATATATATTACAAAAGAAAATTTAATTATGTATTATGAAATAACAAAAAAACTAAATTATTTTTCTAACAATTTTAAAACTACGATAAATTGAATTACAATAAAAACTATCAGGTATGTGAATAAGTCTTTCCCGTTTTTTTTCAAATTTTGAGCCTTTATTGTGAAAAAATGGTTACAAATGAATTATTGAAAGTATTGGCCATCGCTAGCTACAACTTTTTCCCATCTTTCTGGCAACATACGAATCCCGTTGCGAAAAAATTCGACCGGTTTGGCCTCTATCCAGTCATCCACCCATTTTTTGGCTTCCTCGTAAGAATGGAAGTGCTGGTCAGCCAGGCCATGCGTCATCGATCTGAAGAGATGGTAATCAGACGGAGCAACGTCTGGACTATACGGCGGGTGGGGTAGGACTTCCCATTTGAGCGTTTCTAAGTATGTTTTCACCGGCGGTGCAACATGTGGGCGAGCATTGTCATGTTGCAAAATAACTTTGTCGTGCCTGTCGGAGTATTGTGTCCGTTTTTCTCGCAGTGCGTGGCTCAAACGCATCAATTGTCGTCGATAGACCACGCCTGTGATCCTTTCATTCGGTTTCAGAAGCTCATAGTAAACCACACCTAGCTGGTCCCACCATATACAGAGCATGAGCTTGACGCCATGAATATTTGGCTTGGCCGTCGATGATGATGCATGGCCGGGTAGTCCCCATGATTTTCTTCGCTTCGGATTATCGTAACGTATCCACTTTTCATCGCCAGTCACGATACGATGCAGAAAACCCTTTCTTTTATGTCGCTGAAGCAGCTGTTCGCAAGTGAAAAAACGCCGTTCGACGTCTCTCAGCTTCAGTTCGTACGGCACCCAATTTCCTTGCTTTTGGATCATTCCCATGGCTTTCAAACGCTTGGAAATGGTTTTTCGGTCAACTCCCAATGCTTCAGCAAGTTCTTCTTGCCTTTGACAAGAATCTTCATCAAGCAAAGTCGCCAATTCTCGATCTTCAAAGATTTGCGGCCGCCCGGAACGCTCCTTGTCTTCCACGTCGAAATCACCGCTTTTGAAGCGTCGAAACCATCCGCGAACACTTGAATCATCGACACAACCTTCTCCATAAGCCTCCTGAAGCAATCGATGCGTCTCGGCAGCAGATTTCTTCAAATTGAACCAATAAAGTGAAACTTCCCGCAAATGACGTCGACTCGGCTCAAATTTCGACATTTTCACGATATCAAAAATTTATGATGCGAAAAAATTTTAACTAATGTGTTAGTATGGAATTGTTGACATATGAATAAGCTTTGATTATGACATATGTAACCATTGAATACTCGCACAGTATTGGTGGCGCCATCTCTTACAAAAAACGGGAAAGGCTTATTCACACTCCTAATATAAATAAATAAATTCATAATAAAAATATAAACTATAAATAACAAATAGTATTAAAAAATCAAATAAATCTATTCAACGATAAATCTTAAATTATTTCGCTATTCTTCCTTCCCTGCCTCTATTTCTGTGGTTGGCTTAAATAATGAAGATTTTGTTAATTTATTGTTAAATTATTATTTATCTTAAAGCCCGCTTGCTTGTACAAATAAATTGATCCAATTCACGCGCGCTGAGTGTATGAAGATTTACTATCCGCTATCGCGCCGATAGTAAGTTTCTCTTATTTTTCCAACCCTGTGGAAATTTTCTTTGCTATTGTAAATGGGCCAATCAATTCCTCGCAAATTTTAGCACTTAGCTGATTAGCCTTATTTGATAGAACATTCTGGCGTTTTAATATTCTTTCGCCAATTTGAGGCTGCCAATCTTAAAACTTTCCTCGTTTTGAGAAAGACTGGGCTGTTTTCACTTTGGCCAATTCTAAAACCTCTTGCAAATTCCTGATGCGTTTTTCGGAATTTGATGTCGCTCGATGCCCTTCTTCTTGATGCAGTCTTCCTGGTGCAATCAGTTCTCTACCAATATTTAAATATGCTGGCGTATAACCGAGGTTATCGTGCATTGCCGTATTATACGCGAAAGAAATCTCGTACAAGTATGCATCCCATGTTTTTCTAAACTTCTCAATATATTGCCTTATTATCGTTTTTATTGTATGATTTACCCGTTCAACGGGATTGCATTGTGGTGAATAAGGTGGAGTTGTTCTGTGAGTTATTATTGCTTTCTTGAAGATTGGGCGATTAGATATGAACTGCCTACCATTATCAATCACTATCGTACGCGGACATTCAAAACGAAATATTACTTGTTCTTGAATAGCCCGATGGCGATTTTTGTTACCTTTCGTATTGCTTTAAGTTCGATCCATTTCTTTAATCAATCTTGCATAACTAATAGCATCATATATCCGTTGTTTGGTCGATGAAGAGGCCGGACTAAATCGATCAAAATTATCTCTCAAGGTTGCTCGACGTTTGTCGCATACATTTTTCCGGCAGGCGCTACTTGGTGCACTATATGCTGTTAGCAATTCGTAAACGCACGCACATACCGGATGGCCTCGCGAAACATAACAGGCCTATAGTAATTTCTAGCTAATCTTGCGAATGTTTTTGCAATGCCTAAGAACCCTGCAATCGGATCATCATGGTTTTGCTTGAATACTCTTCGTTTCTCGGATTCGTTGACAGATATTTTCTATTTGCCTGATTCATAGCATTCGTTGAAGCTCACTGCATGTAAAATATGTCTGTGCAGTCTATTATTTTGTATCTGTAATAAGGAAAATCTGCTGCGTTTTCGAGAGAGTATATCGGCAATGTTATTCTCTGTGGCTTTTCTCTACTGTATATCACAATCCCATTGTGACAATTCGAGTGTCCACCGTGCTAATCGTCCAGATGGGTAATTTAGCTTTTCTGGCCATTTCAGAGACTGATGATCCGTGGCCACCATAAATAAATAGCCTTCCAACTATTGTCTCATTTTCCATATGCCCCAACGCACAGCTAAACACTCTAACTCTGTGACAGAGTAATTTGTCTCTGCTGTATTTAGCGTGCGGCTTGCATAGGCTATCACATATTCTTTATCACCATCTACCTGTATTAACACGGCTCCTAGGCAGAGTAAACTCATATCTGTCTGCAATTCAAATGGCAGATTCCAATTGGGGCAAGCTAAAACTGGATCTTCCGTTAAATTAAATTTTTGATCCATGCAATTTATCGAGAATTGACTTTATTTGAGGCAATAGATATGCATCTTTTCTTGATACTTTATAAACACATCGAAAATCCACGCAAAATCACCGTTTACCATCCTTTTCTCCAGGTATCACCACTAGACTACTCCATGCGCTATCCGGCAACTTGATCACGTCATCGTTAATCAGTTTATCGACCTCTTCGTTTAATATTTTCTGCATAGCAAGATTTCTTTTATTGGTGTCTCGTCCACTAATCTAATATCATGTTTCACGAGAGGCGTTGCCCCTTTCACTAAGTCGAATTTGGCATTTCTTGATTGATGAAATTCTCAAAATCTTCCCTTTGACATTGTGAAATATTCTGCAGTACTGTATAAGTCTAGATAGTGGCTATATTTTTATTAAATTCCTGAGAATTTTCAAGTTTCTTGCCTTTGAAGATGATTTCTATATCTAATTTTGTTAAAATATTCATACCGAGTATAAAACTGTTTCTTAGATTTTCCATAATGTCAAATCGATGATTTACGTAAAAGTTTTTAATTTTTGCTGTACGTTCTAGCCCTTTCATTTGTGGAACGAAAGTCCATTAGCGAGTACGATTTGTACTGTAACAAAATATCTTGCATCTAGTTTTCGCTCGGCCGAGCCTAACTTGGTCCGGCCGCACGTTCGTTTCCCGGACGTTTGTATTTGCAATTACCAGAGAAAATGCCGTCCTTGCCATATCGTATACAAAATTTGTTCTGTGCATTTCTACACTGTACTGTGTATGGCTTTGTTGTTTGCAATGTCAAAAACATTTTTCCTTATCATATGTCGTCACTACAACCATTACCGTATGTTTTGGTTTGAATGTATAGCGATTATAGTATTTTGTTGATCTGTTTTTATCAGCCCCAATTCTACTCAAAATTTTCGCAAATGACCTCGACTTTTTTTACCAGCTTGCATATGGATGTAACTGTTTCTCTCACAACGTGCAAATGTACGTCCGGTAGCATATTTTCATATATATTGTCGATTTGCCTTTCGACATTGATAACTCCGCTACATCTCATTAACGTACACATTGCATTTGCGTACTCTAAAATAGAGTCCTTTTCGCCTTGTCTCTGATCGAAAATTTTCGTTTTTTTTATAAAGAAATAAGAATTTATTGTAAAAAAAATAATACAAATAATGTCATTCAAAATATTAACCAACACTTTCTACTACTTATGACTATATTTCGGGTAGCAAATGGATACCCCGTCTAAAAAAATTGCTCGTCTTTTGAGGCAATCCACGAATCGACGCATTTCTTCAATTCCTCGTGAGAAGTGAAGTGCTGCTCAGCCAAACCATGAGTCATCCACCGGAATAGGTGGTAGTCTAGGAGCAGTATCTGGTGAGGTAGGGCAGGTGGGGTAGGGCGTCCCAATTTAGTGCTTCTAACATTTCCATTACGATTTTTGCAACATATGGCCGAGCGTTGTCATACCGAAAAATAGCTTTATCGTTCCTTTTGGCATATTGTGGAAGTTTAATGTTCAATTCTCGGCTCAATTGCATCAGCTGTTGTTGGTAACGTTCCCTGCTAACAGTTTGATTGTGTTGGAGTAGTTCGTAATAGATTACTCCAAGCTGATGCCACCAAATGCACAGCATTAACTTCTTGTCATGAATTTTTGTCTTGGACATCGAAGTAGAGGCGTGCCTGGGCTTACCCCATGAGTTCCTACGCTTTGGGTTATGTAGTGAATCCAATTTTCGTCTCCCATCACGATTCGATGTAGAAATCCTTTGCAATTTTGCCTTCTGAGCAATTGTTCGCAAGCGATTAAGCGACGCTCGACGTCTCTTTAATTCGTAAGGAACCCAATTTTCTTGCTTTTGAACCATAGCCAGGGTTTTGAGACATCGTGAATAGCTTGCTTCACTCGCTCTCTCTCTCGCTCTTAGCTCGCACGGCTTGCGCGCGTCGTCCTGGTGGCGCATACTGCACAGGCGGTGGCTCTCTCGTGGTGGACGGCGATGGATGTAACCGGGAGAGTGTTCAGTATACTCAGACCGTGAGTATGGCTGCCGGACGGCCTCACTCGTATCGGGACTGAAGGCTAAGGCGAACGGCTACGAATACTGTATAGCGAAACTCAACTGCCCTGTCCGACGGCTGAAGCGCGAAGAAGGCATCTCTTGCTGCCTTCCTCACTCGCTGCGCCCCGCGCGCACTCTTTTCGCATATACAGTACCTTATTTGCACACACACATGCTCTGTTTTTCAAATAATATTACGGAACCGACAGTTTGTACGGTTACAAACTCCCCCTCCCAAAACCGGCGGGGCGCGTTGGGATCGCGTGCTGAAGCGTATCGTATAGGGGTAAGTGGTGGAGGGGAAAAGGTTTAGTGATGCGTGGAGTAGGTCTTTTAAACCTGCGACAGGAATTGGGTTCGTCGGAACCTTGAATGAATTATATTTTTTTACACTCTCTCTTTGACAGTGTTCCATTTGGTTTCGGGTGTGTTCGAACGGATGCGATAGGGGGTTATTGCCGGCACAGGCTCCTTCGTCAACGGGTAATTTCTCTTCATTACGGTACTTTGTGAGTTCGATGATTTTCCCTTCGTTTTGTGCGTTTGGAGCACCTGTTGTTTTTGGGCGGGTTTTCCTTTTCCGGTCTTCTACGTTGTGACCCATCGCATAAAGACGCATCGATCGCCGCGATAAAGCCGGACTTCGTCGTCTTCAGGTGAACTCACGTACACTATCGGTTCAACCTTCGTCTGGGGTGTTTGCCTCTTGGGAATGTTTTTCCGATGGAATTTTGGGCCTGACCGGTAGGGGAGTGGGCTTATCGATCTTACTTGACGCCCCGAGGTATACGGGATCGCGTTTTCTGGACGTCGGTGAACTATTATTTTCCTGTCTCCTGGGAAAAATCGCTGTCTGACTCGTTGTTCACGGCGATCATGTCTCCTAAGTCCTCATATACCCTCTTGAACGGATTAGAGATCCAATTCATCTCCTTCGGGATTTTCTTCGAAGGGCGGCGTATTTCCTTATATGGGGGAAAATTCATGTTTGTTGTGGGGGTCTGGTTGGGAGGTCGCTTCCTTCTCTATTGTTTCTTTATCTAACTCCTCTATCACTTCTTCAGATGTTGTTGTGGTAGTTTTACGTCTTTTCAGACGGTCGCTATCTACTTCTTTATCGGATGGTGTGGTAGTTTTACGTCGTTCCGGACGGTTGCAGATGATGTTACTTTCTGCTTCTTTCGTAGTTTTACGTCTTTGCAGACGGGCGCACGTTGGTTGTTGTGCGTTTTTCGTAGTTTTACGTCGTTGCGAATGATCGCCATCGGGTTCTACGATGGCATGAGTAGGGCTATGGGAGATTCTTTCGCTGAGTCGAGGCGCGCTTGTGTCCAGCAGGGACATGGTAAATGATGCGTTAATTTCTGGCCTAATAGTTATCGGTTTGTCCTCTATTGTAATTTCCTGCATTGCGTCTGGGCTGAACGCAATCAGGTCGGTGGTTTCGTTGTTTGTAGCCCCTGGGTTTTCCAGGGCATTTATTAAGGCTCGCATCTCGAGGAACGTGTTTAGGTTGGGATTGTCCGGACGCGTTTGCATCGCAGTTGCAATCGCGTTTAATGGGACTTCTCCTTTCGTCTCTAAATCGTTGGGGCTTAGGCCTATGGGGGTAATTGCTTCTCCGGATCTGCGCGATTCTTCGGTTGCTATCGACCTACGTAGTCCCCTGCCTCTGCCTATGCCTCTCTGCATTTTTTGCCTTGTTGAATTTTCCTCTCGTTTCTTTCCCGCTATTTATGTCTCTCAGCTTAAATACAATTGGGAAAATGTTTCTGATGATACGACATGGGGCCATGTATTTTGATGCTAATTATGCCGAAAATTAGTCGGGACCAGATGATAGCACATGGTTGCGTGGACATACCATGTCGTTAACTTCGAAAGTTTCTTGTCGTCGGCCTTTGTTATAATATTTCGCTAGTTTCGAGCTGGCTGTGCCTAGATTTGTTTTTACCAGCTTGTGAATTGCTGGTAATCATTTCATTCAATCGATCTAGTCTGCAGGTGTTGGAGACTGGATTTTCTGGGTTTGTCCATGGGTGTGCCTATACGTCGGAATTTCTCTCGGATTTCTCCCGAAATTAAGGAATGCCAGCGATGCTGGGGTGCTAGCGTGTATCGTGGTATTTACGGCAAACGCAAATTCGGACAGGTGGAGATCCCAGTCCTTGTGGTTGTGTTTGATGAAGATCGAAATCATCGTCTTTATTGTCCGGTTTACCCGTTCGACAGGGTTCGCCTGTACGTGATATGGTGCTACGAACTGGACAATTATGCCTATTTCGTCCAATTTCTTTTTAAGCAAATGGTTGGCAAATTGTGAGCCATTATCCATGATTAGGTATTTTGGGCATCCCCATTTGAAAATTACCAGTTCTTACAACGCCTTAGCAATTACCTGTCCTATGGCTTTTCGGAGTGGTCTGGTTTCAATGTATTTAGTGAATAAATCCTCAAAAATCAGCAGGTACCGGTATTGGCTCTTACTGGCCGAAAAGGGTCCCATGATGTCAGCTGCCACAGATGTCCAAGGGCCTTCGACGTTTCTTTGGATCATTAGACCGGACGGTGCTCTTTGCGACACTTTATGTATTTGACATTCTGGGCAGTACTTTATGTATTTATACACATCCCTTCTCATTCCGGGCCAGTAGTAGAGGTGGCTTGTTTTGTGCACTGTTTTATCTACGCCGAAGTGTCCTGTCGTAGAGGTGTTGTGGCACTCATATAACACCCTTTCTCTATCTTTAACTGGTATAACCAATTTCCAGTCGTCAGGGTTTTCGCCTATAGCGTTGGAGAATGTATATGGTCGGTGTTTATACATTCTGTCGCCTCTGAATGTCCAGTCTGGGTAGTTTTCTGGATGTCTTGTATTTCGCTCATTTTTCGCTCGTACCAGGATTCTTTCTCTATGGACGTGTGTGTGGCGGTAGGGGATTCCTCTGTTTGAGGGGGTCGTGAAAGTGCATCCGGTACGTGATGGATCGCTCCTTTTCGGTGTATGATTTCCATGTTATGCGCTTGTAGTGCTGTTGCCCATCTTGCTAGGTGGTCTGCTGGATTTTTGAGTGCATGCAGCCACTTAAGACTGCTATGGTCTGTAATGACTGTGAATTTCTCACCTAGCAGATACTCTATAAATTTTTCAACTGATCACAAGATTGATAGGCACTCTTTCTGTGACAGTGTAGTTTGTTTCAGCTTTAGTTAGTGTCCTACTTGCCTAAGCAATAGGATGCTGTTCTCCGTTATTTTCTTGACTAAGTACTACTCTGAGTGTGTAGTCGCTTGCGTCAGTTTGCAGAATATATGGGCTATTCGGTATGGGTCGAGCTAGCACAGGCGCTTGCGAAAGCAGGATTTTTAGTTGGTCGAAGGCATCTTGCTGGGCCTGTCCCCAGTGCCATTTGATGTTCTTTTTAAGTAGTCGAGTCAGTGATAATTTTATGTCCGCTAGTGACTGAATAAAACGGGCATACCAGCCTACCATTCCTAAAAAGGCCCTCAGCTGTTTTAGATTTGTTGGCCTCGGGTAATCACTTACCGGGCAGATCTTCTCTGGATCCCTACACAGGCCGTTTTCGTATACAATTTAACCTAGATATTTAACTTCGGGGCAGCAAAACTCAAATTTATTCCTATTAATTTGAAGCCCGACCTCGTTAAGGCGGGCGAGCACCACTGTAAATTCTTGAGTATGCTGCTCGAAGGTTCGTGTGGCGATTATGATATCGTCCATATAAACGAATACGATCGGTTGCCATTGTGGCCCGAATATGACGTCCATTCCTCGTTGGAAAGTAGCTGGGGCGTTGGTCAGTCCATGTGGCAGGCGGGCATATTAGTATAGACCTTTTTGCAGTACTGCAAATGTGGTTATCTCTTTGCTACGTTCGTCTAAGGGAATCTGATGGCACGCTTGACTAAGGTCTATTTTAGACGAGTACCTTGCGTCCCTTAAATTGTCCAATAGTACATTCATGTGTGGCAGCGGGTACATATCTTTGCGTGTAATCTGATTGACCGCTCGGTTAACTATACAAAATCTAATTTTCCCGTCTTTCTTTGGGACAATTACCGGGCAACTACTCCATGGGCTTTCTGAGTGTTCTATAATGCCCTCTGGCAGCAGCCTATCGATTTCGTCGTGTGCCTGTTTAAGCAATCGGTCGGGTATACGACGTAATCTTTGTTTAATTGGGCGATGTCCCTGTACATCTATGTGATGTGGCTGCATTCGCGCAATTGGGAGTGTACCGCTCGGGGTTAGTATTAAGTAGATTAGCACCTGCTTGAGCTTCTGCACCTCCTCTTGGGTCAGTGTCGCTACACCTTTAACGGCTGATATGGCGTTGATGCTTTCTTGTCTATTCTTTTTCGATGTTACAAAATGGTGAGTTATTTGTCGTGGTGTATGCCAGGTGGCATTGGCGAAGTCTATTGTCATTTGTATCTTTACGATAATGTCCATGCCGAGGATCATTTCGGACATCTTCCAACATCACATATCGGAGGGGCTCTGATAGGTGATGTTGGGGGAAAGGTTTCTTGATTGATTTTGTGTTGAATATCGACTATTACGGGTAGGTGATGGGGAATGGACTCTGGTGGGTGGTGTTGGTGAAAGGCTTCGGTGCCAACTCGTGTTCCGTTCGCTACTCCGGGGCGAAGCGTCTCGTGAGTATGGTGGTATTGGGCTGTAGTTCCGATGTGGTTCTTTTCGTCTGTCACGGCTGTCCGCTTCTTCGCTCATTTGATTCGTTACCGTTGCAGCCGGTACTATTATTATCACATGTTTTTTCGAAATTTTACACAATTCAGTAACGAGGGCTCCTAGTCTAGAGCGTCTGCTAGCTCTTTCTGATGGTGAACACGCTGCTGTGCTGACCATACAGGTCTCGACAGGTGGAGGTTCTTTGTACCGATTTTTCAATTCCTTTTTTAATTCTAGTTGTTGTCCAATTAATTGTAGTTCATCAGTCGATTTAAAGTCGCTGCGATTAATTTTGTCGATGTATTCAGGATAGAGATTCCTGTAAATCCTGTCGAGTTGTGACTCGATAAGAAGTGCTGGTGGCATTTTGTCGATCAGCACTCTCATACCTCGAAGGTAGGAGCCGATGGATTCTTTCGACCCTTATGTCCTATCCCTTGACTCTTCTTCGAGTCGCAGCGCATAGTCTATTGGCCTAAACTGTCCGCGGAGGGCTATTTGTAAATCTTGCAGATTTCTCCATTTTTATGGATGGGCCTTGCCCATATCCTTGCCGATCTACATAGTATTCCCGGTACTAATTTTAGTATCTCCATCTCTGGGATATCTAGGCTTCCGACTGTCTCCTCAAGTCTGTCAGTAAATTCCTCTACATCTTCATGTGGAGCTTCTGAGAACTGAACCTTCCACTGTCTGAGCAGCTGACCTGCTCTTGTTTCTTTTAGGTAGGTGTTATTTGTTGATCGGGTGTATGATCGATCATTTGTGACACCCTCTGATGATGTAGCGCTACGGCGGTGAACATCGGTACCCCGTTCGTGCGATCTGAGATAATAAGAGGAGATCGCCGATGCCCATGTTAGACACTGCAGTAAAATTTTGACACTCAGCGCTCCGGCGGTGAACGTCGGTACTCCGTTCGTGCGGTATTCCAGATGTTGGTTTTAGAACTCGTGCGATCGAGGGAGAGACGACATTCAGTAGGGTGGACGCCAAAACAATAGATGCAATAAAAGGGGTTAACTGGTGTCGAAATTCTTGAAGTGCGTATAGATTTTCTTGTCCGTGTGTGTAAGTGTGTATGTAAGCATTTATATACACACACGTATTTTCTTAAAGTTTTAAATTCGCTGCGTGGCGATGATCGAGGCTACGAAAAGGTATACCTGGGTATATGAATTTAAAGAATTTCTTCGTCGACATCAGTGAATCCCATTTACTACACCGCGCTGCCAACTTTTTAAGAAAATAGGTGTATATATATATATATATATATATATATATATATATATATACGTATTTTCTTAAAATTTAGAGTTTAAAACTTGATAATAAGACTACGTTGATCTTAACAATAAGACTAATTTGATATAAAAAATTATAGTTTCAGTAAATTATTTATATAATAACATTCATTAAATTTTTATATAATAAATTTCATTTCATTGCTATTTACATAATATCATGCATTCATTAAAATTAATTCAATAGTTATTAAAATACAACAAATATTTATTTAAATTTATATTTAAAACAGAAACATACATATTTAACACGAATGAATATTTTTTAATTTGGAGTAAACCATATATTTGAAATAAACAATTAAGTTTATTTGAATAACAAATATATATTTATTACATTACACTAAATAAATTATTGAAAAGTAATAAATATTTCTTGGATTTTACTAAACGGAACTACATATAAGTAAAAACTAAAATTAAATAAATAAATATTTGAAAAACTATATATATATATATATACTCAAAGTTAACAAATATATTCAATTTTTGGAAAAGCTATTCAATATGAACAATTAAATAGCATTATTAAATGGTGAAATATATTTATTTGATTATACCCAACGAGTTGTTAAAAACTAATTAACATTTTTTCGATTTTATTAAACGAAGCATAAAGATTTAAATATTAAATTTAAAGGAATAAATCTTTTAATAAAACTATGTATATGTTATAAGTAAATAATTTTTTCAAAAATAGAAAATATTTTTCTGATTTATATATATATATATATATATATATATATATATATATATATATATATCTTATAGTTTTTACTATTTATTTATTACATTTAATATTTAAATCTTTGTGTTTCATTTAATAAAATTAAATAAATGTTTATTAGATTTTACAACTGGCAGGGAATAATCAAATAAATTTAATCCACCCAAAGCTATTTCATTCTTTTGAGTAAATGGATTTTTAAAAAATTGAATATATTTCTTGTATATGTATATATATATATATATATATATATATATATATATACATATACTGAAAAAAATCATTTCTAATATCAAGCTTATTTTTTCCCAACAGCAGAACACAAATATTGGGAATTAAATGAAATTTTCTTATTTTGAGCAAATTTATCCTCAAACCAATAGATTCAAATTTAATGTCAGAAAAATAAATTCTTGGATTAATTAAATATCTCCTAGATTTTTGTCAAAAATTTCTAGAAAATGAATGGCTGAAATTGGAAATTAAATAAATATTTTCTTATCTAAAGAAACTATTTTATTGAACCAATAACTAAATATTTTGAATCAAAAAATTTATTTATTTGATTCAAGCCGACAAAATTAAGTGAAGATATACTTAGATTAAGAATTTCAATACTTCACTCAAAATGAAGAATTTAAAATGAAGAATTCGATTCTTATCTTTAAAACAATAATTACTTGAAGTACATTTTTATTTTCTAGAAGCATGAAAATTCAAGTATGCTAAATGTTTAAAAAAAGTGTATAGTTTCTTGATTCAAAGCTTTATTTTCTTGACTTTAAAAATCAAAACTTTAAACTTAGCGATTAATTTCTTGAATTCTTTTACAATTTATGCGTTAATTTACTTGTATTACAATTATCTCAAAACTTCGACCTCACCAGGATTCTATCCGCAGACCTTTGGATTCGCAAGCTAACACCTGCTGTACACGCAAGCTAGCTGTAGATAATTATGAAAATCTTATTGTTGGAACAAAAGACGTTAGCCCTATGCACTTCTTACTAATTTGAACATGTGTAAGTATGTAATATGAGAGCGCTCTGCTCGGCGGCTGTGCGCCGCCTCGCTGTACGTTCAGTTAGTACTGGTAGGTTCTATAGATAAGACGTATTAATAAAGACTCGTTGCTTATCGATATTCCTTGTCTTATTAATTATATATTCCATATATAATCCTACAGTTTATTGGGCCAAGCACGCTGCCAGTGCTGCAGTTAAATTAATTATTATAATAAATTTTTATTGTAGTTTTTCAATAAAGACGCGAAGGTTTTTGCACGTGATCGACCGGGAAGATTTTATAAATTCTCGGTAGTGAGTGCGAGAGAAAAAGACCTTTTGAAAACGTTATAGTGAAAGTGAAGGTTTCCACTCACTAGAACTCAAAACCAAAGAGTTTTAGCTTACAATATTGTATTATTGTATTGTTATTTTATTATTTGTTAATAATAAAATATTTGAAAGAAGGAAAGATGAGTAATCTAATTCATAACAATCCGAGATCACAAGTAAGTAACTAAAATTAAGGTGTGAAAAGAATGAGTGGGAAAAATAGAGTAGATCAGAAAATTAGAAAAGAGTGTGTGAAAAGTATGAAAGAAATTTGTATAAAAGTCGGGAGTGCGTTAAGTAAAAGCATGACGCGAAAAGTGTAAATTTTAAAAACATAGAAGTGCGTGATCTCTAAAAAATTGCAAAAGAAAAATTCAAAAATTTGAAAAAATAGAAAGGGGAGATAAAATTATCCCGATCAGAAAAACAGATTCCAAAAAAACCGAGAGTCGAAGCGGCACCGCGGCGACGACTGGCGCGCACGTGCAACTTTGTTCGCGCGACGAATGGATAGAGAATGAGAGATGTGATGATGCGACTATGTACGTTTGAGTGCGAGTTGCTGAACTGTATTGCGGATTGAGCGAAGCACGGAGTGTGGCGCGCATGTATACTTGCGCGAGAAAAGTTCACATGTCTCGATAAACTACAGTATATACACATACATATACTTAAACTTACATATACATTTTGCAAATGAAATTAAATAATTTATAAATTGAATTAAACGTTTTTAATATATATACATGAAACACAATCGGTACTAATCTATGTACTTACGTGTGTATATATATATATATATATATATATATATATATATATATATATACACTAAACTTGTAATACATATACTTAAACTTACATATACATTTTGCAAATGAAATTAAATAATTTATAAATTGAATTAAACCTTTTTAATATATATACATGAAACACAATCGGTACTAATCTATGTACTTACGTGTGTCAAATGTAATAAGTGTAAAACACACTCATTTGCAATATTATAAAATATTGCAAATAATTGTTTATTGTTGAAATAGTTGAGATTTTTAAATTGCTAAGTTGAAAATTTTGCAGAATGTACGAGTGGTATTAGTTTCACACGTGAAATAGCAAAGTTTAAAATGGAAAGTTAATAAATAATAAATACGCTGAAATTAAATGAATATTGTTATGAAAGCAAAATACATAGATAGTGAAAATCAAACGCAGTACAGAGAAGCAAGTAGGAAGATAGATAGTGTGCGCGACAAAGCGACACTATGAGATAGAACTCCCGTATATGCATGCGCCATGCACGTGTGAGTGAACAGTGTGCTTGACTGTACAAGCGCACTGGAGAGAGAGAGAGCGCGACCAACTACTTGCCTATTGGAATGAGAGAGAAAAGAGATGTATACCTGTACGCGGTAGAGTGAGTGAGAGAGAGCATGCTGGTTAAAATGCTGCTGAGTGAGAAAGAGAGAGAAAGAAAAGAATACTCGCGCACGGAAAATTAGAAATTAATGCACACGCTGCCGATATTGTGATAATTAACAATAAATTAAATATATTAGATGGTAAATAAATTTGAATATATAACTTATTCTATAGTTAAATAAATAAATGTTGCATCATTTATTTATTTGAACGCGAATGTTAATTAAAGTGTTTATGAAATATAACGAGTTGAACGAACTAATAGTTAACCATTTGAAGATTATTATTAAATCATTCTTAATAAACAATAGATTGTTTAAACAATTAAAAGTATAATTTTTGTAAAATTTAAAGCGCGCGCGCATGCATGTGAAATGAGGTGATAAAATGCGTATACATGTATGTGCTGCTGCATATATCTACAGTGGTGCATACATACACGCTGATGTATGCGTATACTTAAAGCATATATATATATATATATATATATATATATATATATATATATATATAGATGTAAAGGCAGTCGGCGCGCAGAATAGAATTCCGCATATAAGATTAGAGTGAATGCTAGAGTATGTACGTGTACCATGCGGATGTGAGAGTCGGTGTATGTGTGAGAGCGCGTGCATGTAATATTGTACGTGTGCGTATTCTATATATATATATATATATATATATATATATATATATATATTGTAACCGCCCGAACGGCGGTGGTATGTTAGAGCGCTCGTGTGAAACCGCGAGTGTTCGTGTGAGTTCGCGAAACGATACGCGCGAGCCGCGAGGGCGCTGGAAGCGCAACTGTACGTATGAAGTTAAGAATGAACCTCACTTGCACTTTCTCTATCATCCCCGGAGTTTATACTTTTCGACGCACCTTCTATTCGTACCGCCTGCAATTACAGTTTTCACGTTTTCGTTTCGTTCGTTTCGGACCACATAGTTCAGGTCGTCATTGTAGCTTCCTTCGCGGTGACGAGTTACAAGTTTGCCATGGTGTAAACTTCGTGCCAGCAAATCGAAGACGAGGAAAAGATACGCGGCGACATCCCCGCGGCAACCCCGGACAATGAGAATACTAACGCCTACGCGCTACCGTTCGTGTACCGTCGTTAGACAGCGACGCCATCAGCGGCTGCGAGCCGCTGCCACGCGCAACCGCGCGAGCTATCAGCGAGAAGAGAGAGAGCGCGCACCCGGACGCCCTGACAACAGGCAACGGCAGCGAGCATCAGCGAGCTTTCGGCCAGCGACAGCATCGTCGTCGTCGACGGCAAGTAGCCTTATACTTTTTGTTATAATTATTCATGCGTGCATATAGCTAGGCTCCTGGCCCACCGCCGCGCCCACTTAATCTCAATTGTTATGTGTATATCACGCGCAGCTAAGGAAACTTTATCGTTATTTCATTTTGTAATTTTATGTCGTAGTAAATGATTTCGCGTGTGAGGCGCATGTAATATATAGTATGTAACCTTATAATGTACCGTCGTTCCGACGTGTGTTATATCGAAAGCGTCCCGTTCCGTTTCCCCCATCCCTGAGTATTTTGTACGAATGCGTAGTTTTATAAATAATTAACGTAGCGTCGCGGAACCCGCAACCAGTACATAACGTATGTACCACATTATCGTTGTAGATAGGTTTTTTGTACAAATAAATGTTAATATTGTTATAATCCGATAGAGTCACTCGCGTAGTTCATTTCTCATTCCCCATCCCCTTTCCAGAGGAATGCACAACCAGCAGCGTGGAAGAGTCCACACACACATGCAAGCTAACAGTAAGTAATAACCCGATTTTGGGGGTTATAATATATATAGATATATACTGTAAGATACATCGCCGAGCCACTCGGACCGAAGCCTGTGTATGCCTGTGTGCACGACATGTATGTATGAGTATAGCCGACACTGCTGTGAGCGGCGTGCATACTTCTGTACGCTACCCCAGTGCTCGTGCGCTAAGAGAGAAAGAGAAAGAGAGAGAGAGAGAGAGAGAGAGAGAGAAAGGTTCGAGTGTGCGAGAGAACGTGCGATCCACTCGCCCGGTGACCGGTATCTATGTGAACCGTGCCGCGGCCAGCGTCGAAATAAAATACGCGTGCGCGGCGCGCGGAGTGGGGCACAGCCAATCCACGCGCGTCGTGCGAGAGAGAAAGAATGAGGTGTCCACGGAGGGGACAGAGAGAGACTGCGAAGCTATAGCTGCGGCTTGGTTCGTGCATGATTCGGCGGCATCTCGGACCCGGCGGGATTGCTTTCGAACCTGGCGTGCGCCACTTAGATTTTCTCTGCTGAAAAACAGTTTTAAATCAAATTGCAAGCTTGTCGGAAACTAAGACAGTATGGTTTTAGTGTGCCAATAATTCGCAAATGGCGGTACGGTCCGACGGCACGGTGATTAAAAATTAACATAAGGTACGATTACAAATACTTGTATATGTATAAGGGTAATGTGCGCGTTTTAGGATGTTCGTGCTGATTACACTTATATCCTTGCACGCGTACATAAGCGCGCTCCCTGCGCATAGGCATACAGTGCACTCTTTAATTGATGCTTATCTATATTGTTCGAATCATGGCAAACTAGGATCCGTAGAGACTACGATTAAGAACACCGGTTCTAATCGAGCTCAGGACATTTTAAGATCGGAAGCTGCAGGAGTCGGTGTAATACGCACGTCGGGGTGTTAGTCTCGCATTAGAATCGGGGAGGGCTTGATCGTCTGCCATCAGCTTCGGCGATCAGGGTCCCGTTGGTTGATATTGCAAAAGTTAAGTCGCCGACGCGGGTGCGAGAATGTGCGTACATATAATCTATGTACGCAACTGGGTGCATAAGCGGGCGTTGATTCCGATATGCATCTGCGACTTCACTATACGGTCCTCTTACCCTGGGTTGCCAATACTTCCTTGGTGATTCTTGGTAATCGAGTTCGAATAGCCGTTATAGAGACCGGCGTTGCGGATCGAAAATAAGTACAGGCCTGTACAGATGAGTTGACTTTCGTCGCTTACTAACAGCTTTGTCTGTTTTTAAGTGGCAGCAACGCGAATAGAGTGCGCACTATAATAAAATCAGACAAAAGCAATTGGGCAAGGTAGACTGCTGCGTCAAATACTTCTTTGGTGTGTCCGTTCCTAAAGTAAAGAAGGTCTAGATAATTGCACCCTAGTCAATATCAACCATCGAAGCGCGAGAAATAATAATGTCTAGCTACCTCTTAATAATGTATGCTTATTATTATTTGTATAGGTGGCGAGGAGACGAAAGGGGCCATAGTAGAGGCTCTAATCCGCGTATGGACTGAGAAGCGGTTATACTTGATAATGAATGGATGTAACGTCTACGTCTCGTTGGCTACGGAGGACGCGTCAAGCGTCTATCTGTATTTTTCCGACGATAAGATCATACAGGTCGGACATCTCCTCACGGCCACGGACAGAGAGGTCCTCGTTCGCGAGTGGCCTCGCGGCGTCAAAACGCTGAAATTAGAAATACCAGAGGAGACAAATAAATTCCCAGTATCGAAAGAGGAGCTGAGAAAAGCTCTGGAGGACATAGAGCGCAAAAATGAGGTACGGGTCACGGAGGCCAAAATCGAGGCGGCTAAAGAACAGGCAGAGTTCTTCCGCCAACAGAGAGAATTGAATAAGGAGCTTATTCAGAGCTTATCTTTACAGCTGACTGAAACCGTAAGGTTGCATGTCCTGAACGTAAACACTATCAAGGATCAGAAAGTCAGAGAGAGAGAGAGAGAGAGAACTGCCTCGCATCAAAATCGTACAAATCATTAAAGATGTGGTCCATGAGCGCGATTGCGAGTAGATTCACAAAAATGTTGCGCTTGAGAGAAAGAACTCCAGAGAGCAACAGAACTTGACCCTAAGCCAGGAGGCTTGGCCAGAGGCAAATCCATTTGCATATGGTGCCAAACGATCCGTCCCAACTATTGTTGAGGGCTGGGTGGTAAGTAGTCAAGAAGAAAACTGGAATGAGGTAAGATTTAAAAATCATAATAATTTTAATAATTCTATTAATGATTTCATGTATACTGATAATATATCTGAATAAATTTTGAATGAAGATGCAGTGCATCATAACACTATGTCTGATAATACGTCAACAGACTGTATGTCTGATAACGATGCGAGCGAAAATGCAACAGTTCAAAAAGAATAGTGAAGTTCACAAGAATATTGTACAAATAGTTAATAAATTAATAAACAAAATTCACAAGAATATTAAACAAATAGTTAATAAATTAATAGAAAGTAAATTAAAAGAGAGATCGAGCGACGATAAAATTGAACTGCTCGCGGAATGTCTTGAGAATGTAGTAAGTAAAGATAGCGGAGTATATAGGAAGTATAAGTTAACGATTGATTCGCGATTCTAAATTCGAAAGATTACTTTATAACTGAACTGAGAACTAAAAGGTTAGATTATATTGTGAGCATGGACGGAGAAGAAATGAATAGTTTTTCAGAAAAGAAAATAACATGATGATAAACACAAGGTACGAGAGATAATTATTAATCATATAGACTTAATGTATTATCAACGCGTGGTAGAAATAAAATCACCGCGTAAAATAATTCAAAAACTTGAAGAATATAAACGTCTTGAATGTATAGATTTGTATAGATTAAAATATAATCCGAGTAAGGAAAAAGCAGCTGATTTCTGGAACCGTTTTGAGGATAAAATTAGAACTTTCGAAAACGCGCCTAGATCAAATAAATTATCAAGCGATGAGAAGCACGATATATTTTACATCGCGATTGCTGGTTCACTCCCAGAAATAATTTTAGCAGATTGCCTTCATGAAGGCACAATGGGCGTAGAGATGGAGTTAGAAAAACTCAAAAACTTGATATTACAGGTGGAGACTGTGAAACCTGTGAGAGAGGCTCAAGGGAGCTCTCTCAATGTAGGGCTGACTTGGTCGTCCCCGCCTTTTACAATACGTCATAAAAACAATACCGGAGAATATTTAGAAAGAGGACTGAAGAAGTTAAGAAATATTCTCGTTATTGATGACAAAGTATGCTACCTCAGGTGCGATAAAGGCACTGAGTTTACAAGTTCAGACACAGTAAACATCTTAAATAAACTAGGAGCCGAGCTAT
The DNA here is from genome assembly GCA_018907035.1 of Sycobia sp. Sy_11. NCBI lineage: Eukaryota > Metazoa > Arthropoda > Insecta > Hymenoptera > Epichrysomallidae > Sycobia > Sycobia sp. Sy_11. The sequence goes on along the minus strand of JACCIC010000217.1, from coordinate 341,442 downwards.
AGCTCACGTGCCCTGATACACCGGAGCATAACGGAGTGGCAGAAAGGTTTAATCGAACATTAGAAAATAAAGTTAGGACAATAATGCATGATACAGAAATGCCACCAACACATTGGGATTCAGCAGTCCACACTGCAAACTACATATACAACAAAAACACCATACAAATCGATTAACTATAACATACCATTAAAGATACTATCAGATAGATACAAAATAGATCCAACAAAATGGAGACGATTTGGGTGCGTAGCGGTATTTAAAAAGCAAAGAGGAACAGAGAATAAGTTCGGCACAACAGGTATCAAGGGATTTCCAGTCGGGTGTAACAACAACGGGTATAACATATACGTACCAGAGGATTTTCTTCCCAGAAGGTTTAACTGATTGCGAAAAACGAAGTCAAAACAATATTTTAAAGTTAAAACGGTCGTTATACGGATTAAAGGTTAGCCCGAAAAGATGAAACATTAAGTTCACCGAAACCGCGAACAAGCTAGGGTTCAAAAATAATGATATAGACCCGTGTCTATTTATTAAAACACACCAAAGTAGGATTGTGATACTATTACTATATGTCGATGACATATTAATAATGAGTAATGATAACGCTGAGATCTCGGAAACAATAGACAGACTAGGTAGAGAATTTAAAATTAAAATAGTTAATGAACCGAAACAATTCCTCGGAATTAACATTGAACGCAACAATAACACAGATACTATGAAATTATCTCAGGAGAAATTCATACGTAACATGATGGATAGCTTGGAATTTATCAACACCAAACAGGTAGGTACACCGATCACACCTAACAACGCAACCAATGTAGACCGTAGAGATAGAGAAGAAATAGAAAATAACTTCAGGGAAATCTCTAATACCTTGTATAGAGAAATAATAGGCTCATTGTTATAACTTACCAATGCAACGCGACCTGATATCTCGTATGCGGTTAACGTGTTAAGTCGACACCAAATCAATTCTACCGAATTCGAATGGCGAATGGTAACTTGGGTATTTAGATATCTGGCAGAGACATAAAGTCTAGGTTTGATACATGAAGGATTAGATAACGATCTGACCGTATTTTCGGATGCAAGCCTGTCGGGTTGCAAAGGTTCATTAACAACGTGCGGGTACCTCATTAAATTGTATGCAGATACAATCGGCTGGAAGACTCAGAAACAACCAAGTATAGCTCTGCCTATCTGTCAGGCCGAGTAGGTAGCCATGAGCACCGCGTGTCAGGAAGTCAAAGCTCTGCATAATCCTCTTATAACAATTCTACGAGTAGATATGTACCCGATAACTTTATACTGCGACAACCAAGCCGCTCAGGCATGCCCTAAAATGGACGGTAGTAGTAAACTAAGATATATGATCGACAGAAAAGAACACTATATTAAGGAATGTGTAACTCGCAAATTTGTTGAAATTAAATGGATCAATTAGCCGACATTTTTCCGAAGAGATTAAAGTTAGAATCGCACGTTAGGCTAACTAATCAAATATTTAATTTTTAATTGTGTCTATATAATTTACAGATGGCGGTGAGGAAAATTGGAGTGAAATGGAAGAATAAATATTAATACTTATAGACACATATGTACAGGTCAATAAAGAGGACTGACTCGCTATAACAATTCAAACTGTTTATTAACAAATTAAGAACTCGTTCACTTCCTAACCATTTACAAACATTCATATATATATATATATTTATAGCATCCCCCGTCTCGGCTTCGCCGAAGATAATAATTTAACCGATTTCATAAGCAATTCAATAATATCTAAGTAAAAAGTACTCTATATATAAAAATCTATATTACTATAAATAATCGACCGTAATGTACCCATCGTCGCTTCTGTATATACAGTATGTATATACATATGATTGACCTAACAGTTTTTGTCAAACGTTAACTTTATTAATTAAATAATAGAAAAAGTACATATATATATATATATATATATATATATATATATATATATATATAAATAAAACACGCCTTCGAGACGCTATATATCCACTTGATTCACTTTATTTAGTTATTTACTGTCGGAAATTACGCAAATCTAGTGGGTATTTACCAGATGGACAAAATAAAATAACTAGAAAGATAATGAAGACGGAGGTAAACAATTTCACTGCTTATTAACTTTAGTATAATAGAAGTTTTTTACATAAAACTTTTTTTGAATTGAAATATAACGGAATTATATAACGTATATATAAAAATTTTAATAAAAATCGCGTTAGTCGACTACTTGAAAAATTTGGTAGCTCTTTGTTATAAGAGATTTTCTCAGCTTTGATGTTTGCTAGTTTTCCTTAAAGTTGCCGTAGGTTTCAAAACTTCAAGCTGCTTGCTAGCTGCTGCGAGACTATATATATATATATATATATATATATATATATATATATATATATATATACATACATGTAGCAATAAAATTTCTTTTTGGTCAGTATAAGCTGCTCATCTTTTATTGCACCCCCCGCTGCCAGCCTATTGTCTCGACAAGCTTTTCCTCTGCACGCGCCGAAGACAGTCTCTCCCCCCTCGATCGCACCATCGCACGCGCTCGAAAAACAACATCTGGAATATCGTACGAAACGGCCAGTACCTCGCTTTGGCCGCCAGAGGCCCTCGTTTTCAGTCGAAAATTTTTCTGCATTCTGGCCCAAAAGCGTCGGCGATCTCCCCTTATTATCTCTGGAAAGACTAAACAGTTACTTGACGCCCCATCTAGCGGCGTTAGAGGTGCTATCGTTTTTCTTCCCATCTTGTTTATTGAACTTACTCTTCTATATTAGTCTATTTTCGTTGGTAATAATAGGTCCATGAAATATGTACACTTTGTTGAGTGGATTCTACAAATATCTTGTTCAAAAAGATGAGTATTTTATATTAATATTAGGACTAGATAACGCAGGCAAAACCGTGAGCACATAAAAGTTTTTATTAACCTCTTTGTTGAGATAAATAGGGTTTAATACTTTTTAGTTCATTTCTTTACGTTGTAGACTTATTTAGAAGCAGCAAAAACTAAATTTACGAAGAGTTATAAAGGAATGAATCCTAATAAAATTACTACAACTGTGGGATTAAATATTGGAAAAATTGATACTGTTGGAGTGAGACTTAATTTTTGGGACCTTGGAGGACAAGAAGAATTGCAATCACTCTGGGATAAGGTAATATTTTTATAGTATATTTTTAAAAAAATAAAAATTCCCATGAAAATTTTCATCTAAAATTCACAGTATTATGCAGAATCACATGCCATAATTTACATTGTTGATTCATCAGATAGAGATCGAATACCAATTTCAAAAGAAACTTTTGGTTTGTATTTTGATAAATAACGATAGTAATTTTGTTTTTATTACAAAAGATTTTTTTTATACAATCTTTCATATTTCTTAAAGATAAAGTTATCTCTTCAGAACACCTTCAAGGAATACCTCTTTTGGTATTGGCTAATAAGCAAGATATTCGAGATTGCATGGGTGTTCGAGAAGTAAAACCAATATTTAACCAAAATGCTCATTTAATAGGCAGAAGAGATTGTATGGTTATGCCTGTATCAGCATTGCATGGGTAAATTGCTTTATAATAAATTTATAATAAATTACCATATACATATATCATCATTTATGTTTAAGATGAAATAAAATTATAATTTTTATTTTATATAAGCAGAGAAGGAGTTGATGAAGGCATTCACTGGTTAGTAGATTGTATTAAACGGAACAGCGATATACGACCTCCACATAATCCAGATAATAATTGTGTAACTTAAGCCTTTTAATCTCCATTTAGTATTATTTATTTAAATATTTTACAAATATATAATTATATAAATATTTGTACCTGTGTGAAATAAGCTTTTGCTTATTTATTTTCTAAATAGTAAAAAAATTATTCTATTAAATTTTTAATTGAATTATTGAAAATAATCATATAAATAATAATATTTTTCATAGTATATATCACCCTTTTACCTTTATGTCTATTCATAATTTTTTATTTGATTTCATTTTTGATCAATGATAATTATTTAAGTCAATAATAAATTGTAATTTATTCTATTTAAAATTTTAAATGATTACTAAATAAAATATATTTGAATTGATATATTAATACTCAAGACCTTCACTAGTAGAACATTGATAGCAGTAAAGCTAATACTGGAGATAAAAGATAAAAGGTGGTGACTGATATTGCTGAAGCATTCTACTACCTAATCACTCATAATTGATAAAAGCTGTGAGGAGTATAGCACTGCATGTACTTGTACAACATTGTTGATTCTCGATTAACAATGTATATTTTTATATAAATTCTTAAATCTTAGTTATATATTAATTGAATTATGTGGCCTTTCTACAAGACTGATGACGAGTGTATTGCCACCGGAACTGAATAGAAGGTAACATAAAGAAATTTTTGAAGCTTTCATGAACATTTAGTAAAAAAAATATATAAGTTTATCAAAAACATGGCTAACTGATTTTGAATCTTTTATAAGTCTTATATTTTAAACTTTTAATACAATATTCAAGGTTGGGAGTAAGAAGCAGTTATGATTTCTCACTCTTTTTTTCTTTCTTTCTATGTTAACTGTAAATACGTCAAGAAAAGGTAAGAAATTATGTAATTAAGGTTTTTCTAGTTTCAAAAATCAAAAACCAAGAAATATTTTCTCAGTGCTTTATAAATGCGTTAAATTTACGTACTAATTTACAAACATAGCATATTAGGTAATATTGTATTTTGTTTAAAAAGTTGTGCAAAAACAAACAGTTTAAAAAATTATAGTGAAAAAATATAAATACATGGTGGATATTAGGAATTATTTTAGATCGTAATTTGGCGTAATCAAAGAAGATTGATATTTATAAAACACAAGTAATAGGGTGACGGTACTAAAAATGTTTAGTTGTTAGATGGCACTGCTGTGGCAGTCGGAGTCTGCATAAACGGACAAGCATTAAATATGTGTATATAATGAATTAAGTATTTATTTTGCGATAATCAGGCTGCATTCCCGATATAGCCCAATACGTGCGAAATTTTAATTCGAAATAATTAAAATTCTAAAATTAAAATAATCGGGCAATGCTCCCGATTAGCGGTCAAACGCACAATCTTCAAAACAATACAATTGCAAGTATTAAATATACCGCGACGCGGAGCCGAAAGCTCATTCAAGTGCAAACCAACGCGAATGCGCAGTGGGTCCGCGCTCTTATTCGTCAACACCGGTGACTAACCATTCAAATATTGGCTGACAAGTTGAATATTAACCGGGAAATAGTTAGAAAAATTTTAACCGAAGATTTCGCCATGAAAAAACTGTGAGCGAAGATGATACCGAAGAATCTTTCAGATGAGCAAAAAGGCCACCGAATGAACAACGCTCAAGATTGTCTCAAGCAGGTTGAAAATGATCCTACTTTTCTCGATCGAGTTATTACTGGTGACTAAAGGTGGTTCTGTCAATATGACCCCGAAACTAAATGACAAATCCAACAGTGGCTGTCCTCTAGAGCGCCAAGGCCAAAGAAGGCGAGAATTAGCCTATTCAAAGTGAAAACCATGTTCATTTGCTTCTTGGACAGCAAAGGGTTGGTTCACAAAGAGTTTGTATTACTTGGAAAAATCGTAAATCAAGTATTCTACTGCAATGTGCTCGAAAAATTACGAAAAAGGATGTTCAGAGTGCGTCTAGAGATCGCGAAGATTTGGGTTCTGCATAACGACAATGTTTCTTGTCACAGTGTGTTCAATGTATTGCAGTTTTTGGAGTCTAAAGGTATCGCAACGTTACCACACCGCCAAATTCACCGTGCATGTCACCCTGCGACTTTTTTTTATTACCCCATTTGAAAAAATTCGTCTAAGGTCGACATTTTGATTCCGTTGAAGACAAAAATCTATGACGAGGGTACTCGGAGAGGATCCACAAGAAGTATTCCAGAATTAATATGAAATTGGAAAACTCGTTCGAATAAGTGTATTGATACGGAAGGGCACTACATAGGGGATCGCGATGTACCTTAATTTTTAAATATACTCGATTTTTTAATTTTGTCGCATTCCTTAATTGTCTGACCTCGTATATATATATATATATATATATATATATATATATATATATATATATATATACATGCAGATATATATTATGGATTAGCATAATCTCAAAAAGAATATTACAATATATGTGTGATGTATGATATTTTATAAAGAATATATAATTATAAACTTTAAAATTTATGTTTGTCGACGATTTCCACGAGTAGTTTCGTAATCGGATTGTAGACACAGATATCCAAATATGTAGAGATGAGTTTCATGGTTAGTTTCGTATTTGAAGTGTCGAACACGATGTGCTGGTGCCTGTTGGCACGACTTCCACAGAAAGTTCCTTGGTGGCACTGTAGAACACGATCTTCAGATATATATGTACGACTTTCACGGGGAATTTAATGCATTAATTGAATACCAGATCTTATATGTCTAAAAATGTTTGATATTAGAAAAAAATTATAGTATTCTAAAATATATTTTAAGAGTATATAAAAATATTTTTAATCTCATTAAGATTATGCACTCTTTTGTAAAAATCACATATACTTCTAGTAATAGTACATATTGACTTCATTCCTTAATCAAATAAGAAAAAATATCTTATATGCCACAGAAAATAATTGACAGTTCAAAATATAGATATACTAGATTTAACTCTCAAAAAATTGTGAAATCTTTTTAAAATTACTTTCTAAGATAGTAGAAATTAAGGCAAGTATAGTATCGTCATTTGAAACTGCTCTTGAATGTAATACATTTATCGATATACTCGATGTATTGTATTTAATTATATAAATGAAATCTTTTCCGAATTAGACTTCTGAGCTAATTACATATAAACGTGCGATGCTCAAAAAAACTTATAGTTTTATTATTTGTAAATATTTCTTATTTAAACAATAGAAAGTATTGAAATCAATTTTTACATAGTCAAGTATATGTAAATATGTATGAGTACCAATTCGTGTAAGTTTCAGAATTCAGATTGACCTAACAGTTTTTGTCAAACGTTAATTTTATTAATTAAATAATAGAAAAAGTACATATATATATATATATATATATATATATATATATATATATATATATAAATAAAACTCGCCTTCGAGACGCTATATATCCACTTGATTCACTTTATTTAGTTATTTACTGTCGGAAATTACGCAAATCTAGTGGGTATTTACCAGATGGACAAAATAAAATAACTAGAAAGATAATGAAGACGGAGGTAAACAATTTCACTGCTTATTAACTTTAGTATAATAGAAGTTTTTTACATAAAACTTTTTTTGAATTGAAATATAACGGAATTATATAACGTATATATAAAAATTTTAATAAAAATCGCGTTAGTCGACTACTTGAAAAATTTGGTAGCTCTTTGTTATAAGAGATTTTCTCAGCTTTGATGTTTGCTAGTTTTCCTTAAAGTTGCCGTAGGTTTCAAAACTTCAAGCTGCTTGCTAGCTGCTGCGAGACTATATATATATATATATATATATATATATATATATATATATATATATATATACATACATGTAGCAATAAAATTTCTTTTTGGTCAGTATAAGCTGCTCATCTTTTATTGCACCCCCCGCTGCCAGCCTATTGTCTCGACAAGCTTTTCCTCTGCACGCGCCGAAGACAGTCTCTCCCCCCTCGATCGCACCATCGCACGCGCTCGAAAAACAACATCTGGAATATCGTACGAAACGGCCAGTACCTTGCTTTGGCCGCCAGAGGCCCTCGTTTTCAGTCGAAAATTTTTCTGCATTCTGGCCCATAAGCGTCGGCGATCTCCCCTTATTATCTCTGGAAAGACTAAACAGTTACTTGACGCCCCATCTAGCGGCGTTAGAGGTGCTATCGTTTTTCTTCCCATCTTGTTTATTGAACTTACTCTTCTATATTAGTCTATTTTCGTTGGTAATAATAGGTCCATGAAATATGTACACTTTGTTGAGTGGATTCTACAAATATCTTGTTCAAAAAGATGAGTATTTTATATTAATATTAGGACTAGATAACGCAGGCAAAACCGTGAGCACATAAAAGTTTTTATTAACCTCTTTGTTGAGATAAATAGGGTTTAATACTTTTTAGTTCATTTCTTTACGTTGTAGACTTATTTAGAAGCAGCAAAAACTAAATAATAGAAGTTTTTTACATAAAACTTTTTTTTGAATTGAAATATAACGGAATAGCTTTCTTTTAAGCATAATTAGAAGTAATATACTGGTTTGATATTGACACAATAATTTGAAAATCTCGACACCCATTATCAATGTATATATAGCACGATTATCCGAAGGTTGTAGTACCCATACGTGCCATCCCAGTGCGACCCCGCTCCTTGACATATATATATATATATATATATATATATATATATAGTGCTTTCATACTACAGCAAATTAAAAAATTATTTTGATTTTTTAATTTGTAACTGCATTTACAAATATATTTCCTTATTTGAGTCATATGTAAATTAGTATATTAAATTAAAGTCTTTCCCGTTTTTTGTAAGAGATGGCGCCAACAATACTGTGCGAGTATTCAATGGTTACATATGTCATAATCAAAGCTTATTCATATGTCAACAATTCCATACTAACACATTAGTTAAAATTTTTTCGCATCATAAATTTTTGATACCGTGAAAATGTCGAAATTTGAGCCGAGTCGACGTCATTTGCGGGAAGTTTCACTTTATTGGTTCAATTTGAAGAAATCTGCTGCCGAGACGCATCGATTGCTTCAGGAGGCTTATTGAGAAGGTTGTGTCGATGATTCAAGTGTTCGCGGATGGTTTCGACGCTTCAAAAGCGGTGATTTCGACGTGGAAGACAAGGAGCGTTCCGGGCGGCCGCAAATCTTTGAAGATCGAGAATTGGCGACTTTGCTTGATGAAGATTCTTGTCAAACGCAAGAAGAACTTGCTGAAGCATTGGGAGTTGACCGAACAACCATTTCCAAGCGTTTGAAAGCCATGGGAATGATCCAAAAGCAAGGAAATTGGGTGCCGTACGAACTGAAGCTGAGAGACGTCGAACGGCGTTTTTTCACTTGCGAACAGCTGCTTCAGCGACATAAAAGAAAGGGTTTTCTGCATCGTATCGTGACTGGCGATGAAAAGTGGATACGTTACGATAATCCGAAGCGAAGAAAATCATGGGGACTACCCGGCCATGCATCATCATCGACGGCCAAGCCAAATATTCATGGCGCCAAGCTCATGCTCTGTATATGATGGGACCAGCTAGGTGTGGTTTACTATGAGCTTCTGAAACCGAATGAAAGGATCACAGGCGAGGTCTATCGACGACAATTGATGCGTTTGAGCCGCGCACTGCGAGAAAAACGGCCACAATACTCCGACAGGCACGACAAAGTTATTTTGCAACATGACAATGCTCGCCCACATGTTGCACCGCCGGTGAAAACATACTTAGAAACGCTCAAATGGGAAGTCATACCCCACCCGCCGTATAGTCCAGACGTTGCTCCGTCTGATTACCATCTCTTCAGATCGATGACGCATGGCCTGGCTGACCAGCACTTCCATTCCTACGAGGAAGCCAAAAAATGGGTGGATGACTGGATAGAGACCAAACCGGTCGAATTTTTTCGCAACGGGATTCGTATGTTGCCAGAAAGATGGGAAAAATTTGTAGCTAGCGATGGCCAATACTTTCAATAATTCATTTGTAACCATTTTTTCACAATAAAGGCTCAAAATTTGAAAAAAAAAAAACGGGAAAGACTTATTCACATACCTTATAGTATATATATTAATGTACATTTGACTGAAATAGTGGAAAGATATTTGAAAATGCGGTTAATGTGTATGAAGCTATATGAAGCCACTACACTTTCTATCAATCAAATAAAGCTACAATCAATGACAGATTTTGATAAGAAATGTTTAATATGAGTATCTTTCTGTTTATACTAATGTTTTTGCATTGTTACAGTTGTCTTCTTCTATATAGGTTTCTATAATTAGCAAAATTTTCACGTACAGTATATGGTTTTAATATTTTAACTATCCTATATATATATATATATTTATATATTTATAACAGGGACTTTTGTTATTTCAAGTTAATTTTGTATAAATTTCGTGAAAATAACTCGATATTTTAAAATCGTCTGGATTTTTTACAACTTCCCGATATAAAATTAAGGAAGGCCTATTTTAGGAGTTTGATGAAAAATAATGTTTTTTGAACATGTGCGCAAATGAATTTTGAAAATTATTGGTAGATTTACTCGAAAACCTTCATGTTTGAAATTGAATCTCTAACTATATTAATCGCATTTATGCCGAACTTTGTCAGTTTATATACTTTGGTATGTAAACTTTGAAAGCAAATTTTAAAAAATTCTTATAGTTAAAAACTTAAAAGTATAAACAATGAAATTGTTAAATAAATATACATAACATGGTTGCACCAAACTAAAATTGATTGTGATAATATTATCGTGTTCTATATTGTTTCAAAATCCATTGTTTAAAATATGGTGTGTCTATTCGATCAATAATTATAAATATTTCCGCGTTCAAGATGTGCAACGTACTGATTCAGAACCCACGCTATAGTTCTCAATTTCACAATAATAGAAAAATCTACTTTGCTAAAATCTACAAAATCCATTTTTTGAAAATATGGTGTGTCTATTCGATCAATAGTTATTAAATACTTCCGCGTTCAAGATGTGCAACGTACTGATTCAGAACCCACGCTATAGTTTTCAAGCTCACAATAATAGAAAAATCTACTTTGCTAGGATTGCAAGTGATAGGCTGAAACAATTTTGAGTATTTAAAAAGTCTTTGAATCCTTCTACTCATAAACTTAATCAATAAACATATCCAAAAAGTCATATAATATAATAAATATTAAAATTGGAAAATATATACGAGCATCTGAGAAATTTTCACGCATGTTCAGCATGCTGCGTCTTACATATTTAATAACTGTTGATTTAACATAACACAACATTTTTATAAAATATATTTTGGAAATAATCAAATGCAGAATGCAGGCGATACTTTACAGATTAAATATCTTTAAAGTTTTTTAATTAGCTAGACCAATCATTTGTAAATTTAATTTGTCTGCTAGCGCGGGAATCGGCAGGGCAGCGTGAGCCACGCGTTACAAAACTTACATATTTGGAAAATATTTGATCATTTCTGATCTAATAGTCACATAATTTTTAAAAGTACATTTTGTAGATGAGAATATAAAATTTAAATAATTTTTTCAAAATAGATTTCAATTGAGAGACGGGCATGTTACAATGATTTCAACAATTAAATATGAATATTTAAACATTTTAGCAATGTATGCATATTTTTCTTCATTCACTTTCAAATTAAATTAAAATGTAAACTATAACGTCTAACGGAATAAGTTCGAAATAGATGTGATCAATATACTCCACAAAAAAATTGGAAAAAACTGGAGTAGTATATAAAATTCATTGTAAAAATTGTGATGCGATATATACAGGTGAAACTAAGCGAAAATTAAAAGATCGTATTAACAAACATAAAAAAAATAATAATTCTGACGCTATTATTAATATACATTGTAAAGATTATTCACATATCTTTAATCGGGATAATGTAAATAAATTAGATATTGACAATAATTTTAAAAAACGCATTTGGTCTGAAATGCTTTTTATACAACGTAATATCAAACACACTGTTAATTAAAAAGAAGGCACGCTATTTCTTAGCAAAATATATTCAGACATAATCACATTTTTATAATTTTAGAATATATTTTGACTTAAAATTTTATAATTAGTACTTGATTTGTTATATTTATGTGATCGTTATTGACTTATCAACTCTGACATTGTCAATATTAAAATTTTCATCGGTTTAACTTAGAAGGTCTTAGCGTTTGCATTCAAATTTAATTGTAAGTGTTGATTTATTTATTGTATGGTATTTCTCACTATTATATAATTTTGATATGTAATTATTTGAATATTATTTTTATTAAAGCACCTGAAGAGGTTGACAATACCTGTCGACGAAACGTTGTGAAATAAAAACACTGACTTTTTTATTAGCCCGAATCTGATCGGAATAATTATATTTATATACATATACAGATAACATCAGATCTTATATGTAGAATATCATTTAAATTTAAATAAGCAGAAGGCGATGAAGGGTTAGAAAAATAAAATAATAGCGAGCGACAAGGCAATAATGTGTGTGAGTGTGTGTGTATCACTATATATTCTATATATATATATATATATATATATATATATATATACAATATGGAGCACCGATGTATATAGTGATGGTGTTATTTGCGAAGTAGAAAGAGACAGACAATAGGTATAGTTTCTCTCCAACTTCAGCAAAAATCAGGGAGTGAGAATATAAGATGAGTTATTTTTTGCTTTACCTCTGATATAGATAGACATATATCTTATTTTACTTTCGTTTTCGTTTTTTAAACCTTAATTATTAACTGGTTCCAGTGTTGTGTGAGAGGTGAATAGTTTATCAAGTTTAATTATCTCACTAAATAACTTGTGAACTATCCGCTGTATTTTTATTTTGGAAATTCTGCTTGTCGTATAGAGATCAACATATTTCATTAGACAGTACGAAAGATAACGGGCCCACAAAGCTTCTAAATTTCATTAAGACATAAGTCTTGTATTTTCATATTTTTTGATCGATCATAAAATTATAAAGTTTAAAAATTTAAAAAATTTTAAAAATTATAACGGCTAGTTAATGTATGAGTAGCTAGCTACGGGTAATAAAAAGCCAGCGTTATTTAATTCACGTACCAAATAGTTCATAACAGTTTCGCGTATATTTATATTACTTATGTGCGTCAATGTTGGTTCCAACGGGAACCACACGTACACAAGCTAACCTATATTGAATAGCTTGAGCGCATCGGTGCTACTGCGCACGTTTTTCATGCGCATATGCAGACTGAGTCGAAGTGTACAGAATTAGTTACCACAGTATATATTTTTGATATCTACCGAGTGATCAAATTATTCATATAGATTCTTCACGACAATTTTATATATTATTTTGAATATTTATACTTTAATTCAGTCGAATAAATATTAGATAGCGGATGCACACTAGCTAAATAAATTAAAAATAGTTAGTTTTCAAATAGATATATTTTATATTTGAATATAATTATTTTTAAATTATTAAATAATTATTTATTAATTTTACAATTATAAATATTTATTTATTTGATAGTAATTAGTACCAAACTAATTTCCTCATTCTCTATATAAAAATATAATAAAATTATTAATATTTCAAGTGATATTCAGAGCCTACCGCCTTCGTGGTACCCATGGCTGAAGAAGAAAATTCTATTTTATAAATAAATTATTAATAAAATATTTACTTAGATTAAATTAAAATTTTTATAAAATAAATTGCCAAGAGTAAAACTGAGGGCCGTATAGTAAGAATAATTTCATACTAAGAAAATAATAGAAGACAAAGAATATAGAAATAATAGTATAAATAAAATTTATAATAATACTTCAATTATTTATAAATTAAAATAATTTTATTAATTGCTTCCGGTCAAGGTAAATCGATCCTTGGCGACGGTAAGTATTTGAAATATTATTTTCTATATCTATAGTAATGGAACAAGGCATATTAAGAGAAATATATCAAGGTCGTATTTAATACCTTGATTACCTGACCCCCTGTTAAAATATATATAATGTGTGTACTTTTTTTTTTTTTTTTTTTGAACGGTGAGGTGTAAGGGAAAAATCTTAATAGACCATGACCATCCGTGGATCTTAATATTAACTTGTAGTATCATTATCCACGCCGTCGTGTGCTGGATTTGCACCAGCTAAAACCCCTTCGTTTTACGGCCAAATTTAGCACCTGACCGTACTCCGAATCCTCACCCGCCACCACACCGCGGAAACCACCTTTAGATATTACTTCGCGGGTTAGCAGCTTTGCCATAGGCCATTCTCATGTGGGTATCACATTTTTCCTTTTTTCTTCTTCTTTTCTATATACATTTAGCTTTTCCATAATTCCTGATGCGAGCGCAGTCACCGAATTCCAGCCTTCTTGTGAGCTCAAGAGATAAGCTCCTAAACCCTCCGCATTAAAATTTCCACTCCATGATTTCCTGAACTGTTCTTGTTCTTCTTTGAACCTGGGGCAGTAGAAAATAACATGTTCTACACTTTCTTCAATACCTTTGCATACCGGGCATTCGGCACTGTCATTGATACCTATTCGATGAAGGTACCTCCGGAAGTTCCCATGTCCGGTAAGTACCTGAGTAAGGTAATATGTAACATAACCATGTTTTCTCCTTATCCACCTTATTATATCCGGTATAATTTGGTAGGTCCATCGTCCTTTACTTGACAAATCCCATTTTCTTTGCCATTCTTCCGTGGCTCTCTCTAAACGTTGGTCCTCATGATTCTCAGGTTCTTGTGTTCCTGAGTTTTCCTCATATGTTTTAGCTCTTTCTACTGCGAGAAGATCCACGGGGTGAAGTCCTGCGATTACAAGAAGGGCATCATCTGACACAGTTCGGTATGCACAAGCCACTCGTAAAGCTATTATTCTATAGGCTCGCCGGCAGTTGTCAAAATACGATGGATTGATTCTGAGTTGCTCTGCCCAAATTGGGGCCCCATATAGTAATATCGATCTGACCACCGAGGTAAGAAGAATTCTTCGTGGCTGTTTCGGACCTCCAATATTTGGCATAATTCCGGCTAGCGCTCTCGACACCCGTTCAGCTTTTAGTCCAACATATGAAAGATGATCTTTAAAAGACAGCCTTGCATCCAGTATAATTCCCAGATATTTAATCGTATCCTTGGTCTTAATAGATTTAGATTCCACTATAAACGTAGTATGTTGCCTCTTCTTACATCTTGTGATAAGGATAGCTTCAGTTTTCTCTGCTGCCAGTTGTAAGCCATTGTCATATAACCATTTAGCCACCAGTTCTATGGCTTTATCCCCAACGTACTGCATACTGTGTATGTTTTTGGCTTCTACCACTAGTGTCACATCATCCGCGTAAGCCACCATTGACACACCCCCCGGTAGCTGTATTCTTAATAAGCTAGCATATGCAATATTCCAGAGTAAGGGCCCCAGGACAGATCCCTGTGGTACTCCACCTGTAATATTATAAGAGTGCAACCCTTCATTTGTGTCATATATAAGCTTCCGGTTTGTAAGATAACTGGATATGATTTTCCTCAAGTAAAACGGGATCTTCTTCTGCTCAAGAGATATCATTATATTGGACCATCTAGCTGTGTTGAAAGCGTTTCGAATATCCAAGGCGATGATCGCACACATACGTTTAGTATTACGACTACCACTAATGGCATTAGTAGCCAGTTTTATCACACGGTTTACTGCGTCAGTTGTTGACCTATGCTATCTAAAACCAAACTGGTTATCTGAAAGTCCTTCTTCTTGTGCTAAGAATGTTTGGATTCTGCTACATATTATCCTTTCGAACAACTTCCCTTCGATATCAAGCATACAGAGAGGTCGATAGGATGACGGATTCTCGAACTGTTTATTCCCCTTTGGGATCAGTACCAATCTCTGCAACTTCCACTGTGACGCAAAATATCCTTCTTTTATGCCTGCATTAAAGGTATCTACAAATAACTCGGGAATATTTAAAGCTGTTGTTTTGATGACCAAGCCTGGTATTTCATTTATTCCAGGTGCTTTACGATTTTGTATGATTTTAGCAGCTATCATTACCTCTGCTTGACTAATATCCTGCATTTATGTCATTCCAGTTTCTGCTGTTAGTCCGCATTAAGTTGATCTCAGACTATATTTGGGAAAAAGGTGATTGACAACTTTATCTAGAAAGATTGGGCATGATGGTATATGAGCCTCTCTTTGTTTCATCTTATTCATGATTTTCTTATATACCTGTCCCCAGGGATCACGGTCTACCTCTTTGTATAAGTTTATCATATATTCGCTCTTAGATTTCTTAATGGCAGTCTTAAGTAGTCTTTTTTTATTTATGAAATCTGTCAGTAGCTTTTGAAACTATGGCTTACTTCTCGCTCGCTGATGTAGTCTTCTAGCTCGAAAGCATTCCTTTCGAAACGCAGCAATGTCTTTGTTCCACCACGGTACAGGTGGACGTCCTCGTGGATTAGTTTTTTTAGTCATACATTTATCACACGCTGTTCTTAGAATGTCTAATAGATCTTGAGCTTTGCCTTCAGCAGTTCCTGCCACTGACTTTCCCTCTAGAGAACATAAGAACAGTTCCTTATCAAAAGGATCTAGAGCCCATCTCTTATTCCTATTTATGCCTCGATACCGCGATGGCTTAGTTAGAATTTGAATCTGGTAAATTAGCGCTTGATGATCACTACCGGTGTAGCTATCGCTGACTCTCCAGCTGAGCTGCTCTCCCATTAATCTGGGATTGACGAACGTTAGATCGATTATTGACGATTTACCATCTTTATTATAGGTCGGCGTAGTTCCCGTGTTAGTGATTTCCAACTCAAGATTCGCAAATGCTTCCAGTAGTTTAGAACCGCGCCTATTTGACTTTGTACTGCCTCATTCCTTTGCCCAAGCATTGAAGTCTCCACCAATAACCAGTGGTAAGGATGATTTCCTTGCACTATCTGCGATTTTATCTAAGGTTTTCATAAACATCTCCATATCGTCATTTGGTGGTAAGTAACAGCTATACAGGCGAGTTCCAGCTACTTCTACCCAAGTAAAGTTAGCATCAGAGGTCTTTTTTTCGGATATGTTTGCGTTTCCGCATACCCAAATAGCCGCTCTGCCTGTAGAGTCATTCATCCAATTTACTTCATTAAAATTTCTAAATTGCTCACTGACAATCGCAATATCAATATTTTCCTCTCGTATACGCTGAGACAGAAGGTCTTGTGCAACAGCGCAATGGTTCAGATTAATTTGTATTATCTTAACCATTTTCTATGTTACGTTTAGATCCCTCTGTGTCTACTTTACTTACTATATGTGTGTGTGTGTGTGTGTCATAATCCACATGCAAACGCGCGCGCACAAACACACACATACACACAAAATATTATATTTGTTAATTTTCTTCTTCAGTCAAGGGTACCGCGAAGGCGGCAGGCTCCGAATATCACTTGAAATATTAAAAATTTTATTATCATATCATACTTCATATCATATCATATCATATCATATAATATATCATATATATATATATATATATATATATATATATATATATATATATATATATATATATATAGTAATTTATAAAGACAAGGCATGTTTTTGTATGTACACGATAACCGAAAAAACTACTGAACCGATTGTTCTGAAATTTGGCATATGGATTCTATATTATCTTGGGAAGGCCATAGCCTATGTTTTTTTATTGAAAATCATTTAATAATCAATAAATTAATCATTAAAATTTTAAATCAAAATTTAAATATCAATAAATTAAGATAATGGTTTTAACAATCAGTTTCAGCAGCGGCCACCAGGTGGCGTCTTGAATGACAAGCATTAACTCAAAGAATGTTCATATCCAACTTTGGGATTCGTATCCTAAAGGAAGTGTGACGTTAGTAGGTATTACCTTTTTTGTTCTTCAGGTGAATCTGACATTACTCTCACGCCTTATGGATATCTTTTGATTTTTGTATATTTTATTTTCTCTTATGTGGGAAATCTCTCTCTCTCTCTCTCTCTCTGTCTTTCTTCTTCTCTTATAAAATGGTTCTGTATGCCAAATCATACTGAATATAGTTTGTGAGGACAAATTATATTTTTGTTTTGATACGTTATATTAAATTCAGAATTGTGACAAGAGACTATGTTTTTTTAGTTTGAACAAAAGAAATGATGGCAAAATATAGGGTTCTTTACCAATAACCTCGAAACTATGTATATATAAATAAAATATAAATCACTTCTGCATAAAAAGGCAATATTCATCGTCTGCTTGAAAGATATGCTATGCGCATACTAACATTTTGCTTGAATTTCAGTTGGAATCGCTACGAAAATATTCACAATTTTTAATTGAAAAAACGGAAATATAATATATATATATATATATATATATATATATATATATATAGTATTTATATTATATTGCACATATTATATATACACATTTCAAATACGGTTTCTACTGAGAAATATTGTATTGGCGTGTACGGGCGGTTGATTACGATATTCCATTGCCTCAAGCCGATTTCTATAGACAGTTGTGTGTTCGGATGATAGAATGTAATGTCCAGGTGTATCTAGGTGATTTCTACGGGAGATATTGTATTTAGTTGATAAAAAACGACGTTCAGGTATATGGAAATCAACTTCTATGGGAAGATTCGTGTTGGGATGGTAAAATAAGATATCTAGGTCTTTTCGAGCGACTCCTACGGGGAGTATTGTGTTTAGTCGTTAGGAAGCGATGTTAGCTTTCTCGGGGCGACTTCTACTAGGAATATCGTGTTTAGTTGATAAGGAACGATGTTCAGGTATAACGGGAGAATTTCTACGGGGAGCTTCGTGTTCGAATGATAGAATTCGATATCCAGGTGTTCTGGAACGACTTCTACGGGGAATTTCGTCTTCGAACGGTAGAAAACGATATCCAGGTATGACCGTACGACTTCTATGAAAAGATTAGTATTCTATCATTCGAACATGCACAGTCCCAGTAAGAGTCGTCTCGGGACATTTCCTATAGTCCGAACATGATACTCTCTGTAATAGTTGTCTAGATACACTTGGACATCTTTTTCTACCTCGAACTAGAAAGTACAATGTTTCCCATAAAAGTCGTATGCAATATGCATGTGTGTAAAATTGTATAAAATGGTGGGCAAAATATCAACTTTTTGAAGTGGACGCTACATTGAAGCAGCTTTTAATACAGAAGCGACTATAGGTAATTTACGGTGAATTATTTATAGAAATATAGATTTTTATATATAGACTACTTTTTACTTAAATATTATTGAATTGCTTATGAAATCAGTTAAATTGTTATCTCAGGCAAAGCCGAGACGGGGGCTGCTAGTATTTTTTATAGGGAATGAGGAAATTAGTTTGGTATTAGTACAAATCGCAAACCAATTTGAACTTGACATTTAATCATAGTATGTAATTTTTAACAGCTTCTATACGTAGAAACTATGGATACCAGATTTCAGGGTATACCTATTTGCTTGAAATTTTTTTTTCGCAAATAGAACATGAATTTTTTTAAATTTCGTAGATTTATACTTCGTAGAGTATATTGATCACATCTATTTCGAACTTATTCCGTTAGACGTTACAGTTTACATTGTAATTTAATTTGAAAGTGAATAAAGAAAAATATGCATACATTGCTAAAATGTTTAAATATTCATAATTTAATTGTTGAAATCATTGCAACATGCTCGTCTCTCAACTGAAATCTATTTTGAAAAAATTATTTCAACTTTATATTCTGATCTACAGTGGTTGCTTGGCCCCTCGAGTTTATATTCAATTGCAAGAATCTCGTAAGGCAGAATTTGTATTTACTGGACTTCTGAAAATAGGTAAATGAATTAATACATAAATATAAACAAGTCGAAATCAAAGGCCACATGCTACAAATAAGATCGCTATATGCGAAAACTCAACGTGTTCTCTTATCTAATATACATTCCGTATTACCAAATAAGTTAATTGAATATATTTTTAAAAATTACCGTTTTACTCCAAGATCGCAAATAACTCATCTAAAAGTTGGCTTACACGACCCTCAGTTAGCACACATATTAAGTCATAGAAGACAGGTATATATTGACACCACAGACGTACCAAAGTTACCTACATCCTTCTAAATTGAACATAATGATATAAATTATTGGATGTATATATCTATAGAAAAAGTATCGTGCTAAGTTTGTAAGGAAGAAGGAGATTTGGCTAGGCATTGCCAAAATGTTTCCGGAAACAGCCAGGAAATAGTATTAAATATCTATGAAACAAAAAACTCTTACAAAACACCTAATTATACTATAGAAACTGAAATTGTTTCTCCTCTCAGCACTCCAATACAGACAAAAATTATTACGGAGCAAAATGAGGGATTGCAAATATCTACTAAGTTCAAATCATCCACACAGCGTCCGCTTTCTAGTTCGAATTCTAATGCTTCCGAAATTTCAATTGACGAGTCAGAAATCAAATTAACTACTATAGACTGGAAGGAATGCGAGAAGTATTATATTTTGAAGAGGAAAGAAGAAATAGAACGTAATTTATATATTTTTCATATATTAGTTTGTGTTGAAACTTGGTTAATTAAATCGATTGAAAATTTTAATTTTCTCGGTTTTATAACTTATAGAAAAGACACAAAAAATGTCTTACCGACACATATCTTGCTGTAAATATTATTGTTTGTTATAGAAACCCTGATAGAACTCTTCAACCTATCGAATGGGATACTATAATATCTAATGTTACTCCAAATTAAAAATAGATTTTAATGCGAGATTTTAACGCACATAATGTTGCCTTGAATTGTCATAAAAATGATCAAAATAGTAATAATTTACTTAATTCAATCGAAAAATATAACTTAATAGTACATAATATTGATTCTTATTCTCCCATAGATAGACTGTTTAAATCTAATATCGATCTAATTATTTCTAATACGAATATTGCTGACAACATTTTGACTAAATTGGCAGATGAAACTTGGGGTTCAGACCATTTCCCTATTTTTACATACATTAATCTTAAGAAAGCATATTATCGAAAAAAACTTTTAGATTATATTAAAAACAAAACTAATTGGTTATCAGTTGCAAATAAAGTATATATATATTACCCAAAGTTTTTCTCATTTCAATACAATTATTCATCCGCAAGTGAAAAATATCGAACTTTTTTACACACAATTACAAAAGCTATTAATATTTGCACACCGAAAATTAAAAATATCAGCTCTCAAGTATATCATAATCCTGTATTATGGTGGGATGACAAATGTAATGATCTGAAAAAGCATTAGACTTACAAGATTGTATTCAATATAAGAAAATAAGTGCTTTATATATAAAAACATTTATAAACAAAAGAAAATTAAGTATATAGAATTTACAGAAAAGATCAATTTTAAGACTGATTATCAGTATGTATGGAATATATTAAAAGTATTAAAAAGTAAATGGTTAAAAACCAATTTAACGCACTCGAATGAAAATCTGCAAATGGAAAATCAATACAACGCTCTCTCTAAAATCTGTATAGCTTGGGTTCCTAGAAAGCCCGATTGGCTTCCCACGTGTATGCCCAATGATTTTGTAGAGCCTGAATTTACATTTAGGGATCTTAATACAGCATTAAATTAGCGAAAAACTAAATCCTTTCCGGGACCAGATGGGACTATTCTGTACTTAAAAACTTGCCCATTTCATACAAACTCATTATACTCGACATTCTAAATGAGATTTATAGAACTAGTGATTTTCCATTAGACTGGAACAATACTTACATTCATTTTATTCTTAAAGCAGATGGAATGAACTATCGTCCAATCGCCTTAACCTCATCTATTTGCAAAATTTTTGAAATTCTTATTAAAAATAAATTGGAATGGTAGGTCAAAACAAAAGAATTCCAATCAAAATCTCAAAGTGGATTTCGTCAGAACCAGTCAGGTATTGATAATTTATCTAATCTATTTTTAAAGACTTCTAGGGCACTTAAATATAAGAAACAAATGCATGCAGTTTTTCTCGATATAAGTGCTGCTTTTGATAATGTTATCGTAGATATTCTAATTAAAAAATTACATAGCCACATAGGCTACCCTTCCAAACTGATAAAGTTTGTAAAAATTTTTACGTATCAAAGAGGTATACATACGAGTCTAGACAATAACATAAGATATACGTTTAAAGGGGTCCCTCATGGAGGGGCACTTAAACCTCTCCTCTTCACGCTCTTCTAACTCGCGATATGCAGACGATACTGTCCTTTATTCTATGAACCATCAATGGCTTCAAAAAGCACTACAGATAATAGAAAAAAAATTACAACACAATTTGTCTGGAGCTCGCATCTGAAAAAACAATATATGTAAATTTCAATCGTGGTGAAACTCTTTTCAGAGAAAGTATGATAACAATACATTACGCGATCTTAGTATTAATTCCAGTGAAAAGGTTCACTTTTTAGGCATTATTTTTGACCATAAATTAAGGTTTACTGAACAGATTACTAAAATTATAGGTAGATGCCACAAATCCCTGAACATTATCAAATTTCTTCGTGATTGACCTGGTGGCGGGCAGATCCTCAATCATTACCAACTATCTATAAAAGCTTTATTCGATCTGCAATAGATTACAGCAAGTCATATAACTACCTACACAGAAAAATATCATTAAAATATTTTAAAAATTACAATACTCTATCATTAGAATGGCTCTTCGTTATCGAACTTCTTCTCCCACCAACATACTACTCGTGGAATCTAAGCTACCAACGATTCGAGAAAGATCACAGTACCTTTGTCATAATTACTTGATAAAAATTCTATCTAACGAGAGCCTACGCATTCATCAAACGAATCACAAAAGAAAAGTAAACTCAATTCAAAACGGAAAAAGTTTATGGAATTGTGTATTTGTAGCATTCAAGATTTTTTACCTTTCCTATTAAAAAATCCAAAATACAATTTATTCCAACAACAGTATAACGTAATTACTACCTCATTACCTTTGAACAAGCTAGTGGGTATGACTACAAAAATCTCCTGATTCTAATTCTGATTTTCACAAACTTATTCCTGAACGAGCAATAAAAATGTTGACTGATGGTAGCGAAAGTAATAACTCAGCATCTGCAGGAACAGCTTGTTATTATCCATATCCGGAAACCACTATTTTTCAATCACTTCATAAACAGGCTTTTATATTCACAGCTGAATGCTGCGCTATTAACAATGCCTTGGATATAGCTCTTGCGAACAAAGAATCATAAATATTAATATTTTCAGATTCTCTTAGTTGCCTTGAAGCTCTATAAAGTACAAAAGTTAACATTAAAATAAACCCTTAGATATTTCAAATCAAAGCAAAATACCTCGAATTCATTAATAATAAATTAAACACAGCAAGTATCTTCTTCGTTTGGATCCCCTCACACGTAGGAATTCAAGATAACGTAAAGGCAGATCATCTGATTAAATCAGATGAACATGAAACTGCCCGTCGAAGTCGTCCCGACACACCGGCGTATCATGTTCTACGATCCGACTACAAAACTATGCATGGAAGTCGTTGACAGGTACCCGCACATCGTGTTCTATCATCCTAATACAAAACTATCTGTGGTAGTCGTCCCAACAAATCTGTACATCGTGTTCTAATATCCGAACGCAAAACTAACTGTGGAACTCATCTCCATATACCTGGACATCTGTTTCTACCATCCGAATACAAAACTACTCTTGGAAGTCATCGACAGACATTTGTACATCGTGTTCTACCATCCAAACACAAAACTATCTGTGGATGTCGCCCCAACAATCCTGGACATCGTGTTCTAATATCCAAACACAAAACTAACTGTGGAACTCATCTCCATATACTTGGACATCTGTTTCTACCATCCGAATACAAAACTACTCTTGGAAGTCATCGACAGATATCTGTACATCGTGTTCTATCAACCGAATACAAAACAAGTCGTCGGCAGACACCTGGACATCATGTTCTACCGTCAGAACACGGAACTCCCCGTATAAGTCGTCCCGACACACTTGGATATCCTAGATCTACTAACTTACGATCTAGACACGAAACTCCACGTGGAAGTTAACCTGCACATCTGCACATCGTGTCCTACCACCCGAACAGAAAACTACCCGAGGAAGTCAACCGACACACCTGCACAACGTGTTCTACTATCTGAACAAAAACTCCCCGTAGAAGTAGTCCTGATACAACTAGACATCGTGTTCTACCATCAGAACACAAAACTATTCGTAGAAGTCGTCCCGACACATCTGGGCATCGTATTGTTTCGTCCGAACAAGGTGTCCCCTGTACAAGTAGTCCCGACACACCTGCACATCGTGTTCTGCCATCTGAACACGAAACTATCCGTGAGAATTGTCGAAAGACACCTGAACATATTAGCGGCATGGTGTCGGCAAGGAAAAGTTATATGTAAATATTAATATTTATGTACGTCCAATTTTAATACCTTTTACAGTACGCGCTCATGTCCGAGAGAGAATCTGGGCTCAGAGAAGTGGGTCATCGTCATGGGCGAGGAAAAGGAGGTCAAACGAAGAGAAACTAGGCGAAGTCGAGCGAACACAGCAAAGACCAGTAGTTCTTATTTTTCCTGTCCATTGTTTACATTGGAACTGTTTACATTGTTTACATTTACTGTAACTGCCTGGATATATGGACGCATTGACGAAGCAAGGTTCACTCGTCTAAAATATAGATTATGTTTTCTCGTCTACAACGGTACCTACCCATATGTTTTGTCCAGCTACCCTTTTTTATAACAGCCCACTCCACCGCATAGAAAAGAATGAAGAAAATGCGGAGATTCATTGTCGCGGACGAACCGATCGGGAGCGCACACGTGTGTTTTATAAAAACAAATGTTCAACTGAATTTTCGAAACGCTACAAAGATTGAAAAATATATATTTGATATTCACATTCAAAGCTGGCAAAAATACCATTTACAAGGAACTTTGAATGGTAAAAATTGAATGGTTTGGGCTCGAACTAGGTATTAAATTGTATAAAATAATTATGAAGCTATTGTATAGGCGTATAAGGTCATTTTATCCGATTTTTCTCAATCAACTTTTTTTTGTAATCAGTATTTTTGCCAGTTTTGAATGTGATTATAATTACATATAACTTTTTCTTGCGAATACCATGCCTTCGAGACACTATCGTTCTATTGGATTTAGTTAATTACTGCCGGAAATTACGAAAATATAGTGAGTATTTACCGAATCAACAAAATTAAATAACTAGAAAGATAATGAAGACGGAGGTAAAAAAATTCACTGCTTATTAACTGTAGAATAATAGAAGTTTTTTACGTAAAACTTTTTTTTCATTGCAGTATTATGGAATAGCTTTCTGTTAAGCATATTTAGAAGTAATACAATGGTTTCATATTGACGCAATAATTATTTGAAAATCTGAAAACCCAATATCAATGTTCGTCTGAAGGCTGTAGTATTCATACTTGCCTTCGGAGGTTTTTTATAAAGTTTAGCAAATTTTCATAAATTTCATGCCTAAGAGTTTATGTTTAACTACAATTAGAAATATTAGGTGTACAAATAAGTTTCCGCCGTTTTGAATAGATAGCGCCACCGATAAGATAACATCGAAATTGTCAGCTGTAAAAAGTCGTATAGTATCAGGTATGTGAATAAGTCTTTCCCGTTTTTTTTTCAAATTTTGAGCCTTTATTGTGAAAAAATGGTTACAAATGAATTATTGAAAGTATTGGCCATCGCTAGCTACAACTTTTTCCCATCTTTCTGGCAACATACGAATCCCGTTGCGAAAAAATTCGACCGGTTTGGCCTCTATCCAGTCATCCACCCATTTTTTGGCTTCCTCGTAGGAATGGAAGTGCTGGTCAGCCAGGCCATGCGTCATCGATCTGAAGAGATGGTAATCAGACGGAGCAACGTCTGGACTATACGGCGGGTGGGGTATGACTTCCCATTTGAGCGTTTCTAAGTATGTTTTCACCGGCGGTGCAACATGTGGGCGAGCATTGTCATGTTGCAAAATAACTTTGTCGTGCCTGTCGGAGTATTGTGGCCGTTTTTCTCGCAGTGCGCGGCTCAAACGCATCAATTGTCGTCGATAGACCTCGCCTGTGATCCTTTCATTCGGTTTCAGAAGCTCATAGTAAACCACACCTAGCTGGTCCCATCATATACAGAGCATGAGCTTGGCGCCATGAATATTTGGCTTGGCCGTCGATGATGATGCATGGCCGGGTAGTCCCCATGATTTTCTTCGCTTCGGATTATCGTAACGTATCCACTTTTCATCGCCAGTCACGATACGATGCAGAAAACCCTTTCTTTTATGTCGCTGAAGCAGCTGTTCGCAAGTGAAAAAACGCCGTTCGACGTCTCTCAGCTTCAGTTCGTACGGCACCCAATTTCCTTGCTTTTGGATCATTCCCATGGCTTTCAAACGCTTGGAAATGGTTGTTCGGTCAACTCCCAATGCTTCAACAAGTTCTTCTTGCGTTTGACAAGAATCTTCATCAATCAAAGTCGCCAATTCTCGATCTTCAAAGATTTGCGGCCGCCCGGAACGCTCCTTGTCTTCCACGTCGAAATCACCGCTTTTGAAGCGTCGAAACCATCCGCGAACACTTGAATCATCGACACAACCTTCTCAATAAGCCTCCTGAAGCAATCGATGCGTCTCGGCAGCAGATTTCTTCAAATTGAACCAATAAAGTGAAACTTCCCGCAAATGACGTCGACTCGGCTCAAATTTCGACATTTTCACGATATAAAAAATTTATGATGCGAAAAAATTTTAACTAATGTGTTAGTATGGAATTGTTGACATATGAATAAGCTTTGATTATGCCATATGTAACCATTGAATACTCGCACAGTATTGGTGGCGCCATCTCTTACAAAAAACGGGAAAGACTTATTCACACTCCTAATATATGTTGACATCTGGAAAGAGTATTACCTTTTAATACCTCTGACTTTTTGCTAGCATCACTTAGTTTTCATCGTGTTAAGATATCAAGTTTTGAGCCAAGTAAGCATCATTTGCGGGAATTGTTAATTTACTCCCTTCATTTAAAGCAATCTGTAGCGGATTTACATCGGCTACTCATAGAAGCATATAGTGATATGAATTTAAGTGAGAGAAGTTGTCGGGAGTGCTTCCAAAAATTTAAAAGTGGTGATTTGGATGTGAAGGACAAAACACTCAGTGGAAGGCCCAGAATCTACATCCAATTCTGTGTCACCACACAGAATTGGAAGCTTTACTAGAGGAAGATCCGTGCCAAACGCAAGAAAAACTTGCATAGTTGTTAAGAGTGACTCAGCAAGCTTTTTTACAACGTCTCCAAACCCTGGATATAGTCCAAAAGCAAGGGAATTGGGTTCCTTACGAACTGCAGCTAAGAGACGTCTATCGTCGCTTATTCGTTTGCGAACAATTGCTCAAAAGGCAAAATCACAAAGGATTTCTACATCGAATCGTAACAAGAGACGAAAAGTGGATTCACTATGACAACCCAAAGCGTAGGAAGTCATGGGGTAAGCCCGGGCATGCCTCTACTTCGATAGCCAAGCCAAACATTCATGGCATGAAGCTAATGCTGTGCATTTGGTGGGATGAACTTGGAGTAATCTATTACGAACTACCCCAACACAGTCAAACTGTCACCGAGGAACGTTACCAACAACAGCTGATGCAATTCAGGATGAATTGAAAAAATTGATCGGTTCGTGAATCGCCTCAAAAGACGAGCAATTTGTTAGATGGAGTATCCACTTGCTGACCGAAAGATGGTCAAAAGTAGTAGAAAATGATGGTCAATTTATGTATCTTTTTTTACAATAATTTCTTTACAGTAATTTCTTATTTCTTTATAAAAAAACATCGGAAACTTATTTGTACACCCAATATTATAAAAAGTTATCCTTTATTAACGATTTGTTTGTATTGCTACGATCAGGCAGTATTCCCGATACAGCCTAATACACGCAAAATATTAACTCGAATTAATAAAGATTTCGAAATTAAAATAATCGGGCAATGGTTCCGATTAGCGGCCAAAAGCGGAATCTTCAAAACAAGACGATTGCACGTATCAAATATACCTGCCTCGCAAATGTAGAACAAAGGAGAGCGGAGGGGAACTCACGCGCGTCGCGAGAGAGTGCCGCAGCCGTGCGGCAGACAGCGTCAAAAGGTGTCCCTTGCCCCTGCGCCCCCGCGCCGACAAAATCGGGAGGCAGTAAATACATTCGTCGCCGCATTTCTAAATTCTCATTTTAGTAATATATTATGAGAATACGCAAATAATTAAATATATGCGAACGTCCTAAAGGACAAAAGATATAATTAATTATTTATAAAATAATCGTAATTACTATGCGTAATTTTATACTATGCGTAAGTTTTATAATTAAATATTCAGAGTCGGCGAATACTAAATTAATTATTATCTGATTTAAAAATAACTATTATTGTTTATTATTAGGATAATTATTAGTATTATAATTATTATTATTTTCAATTAAGTACGTTTAATGTTCAAATTGTAAATACCGTTTAAAATAAGCAGCGTGCGACAAATAGTGTAATAAGGTATAGTATAAGGTTGTAACATACAATTCTGTCTTGTCTGTTACAGATCGGAGGACGCAAAGCCAGAAAAGATTATTACTATTCACTTATATACTTTTTATTATTTGTATGTTCTTTTAGTATAATATATTTTGTTATTATTTTTACATCTGAACACAATTGAGTAAACGTGATTTTTCCCGATCTTGTCTAAATTCCCTTTCCTTTCAAAACGATCGCGAAGAAAAAAGGGAAACGTTACAGTATTAAACTTTTAATTCATCGGTTCACGTAACAAGATACTCTTAAAATTCTAAATGCATAATCCGGGAATAGCGATTGACGGCAAAATGAACGGATACCAATTTCGAAGAAAATTTTGTAACGTTCCTTTCCCCCTCGGGATAGCTTATGCGGTATTTGTCCAAGATAATTTGAGAGGGGAGAAAGTATATTCCGAATTGGGCGTCAGATCAGGAAAATAATTTAACAGATCAGTATATTTTTTTATAACACAAACAAAAATAAAGATAATTATTCAATATTTCTATTTATTTTACAAGATTCTGAAAACAAACAACAAAACGATAATAATTAGTTAAATGAAACAAATAAATTAACTTAAGCTATATATAATAGATTCTATGTTCGCGCTAGTTTCCGCGACGTTTATTTAATCCAGCGCTATTTACCCCACGGATATCCGGTGCTAGTTTCCACGAGGGAAATTTAAACTTGACAGGTTGAATTTAATCTAGGTTAAAACTAAGGTTAGCTCAAGTCCGCTGGACTTTTGAGGAGCGCCTCGCAACAGAGATCAAGATAATAATTTCGAAAGGATATTTCAGGCAGAAATTTTTGAGCTCTGGACAATTTATAGCTTCGGGAGTAGTTCAATTGACACGACTTCGGATCAGCCGGTTCACTGGACGAACTCTCTGATGCTGCCTTTTACAGGCCCTTTTACAATTAAATTGTCGGTTATTGTCGCCGCCGCTCGTTTAACATTGGACGAACCGCCGATTTATAATAATAATATTAACAATAATAATATCACTAATAAAGGTAATTTTTTTTATAGAGGAGGAGAAAAATCCTTTATAAATCCCGGGGACCGATCCCCGGGTATGTGGGAATCAGCAACAGAAAGGCATACCCACTAAAAAACTACCTCCTTGGTGCATGCCCCCGACTGCTTCCTGCAGCTCTGAGAAGAGCTGCAAGACGGAGTCGGCTGACGTGCACCGAGGAGACCTCCTCTCCCTGGCTCAACTTCCCACCCCGGAAACCGCCGTTAGGCATTACTTCGGGAAGGGGACCAGGATGTTCGCCTTTGGGCGCCACCATATCCCAGCAAAATAGAAGGATCTAGGGAAGGTCCGCCTTCTTCCGTCTGAGAATATCCTCGATGAAACAGGCAACCCTTCACCATGTTTCCTGGCTGAAGAGCATCAGGGGGACAATGCGTTCCTGGGTAACCCTTCCAGCGTCCTCCCCCAGTAGCGCCCTCTGCTGCTCCCACTGCTCGCACACAAAAAATATATGATGGGTATCGTCTTATGCGGATCAACAATATATACCACCTGTATGCGCGGAAGTACCCATGGCCAGTCAGCATCTGGGTGAGATAGTAATTTACCTCCTCATGCTAACGACTGATCCACGGCGCCACCTGACTTATAAGTCTGGCGGTCCACCTTCCGTATCTTGCTCCCACCTATTCTGCCAGTAAGCCAGCGAACGCTCTCTGGCTTGCTGCTTCCCTTCGGATTGGCGAAGTGTCCTGTTCATCTAGTGGACGAACTTCCGCTCTTGGGCCAGGAGGTCTACCGGGGTCACCCCGGCAACCACTAGGGAGGCGGCCTCCGAGACCGTGCAATACGAATACACTGCACGAAGAGCGCATCTCCTCTGTACAGCCGCCATGCGGCTGCGATACTTTTCGTATTGCAGCGCATCGGCCCAGACTTCAGCACCGTAAAGCATGACGGACTCAGCAGCTCGCAGTAGCAGCCGCCTGATTCAGGGGCGTGAACCTCCTACGTTGATCATGACCCTGCAAAGGGAGGCCGCCACTACCGCCGCCTTGTCCGCCGACCTCCGATTATGTTCCCAAAAGGTGAGCTTCGTATCTAGCATCACCCCCAGGTACTTGACAGATGCCTTGTTCAGGACCGACATCTCCCCCATAATTAGCGGCTGCACTCTGGGGACGTGCTTCTTCGTAAGCAGCACAATATCACTTTCCGCCTCCGCTAGTTCCAGCCCGTGATCACCCATCCAATGGCGAATTCGGCGCATAGTCTGATCAAGCCGCGTCTGTGCCAGCGTCATATTGCGCGCAATAATAACAGCTGCCACATCAGCCGCATACCCGATCAGCGAGCAGTCTTCTGGCATGTCCAACCGAAGGATCCCGTCATAGGAAATATTCTATAGATCGGGACCCAGGATAGAGCCTTGGGCCGCGCCACACGTTAGTTTTTTTCGCTTAGAGCTCTCTGCCGTTTCGTAAAGAATGGATCTGTCCTTCAAATAATCTCCGAAGATCTGGAGTAGATACTTAGGTACATTGAAGTCCTTCTCCAGTGCCCCCAGCACGTCTGTCCACCTAACCGAGTTGAAGGTGTTTTTTAGATCTAGTGTCACCAGAACAAACACAGGCCGGGAGAAGTGATTCCACTATCTCCTGAATAGCATCTATGGTTGACCGCCCTCTCCGAAAGCTATGCTGCCTCTTGGAAAGGTCACCAGATGTAAAAAACGCCGCCTGTAGGCGGGGTCTCACCAGCTTTTCCAGAAGTTTCCAGGCGATGTCTAGCATGCATAAGGGTCTGTACGAAGTCGGAGCACTAGATGATCCTTTGCCCTTGCTTATCAGTACAAGTCTCGCCTCCTTTCAGCAGGGATAAAATATTCCCGCGCGAAGGCACGAATTGTACATGACAAGCAAGATTTTGGGATGGCTCTGAACCACCGCTTTCAATACTTCTGCCGGAAATCCGTCAGGTCCTGGTGCCTTTTTGTTCTTCAGAGAGCGCACTGCTCTCTCTAGCTCCGCCCTTGTCAAAGGCGGTGCCTCAGGACCCTCGGAAACCAGGAGCTCATCTCTTCGTTTGGGATGAGTAGGGAATAGGGCATGGACGATACGGTCCATCACTTCCACGCTGATAGGCATGCTTTTACGAAACATGCCTAATTTGCTGTCTATGATTTTATACCCCAATGCCCATGGATCGTTGTTCAGATCTTCTCTCAGCTTCTTCCAGCGTCCACGTTTACTAGCTTTGATGGCGCACTTTAGAGTCTTCTTTGCCGTTAGATGTTGAGCGATCCTAAGAGCGGCATCATGGTCGCGCCATTGATCCCTTTGGGCTACACGGCACAGCCGCAGGCATTGCCACCCCAGCTTCGCAATTTCGTCCGTCCACCAATAAGTTGGACGGCGATCACGACCCGCGAATTTCCTCGGTATCGCTTGCTTGCAGGCTTGGCGGATCAGATACATTGTAGCTTCCTTTACCGCTTTCGCGCGCTCGCAAAGCGTTGCGCTCCTTGGTAATTCAACCAGGAGGCGCTGTCCGCGTTCTAGTGCGTGGGAAAACTTCTCGTAATCCATCCTCGCGATGATCCGTCTGGCTGGGCGACGTTCAACTATCGCCCTGACTGGCGTGGCATCACTAACACGGAAGGTGATGTATTGGTGATCGCTGGCTGTATAGTCTTCGATCACCCGCCAGTTCTATACTCATGCGGCCAGAATCTCCCTCGCAAGGGATACATCAGCGATGGTCTCCCTGTAGCCAAATCTCCGAAAGGTCGACGTAGATCCGCAGTTCAAGACAACCAGACCTAGTCTGCATGCCATGTCCATCACTCGTCTTCCCCTAGAGTCCGGCAAGGGTTATCCCCACTCGAGAGCTTTGCTGTTCAAATGCCCAGTCACTACCAACTCCCCCTCCATTTCTCTTACCGCATCCTCAAAGGCATCTAGTTTAGACTGGAAACCCCCGATGGCCTCATTTGGGGTGAGATAGCAGCTGACGTAATTTACGTTGTTGCCCCTCAACCAGTCGAAGCTGTGGCTAGATCCGTGGCACTCCACCTGAAAGCGGTGCGGGTTAAAAATCCAAATCACAATTAAAAATCGTACCGAGGTCGTCACGATACCAGATTCCCGCATCTCTATCTCGATATTGTTCGCTGACGATGACGATGTCAGCATCCTTCTCAAGGCAGATCTGCGTCAAGAGGTCGCTCGCCGTCCGACTCCTATTCAGATTCGCCTGCAGGACTTTAACCATTTTGCCGAGACCTGGCAAGGGCTTCATGGAATACCGCACAACCCCCAGACCCCGCAACGTAATTTCACGCTGCGGGCGTGGTCCTCGGGCAGAGGAAACACTGTGGAGGCGTTCTACAGTCAGACGCCTTGTGTCCCTGCTGCCCGCACCGGAAGCAGGCGGTGCTTCTGTTTGGGCCATCGCAACCTGAACCGCGGTGTCCATAGCCGAGACATCTGTAACAGCGCTCGACCTGCACCACAAAAGACTCATCCAATGGCCAGCTTTCCGACCTTCAGTAGCCGCTGGCCAGCCTCCTCAGAGAGGCTCACGAGGGCTAGTCGTTTGGCGACTTTATTCTCCCTTGTAAGCCTCACCTCGAGGGAGCCAGTATAGTCCCGCAAGATGCCAAGGAGGGCTGTCTTCATTTGGTCGAGTATCGCGCAGCCGTCCACGTCTCTGATCTCCAAGGTAGTCTTGGGGGTCAGAGCGCGATGTGCCGCGTTTTGGCCGACGACTTCTTTGAGGGCGTTAGTAAAACCCTCCCTGCCCTCCATCGAAGCCTTCATAAACTCGATCAGGACATCGCCGTTTCATGTTCGACGGATGTCCTCGATAGTGAGTCTATGCTGCGAGGGGTCGACCTTATGGCGGATCCCTTCAAGGATCTCCGCGTAGGTCTTCCCCTCCGCGGGCTTGAGGAGCAGCGCCTCAGGCCTTGCCCTTCTCCCTATTTTACCTCTCGGTTTGGTGGGGCCCTCTCCAGATTGGGTGACCCCCTTTGCATTGAACTTCTTTTGTCTATTTCTTTTTTTTGGCTGCTCTCTTTTCTTGCCTGGTAGGGACATTCTTCCAGCCTAGCTCAGGCTGTGGCTCGTTCCCACGGTTGGATTTGGCAGCCGCGTCTTCTTCTTTTGTTGGACCTTCATCTCTTTTTTCTGCTTCTTTCGCCCCCCCTCAGGCTTGGAGCCCCTTCTACCTCTCTGACAAAGCCAAGGGGGAACGATCAGGCGAGAAGATTTGATCTGCATCAATTAATAAGCGACGCAAGCGTTGTGAGCCCCCCTTACAGATCAAAAAGAAGCCCGCCCCCTCCCATTCCGCTCTTGTTTAAAGAACAGAGGCGTGGATGGCAAAAATTGTGAAGTGCGTGAGTTGGATTATGCTTGTATAAGTGTAGTTAGCAGTGGAGGGTGTCCCCAGCCAGAGCCCGTGCGCATGTCGCCCCCACGTACTCGAATTTCGCTCCGTGCTTCACTCTCGCTACCCGATTACCCTTATGAGAGGGCTCCTCAGGGGGCGTGGCACCCACATCTTTATCTTCGGGAAGATGTCCATTTATAGGACCCCCCGCCAGACGATAGCGCACAGCAGACCCCTAGTCGGCCGCGCGCGAGCTATTAGTTCCAGTCGCGCCCGTGCCTTTCAGGGCCTGTGGAGTTCATCCACTCCGTGCTTGCTCGGCTTCGCTCCGTGTCTCGCTCCCGCTGCTCGAACTACTCTACAGAGTTTCCAAGCTGCGTGGCGCCTGAATCTGTATATGCAATGTCTGTGTAACCCGTTTATAGAGCCCCCGTTTATACCCGTTTATACCTGTTTATAGAGATGATGCCTACAGACTTACTCAATGACGGTTGTACTAGCATTGCCAGTACTCCCCCATTTTTGTCAAGCTCGTCCACTCTGTGCTAGCCGTCCCGTAATCGAGCCGAAACAGTCACACGCGAGCGTGGCGATGGTTACCCCTTCCTTTGCCAAGTGTTATGTTGTCTGATGCGTCAGTGTGTGAAGTGTATACCTGTAAGAGTGTGCTGTCCAGTTGTTGTACTTATAAGTATACTTAAGTATACTTCCTCCTCCTTTATCCGGGCTTGGGACCGGCACCGCCAAAACATAGGTTCTATAAATAATAATAATAATAATTAATATGAATTATAATTTTCACAGTTATAATTCATATGGCTGTCGGTTTACTGCGTACAAATATTGTTTTATATATATAGAATAGCGTACATATATGTATATATATACATATATATACATATATATTTGTTGTTAATAATATTCTACTTTATTTATAAATTAAATACAGCGGGTGAATTCTTCCTAGCGCTGAACAGAGAGATGTGTTGCGTTCTCTCTCTTCCTCGGTTTTTAGTTGTTGCACCGACTACCTTCTACAGTAGTCGTCGTGATCATTACCCGTTTCCGGTATGTTTACCGCGTGTAATAATATTAACTTAATTTCATCTTTGATAAATTAGTTTTCGTATAATTTGGCTTAGCTTATTATCATTTTCGCGTGTATCAGGTAAAGAAATAATTTATTCCTATTTGAATTAATCCGCATTCTCGCGGCAGTTTTACAAAATTAAACTTTGTGAAATGTCCGCGATAAATTTGCGCGGCCATATTTTTGGTCGTCGCAATTTAAAATGCTCGAAACATCGGAAACCTCCAAATCCTTCTTTTTCTCAATTTTCCCTGATCTCCAGGACTCTATTCAATGCAGGTCAAGTTAGAGCCTGAAAATACCGAATTATCTGGTAGTACATCATAAATATTTTGTCCACTTTCTGACGAACCATAAGCTTACAATAATTTATTAACAATAAAATCTACGATAAAATCTACAATAAAAACTAAATAAAAAAATAAAAACTACAATAAAATCTAACAATAAAATACGATTTCGCGTATTAAATATACCTGCCTCGCGATCGTAGGCCAAGGGAGCAGCGCGTTACGAGAGAGAGAAAGAAGCAGCCAGCAATGAAAAGATGTCCCGCGCTCCCCGCGCCTACGAACTCGGAAGACAATAAAGACATCCGTCGCCACATTTCTAAATACCTCATTTTTATTAAATAACATGAAAGTCTCATTTTTGGCACTTTATATTAGGATGTCAAACATCTCCCTTCCACCTTTTTGTCTTATGAATTTCGCGGCTATGTACAAAGCGCTACAGATCTCGTATTTGGCAATACTATACATCATTTGAAAGGTCTGGACATAACGCACAAAACGACGCTATGCATGATTAGTTTGGATATTGCGTTCAAAAGTTATAGACGTGTAAACATGGAGTTCACTAACGCCGAAATTCGCGCTATTTTAAAAGTTTGCTTCGTTAAAGGCAAATCCGCTATAGAAACGTTCCGTGAGATTAATGGTATTTTGGGGAATGCACGTTATCATTTTGAACCACAGAGGAATGGTTTCGACGATACAGAGCCGGTGAAAACGATACCATGGATAAGTCAGCCGGCGGAAGACCTGTGACGACAAGTACCGATCAAATCATGGAATTTATCGAGTTAGACCGGCATGTGGTATCTCGTAACATCGCCCAGGAGATGAGAGTTACTCACCAAACCATTTTAAACCATCTGCAGAAGGCTGGATACAAAAAAGCTTGATGTTTAGATGCCGCATGATTTGACACAAAAAAACCTTCTAGACCGAATCAACGCCTGCGATGTGTTGCTGAAACGAAACGAACTCGAACCATTTTTGAGGCGGATAGTGACTGGCGATAAAAAATGGATCACATACAACAATATCAAGTGGTCGTCGTCCATGTCCGGTGGACCATCCCAAACAGTGGTCAAGCCGTGATTGACGACCAGGAAGGTTTTGCTGTGTGTTTGGTGGGATTGGAAGGGAATCATCCACTATGAGCTACTCCCATACGGCCAGACGCTTAATTCTACCATCTGCTGTGAACAACTGGGCCGCTAGAAGCGGGTTATCGACCAGAAGCATCCATAATTGGACAACGCTAGACCACACACTTCGTTGATAACTCGTCAGAAACTACGGGAGTTCGGATGGGAGATTTTATCGCATCCACCATATAGCCCGGACATGGCGCCAAGTGATTACCACCTGTTTTTGTCCATGTTGAACGCCCTTGGCAGTGTAAAGTTGGACTCAAAAGAGGCTTGTGAAAAGTGGCTGTTCGAGTGCTTCACCAATAAGGAGAGGGGTTTCTACGAAATGGGTATTATGAAGTTGCCGTCTAGATGGAAACAGATTATTGAATAAAACGGCGCATATTTGAAGTAAATCCAACCACCGTAACTCTTTTTATACAACATTGAATGAAGAGCAAAAAAGCGAAAGGGATATATTTGACAACCTAATATATTATTTAATATATAGCACGCTAATCGAAGAATACGTGCAAGTAAATATTCAGACAATACACGAATAATTAAACGTGTGCGAACATCCTAAAGGACAAAATATATGATTAATTATTGTTAAAATAATCGTAATTGCTATGCGCAATTATAATATTTAATTATTATTATTATTATTTTAATTCAATATTCAGAGTCGGAAAGAATTGAGTATTAAATTAATTATTATTTGATTCGTATTATAACTTGTTATAATAACTGTTATTGTTTATTATTATGATAATTGTTATTAATATAATTATTATTCTATTAATATTATTATATTAATATATTAATTACTATTATTGTTAATTTGTATTAATTAAATTAATTTGTTATAATAATAATTATCATCATAGGTATTCTAATGACTAATTATCATTTAAATACGAGCGAATTAAATTAAGAAAAACAGCGCCAAAATTATTATACTGCAATTTATATTATAGAACACGAGCGTTGCCAAGGACGCAAATGTCAACTTAATTATTATTGTCACCATTATTATTATTATAATTTGTTATAATAATAATAATTATTATTATTATTATTATAAATAAATAAAATTATAAGTAAAAAATATAAAATTAAATTATATTATTAAATTTATAAGTATTTATAAATAAATACCCGAGAGAATTAAATTACGCCGAAATTATTACAAGAATACGAGCGTCCTTAAGGGCAAATTCACAAATTAGCCTTATAATTAGTATAATTTTATTGCGATTATTATTATTTTAATATTGTAAAATTATTATGTATTATTATGTAGAAATTAGTAAAAGGGTGGCGAAAACACCCAATCAACTAATTTTTTGTGTATAAAAGGGCGAGGTTTTTGTCCCAAAAGTAGTCCTGTCGGCGATACGGCCAAAAGAAGCTCCTTGGAAATCACATTCTATCATCTGAACACGAAATTCCCCGTAGAAGTCGTTCCAAAACATTTAGAAATCACATTCTATCAACCAAACATCCCCGCAGAAGTTGTTCCGATATACCTGAACATCGTTTTATACCAACTAAATACGATACTCCCCGTAGAAGACGTATTGCCATACCCGGACATCATCTTCTGCCGTCCGAATACGAAACTCCCTGTAGAAGTCGTTCCAAATCATCTGGAAATCGCATTCTATCATCCGAACAGGAAACTCCCCGTAGAAGTTTTCCCGACATACCTAAACATCGTTTCCTACCAACTGAATACGATAGTTTCAGAAGAAGTCGGCCCGAGAAAGCTAGCATCGCTTCCTAACGACTAAACACAATACTCCCCGTAGAAGTCGTTCGGAAAGACCTAGATACCCTCCCAACACGAATCTTCCCATAGAAGTCGATTTTCCCATACCTGGACATCGTTTTCTATCAACTAAATACAATATTCACCGCAGAAATCGCCCAGAGACACCTGGACATCGCATTCTATCATCAGAACACGCAACTGCCTATAGGAATCGTCTTGAGGCGATTGCGGGATATCGTAATCAACCACCCGCACACGCCAATACGATATTTCTCAGTAGAAGGCGTATTTAAAGTCTGTATATATAATATCTACAACATAATATGCATACAATACATATATATATATATATACATAGTTTCGAGGTTATTGGTAAAGAACCCTATTTTATCATCATTTCTATTGTTCAAACTAAAAAAACATAGTCTCTTCTCACAAATCTGAAGTTAATATAACGTATAAAAAAAAAATATAATTTTTCGTCACAAACTATATTCAGTATGATTTGGCATACAGAACTATTTTATAAGAGAAGAAGAAAGAAAGACAGAGAGAGAAATAGAATTAGAATTGTATATATTAGAGCCTAAGGACTCGTGGTCCTTCATAGGCCAGAGAGAGAGAGAGAGAGAGAGAGAGAGAGAGAGAGAGACAGATTTTCCAACGTAAGAGAAAATAAAATTTACAAAAATCAAAAGATATCCGTAAGGTGTGAGAATAGTGTGAGATTAATCTGAAGATCAGAAAAGGCAGTACCGACTAACGTCACACCTGTTTTATGATACGAATCCCAAAGCTGGATATAAACATTCCTTTGAGCTGGCCTGATATCAATACTTTAAGCGGACTACTTTGAGTTGATGTTCGTGATTCAACACGCCACCTAGTGGCCGCTGGTGAAACTGATTGTTAAGACGGTTAACTTAATTTATTGATGAAAGTAAAATCAATTTCAATAAAAAACATAGCTTATGTCCTTCCCAAAATAATATAGAATCTATATGTCAAATTTCAGAAAAATCGGTTCAGTAGTTTTTTCGACTATCGTGTACAAAACAAACATGCTTTGTCTTTTTAAATTAGTATGATATGAAATATGATATGATATGATATGATATGATGATATGGTATGATAAGGTGTAAATATCGTATAAAATAAGCTGCGTGCGAAAAATAGTGTAATAAGCTATAGTATAAGGTTTAACATAAAATTCTGTCTTGTATGTTACAGATCCGAGACCCGAAGCCAGAAAGATTGTTCTTATTGATTACTTTTGTACTATTTTTCTTTGTATAGTTTTTATTATAATATATTTTTATTATTATTTATCTCTGAACATAATTGTGTTAAACGTGATTTTTCCCGATCTTGTCTAAAATTCCCTTTCCTTTCAAATCGATTCTGGGCAACCGCGTAGTTCTCACCTTCGGTGGGTTGAACCGAAACACGAAATAGCTCACCTCAGCTCACATCTTATACCAGCTTATACTGACGTCACTCCCGTACAGCTAGTCCAGCCTGTCATTTCATGTGCGCTCGCGCATCACATCGTTCATCCGGCCGCCTACCGCAGCCGACTACGACAGTATCGCCATCTAACAGTTTAAAATTTTTGGTACAATCGTCCTATTATTTGTATCACTATATTCTTCTATAAGCTTCTATCTTTTTTAGTTCAAATAGAGAGAGGAGAAGTTTCGATGCGTTAATTTAGTGTGTGAAATATGTGTAAAACGCAGCGGGTACAACATTTTCAAGCGTTTTTGTGTGCACAGCATACAATAGCACACAGACACGGAGTCAACGGGCGGTCTCATATCTAGTATTTTTCTCATAGCTTCATAGGTTCATAGTCTCATAGTCCAGTATTTTTCAACTCTAATACTTACTCTTTTTTCGAAAACGATGTAGATATAATATTATTCGTAAAATATCTTATAAATTTTAGAATAATAATTTTTTATTTTCTGTACTTATTTGCCATCTTTTACCATTTCTTTTCTTGTTAGTCATCTGATGCTGATAAATGGTCGTTTCAATTCAATAAGTATTTTTTTCATGTGTTTTTAGCAAATACTTCTGTGACGTGACTGCAATATGATTGGTTTTTAAAAAATATTTATTACATACTTATAAAATACTTTTTAAAATCACACTTTCACAACTTTGTATACTTAATAACAAACGAAGCATTTTCTAATTTAATTCAGTAAGCAGACGAAAGCAGACGTTTTCGTTCCATTTTCATTATGTAAGCGACTATGAGCGTACATTAAATATTATATTGCGATTAAGAAAAATTATACTGTTCGCGCCGCTTACATTGTAACGGTAAGTTACAAGTCTTATATAACTGGGAACTACCAATCAGTTTTGCTTTACTAAAGCAAACAATGAAATGTCAATGTAAATTCTAATACTATGGATAAGGACTGGCCTTTTATGCCTTAGTTTTCTAACCGTAATCAAGTTTAGACACTGAGAACTATAAGTAAGGCATACTTCCGCGTTGGGAGCAAGATTTTTCAAAGTTCTACTAGACTTCTGCTAGATGCGCCTATTTTACTTCCTTGTGAGAATATCGAACTATAGACTTGAAGTTGAAGTCCTACTTGACTTATACACTTCCAAACAACGAAGTAGCGCAACCAATATATGTGTGTGTGTGCGCGCGCGCATGCGGGCGTATCTTTATATATATATATATATATATATATGTGTGTGTGTGTGTGTGTGTGTGTATTTATAAAGATTTATATGGATTTATATATTGTAACCGTCCCGATCGACGGTCCCTGCGTTTCCCGCTGCCAAAAGGGTGCGCGCGAAGCGCCGCGCAACGCGACGCGCGAAGGAGAGAGAAGCGAAGCCTTCTTCTCTGCCGAGCCACGCTACGAGACTGCCGCGTTGCCGTTATCGATATATTCCGTTTTCCGTCGTTCTAAGCATACGAGGATTTCCAGCCCCGACCGTGAGTGGCTTGTGAGTGAATATTTATATATTCCTGGAGACGGCTTTGAAGGCAGGGAAGACCGGTCGAACACTTGTTCTCCGCTATGACGGTTCGCGTCGTAGCCAGCATCTGCATCGGGTGAGCGATCGGCTCCCCGACATCCATCGCACCAACAACACCGCCGCCGCCGCGGCCGCCTGTACGACCGGAGTGGCGCACAGCCGGACGCCAGTGAGCAATCCGCTCAGCCCTCCTACCACCGACCAGCGGACGGCTCCATCAGCAGCGTCATCGCCGACGGCCCGCCCGACAGGAGTCGAGCCGAGCGAGAGGAAGCGCGACAGAGAGAGTGACCAGCCTCGCCGCCGCCGTCACCGCGGTCCGCTTGACGTGTATCGAGCAGGAGAGGACGATAGCGGCTACCACCGCACCCGGCAGCTGTTCCCGAAGAAGGCAGAGGACATGCAGCTGAGAAGTACGCAGGCAAGTACTCGATCGCTATGTGCGCTAGCTCTTAGGCTAGTCACGTCCGCCGCCGCCGCGTCCGCGCAGCGATTATCTCACCTAGTGTATCGTGCGCCCGTATATGTCCCTATCGCGTGTCACCGTCCCCCGTGAATCGTGCTAGCTCGTAATCGTAATAGTCGGAAGTGTCGCGGAATCTGCGCAGTTAAATACGTGTGAGAGTGTGTGTGTGAGACGAGTGCGTTTACGTGCGAAGTATTAGTGTAACGCGTATGTGAGAATGTGTGTGTACCTAAATAAATAAAGCGTGAAACGCGTGGTGATCCTCATAGCTTGTTTTTCGTATTTTACTATCCCCTACCGACTTCCCCATTCCGCTATAGGTAGACGCGGAGTATCTGCACGTATTTGCACCGCCTCAAGGTAAGTGAACGGCGTGAAAACGCCGTTACAATATATATATGAGAAGGCGCGGCATGTTGGGCACCCTTTTTTCATTTACATTTAAAAAGAAATGTATATAATTTTTTAGGTAAAGAACAACACAGATTGAAAGATGAGTAGGTATAGATTAATTTTATAAGATTTAAATTTTTAGTAACAATTATTTGTTTCGGATCGGAGCATTCAGCGCGTATGCCCAACATTCCTCGCTCAACAAGTTTTTCGAATTTGTCAATAATTGCATATTTTGCAACAATGTTAAAAAATTCTCAGCTTTCAAACGGTATTAATTTGATATATTAACAATGCAATTTTCTTGTTCATTTTGGTGTTTTTAAGGATACCTACCAAGGAAATTTTGAGCACATATATTTAATTTATTAATCACTGAATTAAAGTAATATATTTCATTAAAATTTTATAGTACACAACAAATTTACATCATTCTTAACAATTTCATACGTGTTTTAGTAATAAAAATTTATTTTAAATAAAAAAAAATTAGATGTCCAGCTAACCCGACTGTCTACGCAGCCGCTCTTTAACTGCTATACACATGTACGTACTCATATATATCTATACATATGCGCGTCCTGCGTTTTACTTCATTCTCGCCATCACTCTATCTCTCTCACTTACTCTCACTCTTCCGATCGTTTTTTTTCCGTCTATCGCACATACTTATTCCTGTGTTCTCCCACTCTTGCTTCTTTTCTTCCCCTCACTCAGTTTGGCTTTTCCTTTTTTTCTCTGTTCAACACAGAACCATCGAGGGGTTTGGATAGACAGCGACATCTGCCGGACAGATCTGAACTATCATCTCCAGTTAATTCTTGATAAGCTTTTCCCATGTAAAGCGAGCTGAGTACCAGTCCTCTGTACTCTCCCTAGGTTAAACTTTACCGTCGTGTTAAGAGTGCTTCTCACGGCGTTCGCAGCGCTATGATGAACTACTAAAACGGAAACAAATTTACTTTTTCAGTTTTTGTCGTCATTTCGCATTATTTAGAGAGTAAAAACATTTTAAAAAATTCTTCAGATTATTCTACAAATGGGAAAACAGAGATATGAATTAATCTATTTTTCGAAATTAGGAAAAAACAGTTCAGAAAGTTTTGTCTTACGAATCGTCTGCTGCACACAGTCTAGTGCGTTTCAGATCTTACAAAGAAAATATTTATTGTGAATTCTATGTACTTGTTGAGTATCTAATTTGAGTTTTCCCACTTGTAGAATAAAATAATGAACCAAATAAAATTTGTTTTATCGCTCTACATGCCACATATTTTGAGAAAACAGAAAAAGTAAATTGCTTTTACAATGTAACCATAAATCCAATAAATAACTATAGTTTTTGGCAAAACAGACAGAAATATAGTTGCTGCGTTTTGAAAGAGATGGAGCAGAAAACCACGCTCAATATCGTACGAATTCAATCAAGTAAAGAGGACCCCGTGCTTTAAATTTTTACTATTATTTTAACTATTTCATGTATATATAGGATTAAAAACTATTATGAATAAATATATGTATGTATAATCATTTACTTTATATGTTTTTACATAAGTTTTAGAAAAAAGCTATATTATTCTACATTTTCAGACGATCGTATATGCATACTACATCTATTAGCGCTCGATGTTTTGGACGAAAGTGCGTTCGTCATCTTGGTTTCTTATTATAGGATCGAATTTCATTGCCTTGCCCTGTTGCGAGTAGTTGCCAGTAGAATGTAGCTGAAAGATCAATCATACATTACCAGTACGGGCATACGGCATTTTCGTCATTTTTAGTAAATTTTCTGATAATAAATATTAATGTTCATAGAGTAACTGTTTTAACTGATACAAATTACTAACACACACACACGCGCGCGCGCACGCGCTTGTTTTCTAAAGTTTTTAAAAAAAGATCCGTTTAATCATAATTGGCATATGATATATAGCTACCTTATATCGAGAAGAGAGAGAAAGAGAGAGAGAGAGAGAGAGAGAGAGAGAGAGAGAGAGAAAGAATGAGATAGAAACTCGGTTTATAC
This sequence comes from Sycobia sp. Sy_11, assembly GCA_018907035.1. Taxonomy (NCBI): domain Eukaryota; kingdom Metazoa; phylum Arthropoda; class Insecta; order Hymenoptera; family Epichrysomallidae; genus Sycobia; species Sycobia sp. Sy_11. Next base: position 297,302 of record JACCIC010000217.1, on the reverse strand, counting down.
TGTCAACCAACTGGACCAACTTACCATATTTCCCTTTTATATATACATGCAAAATTATTTCAATGAAGTAGGATTATTCAATACAAGATATTCATAAGATCATATAGAATACATATTTCAAATTTTAAATCAACAGGTTCAGAAATTTTTTTTGTTGAATGTGTCCAAGAAAAACACACTTTGTCTTCATATATATACAAACACGCGCGCACACACACACGCGCACGCACGCACATGCGCGGGTGCATATTGTTTTTTAATTATCTCCTTCAAACGAATTTAGAATACATGATTTCAATAGAAATAACGATTCTAGGCTCAATATTAAAACAAATCTTCAGAATAAACCACTACAGTATGAATTGTCAAAATTCATTCAACATATTGTATGCTTTCGTGCTATCAAAATAAGTCCCTCCTGTAGCTATACTCAAATTCTGTCAGTTTTTGAGTGGTGCACTTTTCTGTGGTGCACTTTTCTGCGGTGTGCACTTTTTTCAGTTTTCTGTGGTACACTTCTTTTCGATAATATTTTCCGTTGGTAGCTACTTTTATTCAAATTTTATCTAATATATAATCCTTTTTATTTAAAAATTGTTTATTTTTTAATTAATTTTATTGAAAAAATTTAACCAATGTTGTAATATACCTATAACATTAATTATACCTATACAATTATTTATATTCCGATATACCATCTTATAATATTCCTTTATCAGCAGGAAAAATTTATAATTATTTCAAAATTTATTGTGCTGTTATTATAACTTTTTGATATGCAGTTATCTTTTCAGTTATTTATAAACAATAGCGTTATTGAAATGAATGTAATTAAAAGTAGCTAGTGCTTTCTACTGTCTAATATATTATATCATATTACAATCTGAGCGAGGTTTCGTTATTTAGTTTGAACTACCTTGTTGGAATAGTAATAAATTTCTCTGATAAAGAATTTCATTACATACATGTAAATTTATTTAGCCAATTTTTATATTAAAATGACTTCCAAAAACTTTTTAATAATAAATATATTTTGAATAAATCAATAAAGTAAAGTATTGTAAGTAAAGCTAATTCCAAGAAGAATAAAAATAATATAATTGTATTACCCTTTATACTAATTGTATAAGATAATTTAAAAAAATGATTGAACAGTAGTCTTTTTAATAAATTCAACAAACCATAACGCTTTTAGCTATTTATCTAATGTTAAATATAAATTATTTACAAAAAAAATGTAATTACTCCATACATCAGTTAAACATCTCCGAAACTTGAATATCGCTTAGAAGTAGTGATTACGAATATAAATGGAACAAATCTACTCAGTATGATAATAATTATAATAATAATGAAAATAATAGAAGCAAAAAGACGCACACACATACACACACACACAGACTGCAATTAGGCGAGTTTCATCTGTTCTTAGCATGGTAATAAGTTTAAATGCATCTTCTCACGAATTTTATAAAGATTTCATATAAATTCTTAATATATTAGCCCAAAAATATTCTATAGTTAAATTTAAAATGTACTAATTGTGACAAAGGACTACATAATAACATATATTCATAGCATATTCAGAAATTTACAATTTATAAAACTTACATGTTTTTATACAAACTTACTATTTTATTAAATTTAGAAAAATATTTTATATAAAGACAAAAAAACATACAAAAAATCTATATAATTATATTGTTAATCTTTTCATAGATCAAGCATAAATATTCATATACCACAATAATATTTACACAAAATATTGTTGTAAAATCTTCCGAAACAGAGTAGCACAAAATAAATTATACAACGCAATAAATTCTTAAAACAATGTACCATTGAAACAAATGGCTAAGTGCATTTTATGTGCATCCTTAGGAATAACAGCATAGTATACTTTATACAAATACATGTAAAACTCTAAAAAATAATAATAAATATATATTTTTAATTGGAATATAGCTTAATAAAGTAAGGAGATCACTAACTCATTAATTTCTACAAAATTCTGTAAGAACATTTAGAATTTAGAATATCTATTCGGAGCTTATAAAATTTGAATATAAACCAGTAATCTTATCGCAGTAAAAAACAAAAACATTTTTCTTATTGATCACTTAGGATCGGGAAATACAATTTCCATAAAAAAATGTGCAATAAATAAAATATGTGTAATACTAAAAGTAGAAAAATTGTACAAACATTAGTAAAATCTACAATATTTATTTCATATATTCTGTTGAAAACAAAAGATACGAATCCTTCATGTTTCGTGATTAAATTATACGTGCAACAAGTTTTCTGTGTGGCATTTATAATGAACGGCTAAGTCTATACCTGTATTATTATTATTTTAAATTTTTTTTTTAAATTTTAAATTAAATCTTATGAAATTGAGTAAATAATTTTTTATCGGAATTATTTTTCTTTTGTAAAATTTTAATTTAATACTACTGCCATATCATCTTGATTCAATATTCTACGAGTTAATTTAATTTAATTTAATATTTATTAATTTAATAATATTTATTAATGGAATGCATTATGTTTTCAATAATTGTAATAAATAAAATATCCTCTAAAATACCAAAACTTGATATTTATATTATTTCCTTATTTTTAATACTTCTAAAGATATTTTGCTGATTATAATTATTATTTCTGTGCTAATTTTTGTACAAACATCGTTGCACACCTATAAATCGAATGCCATTGACAATGCCGCATAAATGCAATTCATATATTTATGCAGTATAGATGAGGGGCTACTCCGATTGAGAGTCAAGTTCTCCAAAAGTTCTCTTTCGGCTCTCGCCGAGCTCTCTTGCTTCTCTACTGTAATACAACGCCAAGTAAACAGTACATCAATGTTCATCTATAAGATTGTGTGGGCGATATGAACGAGATTTGAAGAGAACTGGAGAAAGCTAAAGAAAAACAGAAAACGTCCAATCTCATTATATATTTTTAGGTAATTTTTTAGATATTCGCGATATAATATCTAATTGTGCTTTCTTGAGATAAATATTTTTTAATAAATTCTATTGCGCGCAGGTGAGGACCACGGGAAGTTCGATTAAAATTTACTTTTTCATAAAAATTTAATTTTTTAATTTAAATTCTATATTACCTTGGAAAATAATCTTCACATTAAAAAATGAAAAGAGTAACTTTTGATTTAGAATTTAATTTTTCATAATCATTACATATTTGAGACCTCAAAAAGTTATGTGCTTTTTGGCTCTCACAGAGCTTTCCCCGTCTCTTTTCTACTTTCAAAGTAGTTCTCTTCTTCCCTTTACAAATAAAGTGTACGTTGTTTATAGATGATAACAATGAAAATTATAATATAAATGAATAGATAAATATGAATAGATAAATGCACCACATTGTCTTGTCTGAACCTATTATTATTGTGCAAGTGGTAGAAAGTATTAATGACTATTGTTTATTGCTTAGTCTGTGATGAAAAACTTATTCAAACAGCTATTTAACATTTTATGAAGAAACTCCAAAAATCTGTTTTTAAACAAAAAATATGACATTTTTATAGTGAAGAATAGATTGTAATTGAAAATTACCTAAAAATTACCTAAAAATATATAATGAGATTGGACGTTCTCTGGTTTTCTTTAGCTCTCTCCAGTTCTTTTCGACTTTCGTTCTTATCGCCCACACAATGTTATAGATGAATTTTGATGTACTGTTTACTTGGCGTTGTATTACAGAAGAGAAGCAAGAGGGCTCGGCAAGAGCCCTAAGAGAACTTATGGAGAACTTGACTCTCAATCGGAGTAGCCCCTCATCTATAATGCATAAATATATGAATTGCATTTATTCGGCATTGTCAATGGCATTCGATTTATAGGTGTGCAACGATGTTTGTACAAAAATTAGCACAGAAATAACAATTATAATCAGCAAAATATCTTTAGAAGTATTAAAAATAAGGAAATAATATAAATATCAAGTTTTGATATTTTGGAGGACATTTTATTTATTACAATTATTGAATGTATTCCATTAATAATTATTATTAAATTAATAGTAATATTAAATTATAAAAGATTATAAGTAGTAAGTAGTATTAAATAAAATTTTATAAAAGAAAAATAATCCCGATAAAAAATTATTTATTCAACTTAATAAGATTTAATTTAAATACATAAATTTATTCTCCATTGATATATTGATTTATACAAAAATGTGGATATCTAATCAGCATTTTTAACACTCATTCCATTCGTTTTAAATTAATTTTGATTAATTTTTGATTATAAAAAACCCCCCAATTAATTTACATTACAATATGATTGGCAAATTCATTTTTTTGAATTTTTATTAATTTTGAATAGTATATATAGATATAATTGTACAATTTCATGATTTTAATTCTTTGGAGAATAGGTTGAAAACTATTTTTTTTCCTAATCGGTTCTCAAAGAGTCAATCCGAAGGTTATGCTCTGATTCGCAGTCTAAAGCCTTAGCCACTAATGTACTATATCTTGTTCGTGATATAGCTAAACTTCCTTCTGAATCATTGGTAACAATAATTGTTAATCCTATAAGCTTCAATGTTATGCTGTCTTTTAACTTTCTCTATCGAGGTCGTAACGGGAAGGTGTGCTCCGCTGAACCTCCTGCTCTGCGTTACGGCCCCAAGCTCCTGGGTACGGGAATAGCCCTTGCCGTAACGGCAGCCACCGGGCATGAATACCGCCGGGAGCAACCTCAGTGATCGCGGCACGGGCGATCGCTCCAAGTCCAAATGCCTTGGCCCGGGGAATCTCAAATCTTACTCACTTGCCCTTAAGGTTACTAAATATTACGACACACAAGTACAAACACGCGAGAACACAGGTAGAAAACACATACAGAAACTACAGATAATACACGCAAAGGTAACATTATAAAACACACAGCAAGTTACAAAGAATACACGCAAAAGTAACACTATAAACACACAGCGAATGACAAATAATACACGCAAAGGTGACACTATATAATACGTAACGAATTACAACTAATACACGCAAAACACGATATGAACACACGCAGAGAACACTCACAGGGAAACTCGTCCTTGCTCGTCGAACTGTGCACGCGAAGTGTCCGCAGACGGTCAAATTCTCATCGCGCACCGATCCTCGGCGGAACGCACGAGAGGCAGCACTTGGGCCCTGATGGACCCTTTCTGGGGACAGACACGCTAAATTTTATTGCATCCTGGCGAAGCGCCCACGAGAAACCAAAGTTTCTCACGGTCGGTTTAGCTACGTATATTTTCTGGTTCGGGAAAGCGCACGTTTTCTACCATATGCGCACCCCCCTTTTTTATAGCGCCCCTGGAGGCTGGATGGCCCGAACATCTACTTTTACTATTATACATACTTTATTTCTTGCACATTTTTTTTTATAGAAATTGTATTTCCCGATGCTAAGTGATAAATAAGAAAAATTATTTTTTTCACAGCGATAAGATTACTGGTTTATATTCAAATTTTAGAAGCTCCGAATATATATTCTAAATCCTAAATATTCTTACAGAATTTTTTAGAACTTAATGAGCTAATGTATAACACACACACACACACACACACACACACACACACACACACACACACATATATATATACTTATTTATTTATTAAAGAATAATTTTTAATTATCTTTACTATATTAGTAATATGTATCGCCTTAAATATTAATATTTGTTATCAGAAAAGTTATTATAAATGACAAAAATGCATTTCAATATTGCCATATGTACATACTGGCAACTTATTATCGAACTTTGAGATGCTACATAATTTTACTCGCAAGTACTCGCGACAGAGCAAGGCAATGAAATATGATCCTGAAATAAGAAGCTTTGATAAGGAACGTTCGTTCGTGTATAACATCGAGTACTACATAGACGTAATATATATATATATATATATATATATATATATATATATATATATATATATATATATATATGTAAGAAAGGGGGCTATTCATACAATTTTCATTGTGGATACGTTCCTGAAATGTCGGTAGTGCAGACCATTGATTTTAGTTCTCTAATTTGACGCAAAATTTTTCTCTATGAGGCGCATCGATCGATTCGGACTTCCGGCAATCGGAGCACTCTTAATGTGTTATTTTTTATTTTCGCGCTCTAGTGTAGTGTGAATAACGAAGAAGTAACGTCTACTTATATACGTATTCCTGAGAACGATGAACCACAATCTCACCAAGTACTTCGGATTTTAGTTGACCCCCACCCTCCCATTTTTTTATTAATTTATCGTGCAGCGCATCTATAAATATAATATAATGTTTGAAAAGACTTCGACATCTTCGAGATTCTTATTACTGTTTAGGATTTTTGCTCAACAAAATTAGAGCAGCATCCGTAGTTCATACGAAATTCTCTGTCACTACATCATTTTCATAAGTAGAAAGGTACTTGTTTTTACTTCTTATTTTCTAAACCACGGTACGTATATATATGTTGTATGCTCTCCTCTTAAACAATATGTTTAGATTATATTACTAATGACGTACTTAGTTTCATGACTTTAACATTAATTATGATAAGACCACTGTTAAACCGTAATTGAAGGGGAATTGAGTTTGCCAAAACTTAAGTGCATGTAAACATTATTATAACTTGCGTATATGCACCAAGCTCTGAACAGGTTGTTACATTTATATGGCGTGATGCAAAGTATTTCAAAATAAGTTTTGAAAGAGATATGGTTAGTTTTATAAAAAAATATCAGATAGTACTTATATGATATGCTATTGTAAACTATATAAATTGAAAAATGATAGGCCTCTTTCTTTGCATTACGTGATCTTCGGCAATACTATACAATTATAAAAAGTGTATACGCATTTTTCTTTTCTTGTTTGTCCTACACCATAGTCTGTTCCTATATCCTTATTGTATATGTATAAATCTATCTGCATAAAAATAACTTTGAACAAAAGTAAAATAGGCGAATTTGATGTATTCTTAGAAAAGTAAGAATTTCAAATACATTTTCTCATTATTTTATAAAAAATTTCTATAATATACTTTCCAAAAGTTCCAAATATATTAGTACAAAAATTATTGTATAATTAAATTAAAAATTAGTTCATTGATATAGTCAAATGTCCTACTGATTGTGATAAAGGGAAACATAATAATATATATTCTTAGCATATTAAGAAATTTACAACTGAATTCTGAATTTAGTAATATATTAAGACAAAAATACAAACATAATAATATATGTAATTATATTATAAATCTTATCATAGTAAAACAATAAAATGTTCATATACCAGAATAATATTTTTACAGAATATTTATCGAAAATCTTACAAAATAGATTAACAATAAGTAAATTATATAACGCAAAAACATCTTAAACAATGGATCATTAAAACTAATGGCTAAGTGCATTTTATATGCATCCCTATATATAACAGCATGCATAGTTTACACAAATATATCTAAAACTCTAAAAATTAATAATAAATAGTTTTAATGGACATGCAGCTTAATAAAGGAATGAAATCATTTACAAATAGCCAAGTTGATTTTCACTTAATTTTGTCTACGCCTGGACTCAAAATAGTACATTGTGACACAAGGGAACAAAATAGTGTGTCACATACTATTTTTCCATACGAGGGTGCTTTTTCTTCTTCAAAGAAATGCAGAAAAAATTGAATAACAAACTCACAGAATTCAACAATGTCAAATCCCCCCTATGCTAGTCATGCTTATATAGAGGCCAGCAGATATAATATCTAAATGTCCAGATGATGCTCCGAAATAAGTTGGCTTAAGATCAAATTTCATTCGTTAGATTTCAAAAAAATATAATATTATCAGTTTTCTTTTAAGGTTATTCCTGTAGTCTTAATGGAAATGTAGCTGAATAATGTAATGAGATCATTTACAAACAGTCGAGTTTATTTTCACCTCATTTTGTCCATGCGTGGACTAAAAAAAAATTAATTATCTTGAATCATCGATGTTTTTAGGTGAACATTATTCTGCTATTTATTCTGATAATTCATCATGAAAAAAAGCAGGTACAAATTTATCAGGCCCGTTCCCACAAAGCTTATGCCGTTTTTTTTTAATAATTAATTTTTGCATGAAAAAATTTTAATTTATAAATCGTAATATCAATAATTGAAGCTTTATTGCTAAATAACTTTCAATTTTCTAACAACATACGTTTTTAATAGCCAAAAATATAAAGACATATGATTTATAATTTATTATGAGTGAATTGTAGATAGCAATTATCTATAAAAAGATATTATTTATTTATTTGATCAGATTATATCATTTTTTTTTTGAAGGATTGTGATTTCAGAATTCAATTTTTGCCTTCAAAGAAATAGAAAAACACTGTTTTGTTAAAATATTCCAAAAAATTCAGTCGATAGGAAACCAACTTTGACCATTGACAAACTTCAATTTGGCCAGTAAAGTTCAGTACTTATAACGATAATAAACAATCAGATGCTCTTATTGCTTGAGCCCAAGCTACATTATACATATTTATAAAATTGTTTTAATATCCTAAATTAAAAATTCTAAAACTTTTAAAAATAATTTTTAAATTATATACAAGGGAAAATCTGCCTTTTACCAAAATTGAAAATAGTAATTTATCATTAAAAGGAACTTCAACAAACAATATGGTGGTACATTGTATATATATATGCTTTAATCCTGTGTATAAATTTCTATTATATTTATTCTTGTCGACATGGCTTTGAAAACATAATTTTGTTATTATTATGGGAGTTTAGCCATTGCTTCAGTTCGTGCAAGTAATTATGTAAATTAAAACTTCTAAAACTTTAAATATATATAACCAAAAACCTGATTTTTTTACAAATCAAAATAAGAATCTCGTTAAAACGCACTTCAAAAAATAATATGATGCAACCTTTTCTTAATTAAGTAGTGTATATATATGCTTTAGTCCTGTTTAGAAATTTCTTTTATGTTTACTCCTGTACATAAGACTTTGAAAACATAATTGGTATTCTTGTGTACTGCCATTTGTTCTGTTCGAGCCAGAAGTTATGTGACACTTTAGGTACTTTGCAAAGTATATTTATTTTCTTTGTATATTGTTTCTAAAGATTTGACTAATTTATTCCAAATTAATTCTAATTTAAAGTACACAAGTAGTGAAAAGTAAACAATTATATAATAGTACATTGTGACTCGCTTCGCTGGGGCGGTAAACATACCCTCGTCGGAAAACGCTTATTTTGCTCCCTTATGTCACATACTATTTTCCCATACAAAGGCGCTTTTTCTTTCTCAAAGAAATGCACAAAAAATTGAACACAAACTCAGAATCAAACAATGTCAACTCCCCCCCCCCCTATGTGTTAGTCATGCTTAGATAAAGCGAGCAGGTATAATATCTAAAGGTCTTAATGATACTAGTTGCAAAATAAGTTGCCCGAATATAAAATGTAATTCGTTGGATTTGAAAAAAATATAATATTATCGGTTTTCTCTTAAGGTTAAAATAAATTTAAAGTTAAAATAAGTTTAAAGCGGCCATAAACACTTTTCCTCCCTAGGGAGGAAAACTGTTTATGGCCGATTCCCGACCAATCAGAAAGCAGAATTTTACTTGCCCTTCCTTGGGAGGAAAAGTAAATGAACGGAACCGTGTAGTCCGGTAGGATTCTCAGTTTTCCGTGCCTGTGCAACATCTGGCATTTACGATGTTTAGACTTACGAGTATATGCGCCAGTCGACCGCGGGTTCGACCTTTTTTTTGCACTTTGAGTTAGGTATTCAAGATTTTTAAATGAAATAAGATTTTTATTCTATCTAAAATTTATTATAAAAATGTATTTATTATAAATGTTTATTATAAATGTTTTTTAAGTATTAAAAATTATCTATATCTTTTTTTAAATTAGTTTTAATTTAAAATTCTATTTATTATGCTATTAAATATTTTAAAATTTTAATTTGATCTTAGATTATTAACAAACTTATAATCTTCAATTGATTAGTCTTATTGCCCCTGCACCCCCACCACCCAATTCTACATCTCTTCTTAACATACTATATTAATTTCCAAATAAGAGGAAATTATTTAATTTAATTTTATTCAATTCAAGAAAATTACACGTACTACCTTAAGAAAAAACCGATAATATATTTTTTTTTTTTAAACCCAACGAATTACATTTTGTTAGGACAACTTATTTCAGAGCGAGTATCATTTGGACCTTTAGATTTTATACCTGTTTGCTCTATCTAAGCATGACTAACACATGGGGGGGGGGGGTGACATTCTTTAATTCTGTGAGTTTGCCGTTCAATTTTTTGTGCAGTTCTTTGAGAAAGAAAATGCGCCCTCGTATGGGAAAATAGTATAGGGATGTATATAATATGCACTTAGCCATTAGTTTTAATAATCCATTGTTTTAAAACGTTATTTCGTTATATAATTTATTTTTTGTTAACCTATTTCGTAAGATTTTAGAAAAATATTTTGTAGAAATATTATTCTGGTATATGAACATTTTTTGGTTTACTATGATAAGATTTATAATATAATTACATATATTATTATGTTTGTATTTTTGTCTTAATATATTACTAAATTCAGAATTCAGTTGTAAATTTCTTAATATGCTAAGAATATATATTATTATGTTTCCCTTTAACACAATCAGTAGAACATTTGACTATATCAGTGAATTAATTTTTAATTTAATTATAGAATACTTTTTCTACTAATATTTTTGGATTTTTCGAAAAGTATATTATATAAATTTTTTATAAAATAATGAGAAAATGTATTTGAAATTCTTACTTTTCTAAGAATGCATCAAACTCAGCAAAAATTTTATTTTTGTTAAAAGTTTTTTTTATTTCACAAATTTTATTTATGTTTTAAGGATATTACTTAATTAAATTTGTTCTAAAAATAAGATTTATACGTTGTAAATTTCTTAACCATTAAAGGGCCAGAAAGCCGATATATCGGCTCAAAAACATAATGCTAGAATACCTCTTTAACCTTAAGTAAATTGATGCGCTAAGTTCTTATCTGAAGTTGGTTTGACCTTATCACTTCAGAGTCAGGGTCAACGAAGGTCATTTAAAGGTTAAACCTAGCAATATGGTTTGAATCATTGCAAAATTTTACCTCGAATGACCGTGATAATGAGGAGTTATGAGCAGCGATAGAAAGGGGAGATCGCCGACGTTTATGGGCAAGACTGCAGTAAAAATTTTCGACTGAAAATGAGGGCCTTTGGTGGCCAAAGCGAGGTATTAACTGTTTCTTGCGATATTCCAGATGTTTTTCGAGCTTGTGCGATGGTGCAATCGAGGGGGGTGACGATTGTCTTCGTCACGTGCGGGGGGAAAGCTTGGTGAGACAATAGGCTGGTAGCGGGATGCAATAAAAGATAAGCAGCTTATATTGGCAACGACCAAAAAGAAATTTTATTGCCACACACACACACGCGCATACACACACGCACACACGCATGCACACACACAGCTTCATACAAATGCATCAGTATGGCAGAGGATGATCTGTTGCAGTATCATCGTCCCGGTGCTCATGAAGTGGTGACTCAGACTACGCCGAGTCTACGCTCTGATATCAAACGAAGCGTAGCCGAAGGGATAGAGTCCACTCCTAAAACAGTAGATAGTAAAAAGACGAAAGAACCATCACTGGGCTCAAGGAGACCATCAGAATCAGTTGGCAAAGATACGGAATTACCTAGTGCACGCAGCCTTAGTGGACGAAATAGACCGAATTCCATCTTGATTAAGGCCAATGAAGTAGTTACATACGCGGAGGTACTGCGTCAAATAAAGAATGACTCGGAGTTGTTTCGTGTGAAGAGCGAAGTCAACAGGATAAGCAGAAATGCAAGCGGTGCTCTGGTACTTCAGTTAGAACGGACAGCCGAAAATGAACATGAGTTGGCTCGCATTGTTCAAACTAAGGTTGGCCATAGCGCATACACTTCGGTCCTGACTAATCTTATTACATTGGAGATTAGAGATATAGATGAGTTTACTACAAAGGATGAAGTCTTAGAGGCTCTGAAATCACACCTCGAACTAAAGGAGACTAACATGCTAATCGCTCGTTCCTTGCGGCAAGCTTATGGGAGTACTCAGACGGCGGTGGTGTCTGTACCATACAGCCACGCAGCTGAGTTACTACGTGCAGGGCATGTTCGCATCGGATGGGTCAGCTGCAGAGTTCGAAAAAAAACAGAAATAAGGCGTTGCTTCAGGTGTTGGCAGACTGGCCATTTAGCGGCCGTGTGCTCGGGCCCTGACAGAACTAAACTTTGCAGGCACTGCAGTGGAAAAGACCATCTATCCAAGCTGTGTGTAAACGAGCCCTGCTGTTTACTCTGTAAATGTGAAGGAAAAAAGGAGATTAACCATCCAGCATACAGCTATAAGTGCCCGATCACTCTGGACTTTTTAAACAGACATAAAACATGAGAATACTCCAACTGAATACCAACCATTGCATAGCGACTCATGACCTGCTGAAACAGACAATAAAGGAGCAAAGAATAGACATTGCTGTAATCTCCGAACCATATTATGACAGGGACAGACCACAGCGCCGGATAAGTGATACAAGCAACAGAGCGGCCCTCTCGATTGGTCAAAATAGGCAGGTACTAAAGCAATCTAGTCATCGGAGCGAATTGATATCCTGGGCTAAAATAGAAGAAATATACGTTTTTAGTGTATATGCTCCTCCAAATTTAACGGACAAGCATTTTGAAATTCTTGTAACTAAATTAGTTGATGAGGCCATGGATAAGAAACCATTATTAATCGCTGGCAATTTTAACGCGTGGTCCACAGCCTGGGGAAGCGCTTCAACAAATAACAGAGGTAGTATATTGCTTGATGGCGTTTTCACTTCAACTCCACGTGGTTAATAAGGGATTTGAATCCACTTTCATTATGGGAGATAAACAATCAGTCATTGATGTAACATTCGCCAGTGATAACCTGATTCAGAGGATCCTTAATTGGTGAGTAAGCGACCTTTACACTCACAGTGATCACAGGGCGATCATGTACAAGATTGCAGAGAAGAAAGTTAAGAACAAGTGCAATGAGTGGCTACCTATACGGGAATGGAACATCGGATCGCTAGACAGTGAAGTGTTCGCCACTATCATATCAGAAGAGCGTTTAGAATATGGTGAACCAGGCCATCTGGCAAATGCACTCATGAAGCATATCTCTCAAGCATGTCATGCGTCGATGACTAGGTCTAAGAGCGAATTTAAATATCGTCACTCTCTCTACTGATGGACAAATGAAATTGCAGAATTGCGCAAGCAATGTCTTTTTCCTTATTGCTGGAAAACTCTAAGGTCAGTTCTGTTACCTAAGGGCAATAAGCCACTTGATGATCCGTCATCATACAGGCCAGTGTGTATGCTCGATTCGGTAGGTAAAATATTTGAAAAAATAATATGTAGCCGACTAGAAGCATTCACTGAAGGATTGCACGCAGGCTTATCCTCACGCCAATTTGGATTTCGGAAATCAAAATCAATAGTCGATGCTATTAAACTGGCAGTGTGTACCGCATGAAATGCAATAAGTGGTAAGAGATGGAAAGGTGGCACTAAACAGTATTGTGCCATTGTCACTCTAGATGTCAAGAATGCCTTCAACTCAGCGCGCTGGTCTTCTATTATGAATTCTCCTAAAGAGTTCGGTGTACCTGGTTATCTACACAATGTTGTGGCCAACTACTTTAAGAATAGGGTAATATTATACCGAACGGATGAAGGCATTGTATCGCATAAGGTTACTGCGGGAGTCCCCCAGGGCTCGGTTATGGGACCTATATTGTGGACTATTATGTATGATGGCGTGTTGAGGATTCCACAACCACCTGGTTCAATAATAGTAGGCTAAGCCGACGATATCGCACTAGTAGTGACAGCTAAGATCCTTGACGAACTCACTGAAAATGTCAATGAGGCAATCAGCAACATCAGTAGATGGATAAAGTCGGCTGGTCTACAATTAGCGAAGCACAAGACAGAAGTAGTTCTTGTCAGCAGTCGTAAGAAGGTAGATAGTATTACTCTTTGGTAGCTGCAGCATTAGTTCTGCGCCATCTTTACGATACTTGGGTGTACAGCTTGATGCCAGGTTAAACTTCAAAGAGCATCTAAAGATATCTGGCGAAAAAGCGCAACGAGTTTCAGCTGCCTCGTGTCGGCTCATGCCTAGCATTGGTGGACCACGCCGACCCCAGAGGAAGCTATTAGCTTATGTTGTTAATTCTGTCAGCATGTATGCAGCGCCAATCTGGCATCATGCATATGGAATTAAATCGTATTGTGAGCTGGCCATTGCGACCCGTCGCCGCTCCTGTATACGTATTATTAGTGATTACAGGACAGTATCCACCGACGCTGCTAGGTACTTGCCGGATATCTGCCTTTCGATTTAGCTGCAGATGAACTGGTTAGGCTGTACAACATATGTACGGCCGCAGTGGTTTCTCTACAAGGTGCTAAAAACGTGGAACGTCATCGTTCTATAGAAATATGGCAAAAACGATGAAACGATTCTAACAAAGGCCGATGGACTTATTGTATCCTCCCAGACATACAAAGATGGATCAACAGGAAACACGGGGAACTAGATTTCCACCTAACCCAGTTGCTGTCTGGACATGGTTGTTTTAGGTTCTATTTTCATTGTTTTCATCTGGATAATAATGACTTCTGCCCTATCTGTCCGACATTGGTTGAGGATACTCAGCACATATTAGTGAGCTGCCCCCGTTTTAGAACACAAAGTGCGCAATTTATTAACACCATTAATAAGCCGATAAGACCAGAGAGCATTATATTAATAATGCTGAAATCACCTGAAAACTAGAAGACAGTAGCCAGTTTCGCAAAAGAGGTGATGACCAAACTTAGAAATGCCGATAGAATTAGGCGAATGGCCCAGGATGAATTAGGCTAGCTGATTCTATTTTAATTTGCAGAGGATGAACACCGAACCCCTGATCACTTGTGTGGATGGGGGACGTAGGATAATGTCATAAGAAGAGGAGCGGTATAGGCTAACTAACAGTCCCGCCGAAGTTATATTCCCTGATAGTTCCGGCGGGATGCTGGTTTCGAGAGGCCACTAGTGCAGAGCTTGCTCTGCCTACGCCTATAAAAGCACACACACACACACACACACACACACACACACACACACACACACACACACACACACACACACACACACACACACACACACGCACGCACGCACGCACGCACACAGAGCACCAGCAGCTAGCAAGCAGCTCAACGTTTTCAAACCTGCGACAACTTTAAGGAAAACTGGCTATTTCATAAAAATGTATTTATTTCAGTCCAACAAATATACATTTAAATTCTATTTATTTAAAGAAAAAAGAACATACATATTTGAAACTAACAAATATTTTATAATTTTGAAAGAATCGTCTGCTTGAAATAAACAGTTAGGTTTATATGAAGAGAAAAAAATATTTGTTACGTTACAAATACTTTTAAATGATTATAATTTCTAATACACCATACTTGCCTTATTTTATACTTTTGTATAAAGTAAATTTAAATTATGTTTTAGTTGTGTAAGTAATTATTAAAATTAAGATTTTTAGTGCTGAAGAGTACACCAACCATGGTTCAGAGTTTAGCAATTATCTCAGTTTCGCTCAAGATAGTAAATGTAACTGACTTATTAACCAGTTAAACAATCTCTACTAATAATCCTCATTTAACTTCTAATGCGTAAAGCTTGAACGGCAGATTGCTTGCGTTGAACATTCATTTCCATTGCGTTTCGCACGATACAAATATGTTAAATATAATATATATAATACAATAAAAATAATGTGAAAATATGTAAATACAGTTATTATTTATTGCAATATAATATATAGCGTACGTTAACATCTTTGGAGATTACGATGATAAATGACAGACTAATAAGTTAAGATACTACAGTTGAATTTTATATTTTTTTTAAATTCTGAGTTCTCATATATCAAAAAATATTTACTGTATTTAAATAATCATTCAGTATTTTAAATGTATAAATTACTTATTTTGAATAAATGGTTAATTAATGGTATACGAATAAACCATTTTGTTAACTGTGTAAAATTTTTTCCAGTATAGACTTATTTGTACGACATATTTTGTTACTTGTTCATGCTTGTTATAACTAATAAATAGAAGAAAATGCTTCGAGAAACTAAATATGATTCATTTATTTATTAATTAAAAATTATAAAAATAAATAAATGTTCGTATCTATTAGTAATGCTATTATATTTATCAAAATATCCCAAAAATCCTGTACTTTTGACTAATACACACCTTTTCAGAAACAAAATTAATTGGAAGCGTTCATAATTCGATAACTTTTATCTTTCAAATAGTTGGAACTAAAAAAATGTATCTTTGATTTAATTTTGTTATGTTTCTCTATTGAACTAAAATAATTACCTTGCAACAATATATATGTACGCTTTAAAAAAATTAACTTAACATTGAGACAATATTCATGGCCATTGTCAGCAATTGATCTATGTTTACGAATTCAATAGATCTCGAAGCAGCTGCTAATTATAGACTGTAAACTTTTCCAAAAATTATTTGATTGCTTTTCATATTTTTGGAGTATCATATCAGAATTCTATATAATTATATTTGACACATAACTACATTGTATGGAGGAGACAAAGAAATACATAGAAAGCGAGAGGGGTGAGGAGAGAAAAGAAAAATCCAAGGGGGTTAACATGGATTACTCGCTGTTGGTGGGTGTTGCCATACCATGTACCCGCGAGTTTCCTCTATACTGTTTTGTCTCTTTCTCTCACCTGCTCTCACTGTTTATTGTAATGCATGTTGTACGAGGCCTACGACTGCCGAGCAGGCAGTCTACCGATATACATGCGACTAGCTGAGTTGTCACCATTTTGTTTTTTTTTGTTTTTTTATTTGCAATAACAAATATCCTATCATCTAATCATAACCGTATAGAATACGTATTTAAAATTTGAATGCGATCGGTTTATTTTTAGTAGTTTTGGTGCCTATAAATTACTGATAATGGTCATCATGATTATCTCAATGTTAAATTAATTTTATCAAAGCGATTTTGTTGTAATATATATGTTTGTTAAATAGAGAAACATTACATATTAAATATAATACATTAACTATTTTAAGTAAGAAGTAAAAAGAAAATAAAGTTATGCATTCAAAATACATAAACATTTAGTTATTGCAATTAGATTATCTAGACCATAAAATATACATTTTTGTGAGTTCTAAATATTTAAAAGATAGAAGTTATTTAATTATGAACTTCAGACAAATAACGTATTCAATTAATTTTCTTTCTGTAAACGTGCAGATTACATTAGTGAAAAGTACAGGATTTTTTTAGGACATTCTTAAAGATAATGTTATTAATAACTGATTTAAATATCTTATTTATTTTTATAATTTTCAATTAATAAATTAATTGATCGATTGTATTGCATTTAGTTTCTCTGGAGATTTGCTTTCATTTAAAATTTTATACATTTATATACAAATTTTTTTAATTATACAACTGGTTTATTCATATACCATTAGTAAACCATATATTTAAAATAAATAATTTATATATTTTAAATTTAATTTAAATTTATATATTTAAATGCAGTAAGAATTTTTTTGCTGCATGAAAACTAAAAATTTATTTTAAGAAATTCGATTATTCGTTTGAAAAATATTGATTTGTTTTAAAGATATATTTGTTAAACATAATTTTATTAAATTTGGTATAATTCAAACAAAATATAAAATAGAACTGTAGTATCATTATTAGTAACTTATTAGACCGTCATTTTCATAATCTTCAACTATGTAATATTATATATATATTATCTATATATATCAAGTCAAATATATATCAAGTATATATAATATTGCAATAAAGAATAAATATATTTATGTATTTTTCTTATGTATTATATATATTAAAACTTCGAATAGTATAATATCAGGTATGTGAATAAGTCTTTCCCGTTTTTTTTTTCAAATTTTGAGCCTTTATTGTGAAAAAATGGTTACAAATGAATTATTGAAAGTATTGGCCATCGCTAGCTACAACTTTTTCCCATCTTTCTGGCAACATACGAATCCCGTTGCGAAAAAATTCGACCGGTTTGGCCTCTATCCAGTCATCCACCCATTTTTTGGCTTCCTCGTAGGAATGGAAGTGCTGGTCAGCCAGGCCATGCGTCATCGATCTGAAGAGATGGTAATCAGACGGAGCAACGTCTGGACTATACGGCGGGTGGGGTAGGACTTCCCATTTGAGCGTTTCTAAGTATGTTTTCACCGGCGGTGCAACATGTGGGCGAGCATTGTCATGTTGCAAAATAACTTTGTCGTGCCTGTCGGAGTATTGTGGCCGTTTTTCTCGCAGTGCGCGGCTCAAACGCATCAATTGTCGTCGATAGACCTCGCCTGTGATCCTTTCATTCGGTTTCAGAAGCTCATAGTAAACCACACCTAGCTGGTCCCACCATATACAGAGCATGAGCTTGGCGCCATGAATATTTGGCTTGGCCGTCGATGATGATGCATGGCCGGGTAGTCCCCATGATTTTCTTCGCTTCAAATTATCGTAACGTATCCACTTTTCATCGCCAGTCACGATACGATGCAGAAAACCCTTTCTTTTATGTCGCTGAAGCAGCTGTTCGCAAGTGAAAAAACGCCGTTCGACGTCTCTCAGCTTCAGTTCGTACGGCACCCAATTTCCTTGCTTTTGGATCATTCCCATGGCTTTCAAACGCTTGGAAATGGTTGTTCGGTCAACTCCCAATGCTTCAGCAAGTTCTTCTTGCGTTTGACAAGAATCTTCATCAAGCAAAGTCGCCAATTCTCGATCTTCAAAGATTTGCGGCCGCCCGGAACGCTCCTTGTCTTCCACGTCGAAATCACCGCTTTTGAAGCGTCGAAACCATCCGCGAACACTTGAATCATCGACACAACCTTCTCCATAAGCCTCCTGAAGCAATCGATGCGTCTCGGCAGGAGATTTCTTCAAATTGAACCAATAAAGTGAAACTTCCCGCAAATGACGTCGACTCGGCTCAAATTTCGACATTTTCACGATATCAAAAATTTATGATGCGAAAAAATTTTAACTAATGTGTTAGTATGGAATTGTTGACATATGAATAAGCTTTGATTATGACATATGTAACCATTGAATACTCGCACAATATTGGTGGCGCCATCTCTTACAAAAAACGGGAAAGACTTATTCACACTCCGAATAGATTTTGATGGCTTCATGATCAATGTTTTACAATTTGTTTTAACAGTTTATGCTTGCTGTAAAATCGCTGCGATTTAAATGTCGCGGAGATTTCTGGATAATGCAGCCTTGCTCTAAGCTTGCTGTAATCATGTGAAAATCTAAATGCGTGCTCGCAGCAAGCTTGCTACGATAAAAATTACTATATATGTGAGTATCATAATGGTGATCGTGGATAACCTTCCAAAAAACGACCATAACGGATTCGTCGATTTTTTTGGTTGCTGATTAAACTTATCGTAGTGGCATTTATAGAAATTTAATTTTCATGTCAAAAACTATAAATACATAGTCTTTCGAACATATCTCAGGAAATAGTAAAATTTACAAAAAAAAATTTTTTTAAACGTTGTACATCTGATTAAAATACAATTTTTTTATTCTATTGAATTCGTCTTTACTAACGGTATTTCTCGAGAAAAATGTATACGAAGGTACCTGCTGAGTATATGCGAGGAAGCGTTTAAGGGACCTCGAGACGGAATTGTTGAACTTTTGTCTAGAAATATTGTTTGCATTAGAAACAGTATCGAACAAACAATATATATTTTAATGAGCTCTAGAACTTTGGTTTAAAATATGTTGCAACTTTTTTTGTTTTCTAAGAGAAATTCAAGAAACGATGACCTTTATTGAATTTTCGTTGGATTTGGAATAAATATTCACTTTTCGTCTAAAGCTGTTACGATATTCGTAATGAGCTCCCTAAAAATCATAAATATTGAGGTAAATAGGGCGGGGAAAGACAACCACACCACTGACCATGTTTCAGGGGACCCTGAGGTAGGATTCTTGACTTTTTTGCAGAAATGTCATAGATAAAATTATCTATAGGTAATATATTTTTATACATAGAGTATTTTTTACACATACATTAATTAACTATTTGCTAAGTCGATTACGTTACTAAATCGTCACCTAATTTGTTTAAGATTCAGTAATTTAAACCAAAGGATGTGTCTCATGTGTATATGTATCAGAGTATATATATGTGTATATGTATCAAAGTATGTATCTATGTGTATATGTATATACATATATGTATATGGTATATGTGTGTATGTGTGTATGTATTAAAACCCCAAAATCGGGTTATTACTTACTATTTGTGTGCATGTGTGTGTGTGGACTCTTCCACGCTGCTGGCTGTGCACTGCGCTGGAAAGGGGACGGGGAACGAGAAATGAACTACGCGAGTGACTTTATCGGATTATGACAATATTAACATTTATTTATACAAAAAAACTATTTACAACAATAAAGTAGTACATACGCTATGTACTGGTTGCGGGTTCCGCGACGCTACGTTAATTATTTATAGAACTACGTAATCGTACAAAGTACTCAGGGACGGGGGAAACGGAACGGGACGCTTTCGATATAATACACGTGGGAACGACGGTACATTAGAAGATTACATACTATAGGTTACATGCAATTCACATGCGAAATCATTTACTACCGCATAAAATTACAAGATGGAATAACGATAGAATCTACGTGGCTACGCGCGATATACACCTAACAATTGAGATTAAGCGGGCGCGGCGGTGGGCCAGGAGCCTAGCTATATGCAAGCACGAATAATTACAACAAAAGTAGAAGGCTACTTGCCGCCGACGACGACGATGCTGTCGCTGGCCGAAAGCTCGCTGATGCTCGCTGGTGCTCGCTAGTGCTCGCTGCCGTCGCCTGGTGTCAGGGCGACCGGGTGCGCGCTCTCTCTTCTCGCTGATTGCTCGCGCGTTTGCGCGTGGCTGCGGCTCGTAGCCGCTGATGGCGTCGCTGGCTCGCGACGGTACACAAACGGTAGCGCGTAGGCGCTAGTGCTCTCACTGTCCGGGGTTGCCGCGGGGATGTCGCCGCGTATCTTTTCCTCGTCTCCGATGAGGAACTTGATACGTACAGTTGCGCTTCCAGCGCCCTCGCGGTTCGCGCGTATCGTTTCGCGAACTCACACGAACACTCGCGGTTTCACACGAGCGCTCTAACCTACCACGGCCATTCGGGCGGCTACAAACTTCCCCTCCCAAACCGCAGATGGGCGCGTGATCGCAAAGGAGTTTGAATGGTGGCGATGCGCGAGACGCGAATGTTGCATGTATACTTCGGGGAACACTGTAGGAAATAATACATGATTGACTAAATACGGTAAGGGATTGTACATTCTTTGACGAAAACACGGTAGGGGATTATACATGATTTGGGGAAGCACGACGACCATTGGTTTACCCTTCGCTTGGGTATAAAGGAGAAACAAAAGAAAAGTAATCTAGAATAACAAAAACGAAAAAAATGATTGCACCTGCTGGTGTGGAGTTTGATCGTCGGTTGCACGCCGTGACTCGATATAATTCTATTTATTTTCCTATTACTACTTCCCTACATCTAATTATAAACTAAACCCTATTCTAACCTATTGCTCACGTGATATCCTAGCAAAATGTAAATCATTATTACGTGAAAAAAACTATAACTAAAATTATTATAAATCCTATCCTAAATACATAATCAGGTTTCTAACGCTTGCTTCTGCGTTGTTTTCGCAAGCATTTCACTTTCGTTCTTGCGATTTACTTCTTCTTCTTCTGCTTGTCGCGTGTTCGCTGGAAAAGATTGTCGTCGTTAGTGACGTTCCAATTATTGGGGGTTGGTACGGCGTTGGTGGGGCGAGCAAGTAGTCTAGTTCCTATAGGAGCCATTGTGCGCTCTTCTCACTGGTGCTATTGCTTTCGTCCTCATCCACGGATGCTGTGCCATCACTGTATCTCAACTGAGAGGTTGACTCTAATATTCTTTTCTCTTTCAATTTTCCAGGTCATCCCTTAACACGATCCGCGCTTACTCCATATATATTTTCCACGGGGATATATGGGTACCGTTTCCTCTCTTGGGACATGGTGGGGGAATCATGGGGATGGCCGTAGGGGAAAAAATGTTACGGGTACTACTTCTTCTTTAATTTCTGCGTTGATACATCTCACGAGAGGCGCTATTTTATATAGTATACCCCTGACTGCGCGCCATTTTTCGCGCGTTTTATACGTATGTGCTCCTGTTCGCGCGCTATTTAATATGTGTGTCCCTATTCACGCGCCATTTAATACGTATGTGCTCCTGTTCGCGCCATTTATATTTAGTTTCATCTGTTCGCGCCATTTATGTGTATGTACCCCTGTTCGCGCCCCATTCTCTACCTATAGGCTAGGCGTTATTTATATGTGTGCCATTTATAACCATTTGTATATACCATTTATATATGTGTATTTTGCGGCAGCGTGGGAACTCAGCGACCGGCCATCGATTTGTTTAAATAGACTGTCGCTCCCGGCATTATTATAAGCAATGGTTGCTGAGCTCCCGTAGCGGCTGCTGCTCGCCTGATGGCTTGTTCCATCATTGGCTGCGGACCCGTCACTTCCTCGTTCACGATCGCCATACCTTCTGGCGCCACCGTCTCTTCTGACACCTGACGTGTCGTCTTCTCTACACATCTAACATTCTCCCCCTCCCAAGACGGAACGGCAGGGGTCGGCCGCTTTATGCAGGACGTGCATGTGCGAACGTCTATGTTAGCTCTGCCACACCTGTAACAAAATTTTTTGGACCTAGGGTGTGGACAGGCGTTGTAGCGGTGACCTTCCTCACCACAATTCCAGCAGTGTGTTGCTGCTGCCTCGCCATGGTCCGAGCCTTCAGTTCCCGTTGGGCCCGTGAAGGACCTACTTCGCAGACTTTCGAGACCTGGAAGTGGCGTTGTGGGGATCGAAGAGTGGGGCCGTATGGGCGGTATAAAATTGGGGGGTGGTTCGACAGAGAAATCCATTAAGCCTGGGAGTTTCTTCTTGTTTCCAGGGATAATTGTCTCAATGGTTTCTTCTTCTGTTGAGTTATTCAAGCTGGCCACTGGGCTAGTTTCTGTTTCCTTGTTTTCTTGTGGTCGTATCGTGAACGGATTAAATTTTCTGTTGCCTCCGTTGCTATGTTTGGGGATATGGGGTGGTGTGACGGTACAGGGGCGCGATATGGGGGTAATTACTTGTGGTGGGGCTACTTGGAGGAATTTTGCGACATCAGCATCTGCCGTCTTCTTATATTTCGACGGAATGATGCATCTTCCTCAGTGGTGTCGTGAGCATCGTGTGCGGTTAGGTGGGGTTGTGTTTCCGACTGCTGTGTCGCGACAGACCGCATAAATGCGCATCGGTCTCCGCGATATAATCGCACGTCGCCATGTTCCGGGGTGTTCACATACACCACTTTTTGCACACTTCTGGGTGTGTGTGTCTTTTGGGGAGGTGGTCGCTTGAAAATTATCGGCCCTGGCCTATACGGTAACGAACTGACCGAACGTATTTGATCGTAAAGGGGTAAAGTCTTTCTGTACTCGGACCTTTGTACGTCACGGTTCTAATGGTCCCGTTTTATGTGAGGCTGCTTCAGAAATGTATCCATCTTCCTCCTCATTTGCCGGTTCTGTATTTTCTACCTTCCGTTGATGTTCTTCGGTTTCTTCTTCTTGCTGGGCGTGCTCTTCTTGAGTTTCCGTAGTTTTACGTCTTTGCGGACGGTCGCAGATGATGTTACTTTCTACGTTATCGGTAGTTGCACGTCGTTCCGGACGTTCGCAGGAGGTGTTAGTTTCTGCGTTTTTCGTAGTTTTACTTCGTTGCGGACGTCCGCCATCGATGTTGTCAATGGTGTTGGTAGTTTTACGTCGTTCCGGACGGTCGCCATCGGTGTTGTCGATGGGGTTGGTAGTTTTACGTCGTTCCGGACGGTCGCAGATGATGTCATTATCTGCGTTAATCGTAGTTTTACGTCTTTGCGGATGGTCGCCATCGGTGTTGTCGATGGTGTTGGTAGTTTTACGTCGTTCCGGACGGCCGCAGGAGGCGGTGTTCTCCTCTGCGTTTATCGTAGTTTTACGTCTTTGCGGACGGTCGCGCTCATCTTGAGCTAACTCCTCTAAGTTTTGGGTATTGGGGTGTGGGTTCATGTCGGTAACGGTATGGGGTTGGGGTTGGGTGGGATTTTCAGGGTCCTCGAGGGTCGGTAGGCTTGTATCCAATGGCGAGGGGGCGATGACGCTTCTGCTATTGGTATAATTTCCATCGTCGATCTTCTTCAGCGATCTCCTGCGTTGTATCGGGGCTGAACTGGAATAAATTCAGCCGCGATTTCTTGACCTCTTCGAGGGCCTCGCTTACTTTCCCCATATCGAGAGTAGTGTTGCAGCGGTTGGGGAAACTCTGCGTATATGCACCGTTGGTGCGGTTACGCTTCTGGAAGGTAGCCCCCACATTTCTTCTGGGTCGTACGCGACGGATGGGGGAATTTGTGCGTCCCCAGGTCTCTCGGACTGATCGGACATGACCGATCGACGCAGTCCTCTGCATCGTCCGTTTACTCGGTAGATGTTGCTGCTCGCTGTTGGTACCTGTGGAGAAATTACTGCTATTAGGTTGATGATATCTCTTGAGGTCTGATATATGTGTCTTTGTCGTTTTCCCGTCACTCATGTCTTTGATTTCGAATACGACGGGGGATATCTTTTTTGTAATTTTACAGGGAGCTACAAATTTTGGGGCCAATTTCGCTGAGAATTGGCTGGGACCGGACGACAGAATATGGTTGCGTCGACATACCATGTCGTTTACCTCAAATGTCTCCGCTCGGCGACCCTTGTTATAGTATTTGGCCTGTTTTTGACTTGCGGCGCTCAGGTGTTTTCTTACAAGATTGTGGATGGCGGGCAATCTTTTCATGCGATTTTACCATTCCAGTGGTGTTAATGTTTGCACCTGCAGCGTTGAACCTTGAGACTGACGATACGTCGGCATTTCTCGGGGATTCCGGCCAAAATTTAAAAATGCCGGCGACGTCTGGGTGCTAGCGTGCACCGCTGTGTTTACTGCAAATGCAAACTCTGGGAGGTGAATGTCCCAGTTCTTGTGGTCATTTTGTACAAAAATCGCAATCATGGTTTTGATAATCCTGTTTACCCTTTCTACAGGGTTTGCCTGTGCGTGGTACGGCGCGATAAATTGCTGTACAATACCTAATTCCGCGAGTTTGGTCTTGAGCCAGTTGTTGGCAAACTCGGTACCATTATCCGAAATTAGGTATTTCGGGCAACCTCACTTGAAGATGATTTGCTCTTGTGATGAAGTGCCCGTGTGATTGCTTGGCCATTTTCTTTGCGTAATGGGCGTATCTCGATTTACTTGGTTAAGAGATCTTGGAACACCAAGAGATACTTATGTTGTCCCTTGCTGGTCGGGAACGGGCCCATAATGTCTGCGGCTACACTGCTCCAGAGACCTTCGAGGTTTCGTTGTGACATCAAACCCGTGGGTCCTCTCTGCGACACTTTGTGTATTTGACACTCAGGGCAGTGTTTGACATGTTTGTGTATGTCCCTTTTCATACCTGGCCAGTAGTACTGCTGGCCGACTTTGTGAGTGGTTTTATCCACTCCAAAGTGCCCTGAGGTCAGAGTGTTATGACACTCATGGAGGACGCGCTCTCTGACGTTAGAGGGTACCACGAGTTTCCAGTCATCCTGATCGTGCCCTAGCGCTTTCGCAATTTCATTTGGCCGATGCCTATACAACCGTCCATCCCTGATCGACCAATCGAGATATAATTCCGGGTGTTTTTGGATTTCGGCGCTTTTTTGCCGGTACCAATCTTCCATTTCAAGGATGGTGAGCGTTGCCGTAGAGGCCTCGGTGTGTTGAGGGGGCCTTGATAGAGCGTCTGGCACGTGATGAAGTGCTCCCTTTCTGTGGACGATTTCCATGTTGTAAGCTTGGACTGCTGTTGCCCACCTAGCTAGGCGTCCTGTGGGGTCCTTAAGGCTTCTGTGGTCCATTATGACAGTGAACTTCTCGCCGAGTAGGTACCCACGGAATTTTTCTACTGCCCACAGGACGGCTAAGCACTCCTTTTCGGTGACGGTGTAATTCACCTCAGCTGGTGTCAATGTCCTGCTTGCGTACGCAATTGGGTGCTCTTCGCCCTGATGGTCTTGGCTTAGCACTGCGCCTAAGGCGTAATTGCTCGCATCTGTTTGCAAGACATACGGTTTATTTTGCACGGGGCGCGCTAGCACAGGCGCTTGCGTCAACAGGATTCTGAGCTTATCGAAAACTTCCTGTTGCGCTGATCCCCAGTGCCACAGGATGTTTTTCTTCAATAATTTAGTGAGGGGCAGCTTGATTTCCGCTAAGTCCTTTATGAACCTAGCGTACCACCCGACCATGCCTAGAAAGGCCCTCAATTGTCTCAGGTTGGTAGGCCTTGGATATTCGCTCACCGGGCGAATTTTGTCGGGGTCAGTGTGCAAACCGTCCGCATCTACGATGTACCCTAAGTACTTGACCTCCGGGCAGCAAAACTTGGATTTCTCCTTGTTTATTTGCAAGCCAATCTCGTTCAAGCGGGTGAGTACCGCTTTCACCTCGTGAAGGTGCTGCTCGAAGGTCCTCGTAGCGACGATAATATCGTCCATATAGACGAAGACGTTCGGTTGCCACGCTGGCTCGAAAACAAGGTCCATACCTCTCTGGAAGGTGGCCGGGGCGTTCGTTAGCCCATAAAGTAATCTCGTATATTAAAAGAGGCCTTTCTGCGGGACCGCAAAGGTGGTGACCTCTTTGCTGCTCTCCTCAAGCGGTATCTGATGGTAAGCCTGACTGAGATCTATTTTAATCAGGTATCGCGCGTCACGTCAATTGTCCAGCAGGACATCCATAGGCGGAAGAGGGTATGCGTCCTTTTTAGTGATGGCGTTGACTGCCCGGTAGTCAATGCAGAACCTTATTTTTTCGTCCTTTTTAGGGACGATTAACGGGCAGCTGCTCCAAGAGCTTTCTGACGGCTCTATAATACCCTCCTCGAGCAGTCGGTCAATTTCCGCATGAGCCTGCTGAAGGAGTTTATCCGGTATTCGCCGGAGACGCTGTTTGATGGGACGGTTCCCCTGGATGTTAATGTAATGGGGCTGCATGCGCGCCAGTTTCAGCGTTCCGGTATTTACCTGTATTAGGTGCCGTAGCATTCGGTCAAGTTCTTTTTTGCCTGCGTCCTTTAGTTGGACTACCCCCTTGATGGCTGCGATAGCCGTGATAGCTTCTGGTGAGTCACGATGTTGTGTGACGAAATGCCTGATGATTTTATTAGGCGTGTGCCACGTAGCGTCTGCAAAATTGATGGTCATTTTTACCGACGAAAGTATGTCCATGCCAAGTATCATGGCGTACTTCAAGGAAGCCGATACCTTGAAGCAGGCTTTAAGTTGTTGGTTGTCGATTGTTAGTAACAGATCGATCTCGCCTTCGTCGGGACATACTTTGCCGTCCGGCATTTGCATATATGAACGCACTGGTATTATGGCTGATTTTACCAGTTTGCCTGGACCAGGGCCTACGTAGGATTTCCGAGCGCCAGGGTCGATCAGCGCTGGGAATATTTTCCCCATCAGCTCAATGTTGAGGAAGAATCTATTTTCTTCCTCAGATGCCTTGATGTTGCGATGTGTGTTAGTCACGTCCCTGGCTCTGGGACAGTCGTATTCCTCGTCAGTGATGTGTGGAGTCGTGTTGCTGGGATTATCGAGTTCGACTCCAGTGTCCTCGTCCCTTACTCGTTTCCCGAGCTTTTTCGTGGGCTGCAGCGGAGACAGTTCAGTGTCGTTACATTGTTCTCGCCACAATTGTAACAATAGACTTTTCGTCTATCGGGGCATCTGTCTGCCCAATGCCCTGGTTTCTTACAGGTCTAGCAGGGCCTGTCATCCTCCCGCTGCGGTCCATCTCTAGAACGTCGTTCGTTCTCTCGTGCTGGGGAACGATATTCCCGATCTCTTCTATCAGGCGATCTGTACGAATGGTACCTGTGATCGTCTTTGTTAGGTGATCGGTACTGACGGTCAGGTGTTCTCCTTCTCCGTGATTCACGGTCTTGGCTACGTGGTGGGCTTCGAGAGAGATATCTGTGTCGGTATGGTGGGGATGAAGAGGAGTTGCTGGGACGTGAGGCCGATACAGGTGAGGGGTATCTAGGTAAGGGGGTGGTCTTCTATGGTAGGGGGACGGTGACCGATACCGTGGCGTTGAACTTCTTTGTCGCCTTCTCTCCTCAGTTCGTTTTGCGGTTGCTTCCCTGTTGACTATGGGAGACGGACTGTCTCTTCTGGTTTCTCTCCATGAGTTGTGGGAGTGCGATCGTACGATATCGCCCCTGGTGTCAGCTGCGGCGGATGGCTCACTTATCGTGACCGTTTTCTTCGGGGCCGTTGTTTTTTCATCATCGATTGCCGCTAGCCTCGATCGTCGATTTGCCCTTTCTGACGGAGAGGAGGCCGCAGTGCTCACCATGCATTCATCTCGTGCTGGCGGTTCTTTGTACCGCTTCGTGAGCTCGCTCTTCAGCTCGATTTGCTGACCCAATAATTGCAGCTCGTCGATGGACTGGAACTCGTTTCTATTGATCATTTCCATATATGATGGATGCGGGTTTCTATAGATTCTGTCAAGCTGCGCTTCCAGTGTTAGTTCAGGTGACATTTTGTCCAGCAGGACGCGTATGCCTCTGAGGTATGAGCCTATGGGCTCTTTCGATCCTTGCGTTCTGTCACGCAATTCCTCTTCGAGGCGTAGAGTGTAGTCATTAGGCCGAAATTGACGGCGCAGTGCTGCCTTGAATTCCTCCAGGGTCCGCCATTGTTTGTATATGGGTCTGGCCCAGATGCGGACTGAGCCGCCCAGTATCCCTGGAATCAGTTTCAAGATGTCAGCCGCCAGGACGTCAATACTGTTCATCGTCTCTTCCATCCTATCGATGAACTCCTCCACGTCTTCGCGAGGGGCTCCCATGAACTGCACCTTCCACTGGCGCAGCAATTGTCCAGTCCGCGTTTCCTTCAGATAGGTGTTCTCGAAGGGTCGGCTTGTGTTGGTGTAATTCGATGTTGTTGGTGCTGCATTAAGCGTGGGCTGCGCTCCAGCTGTTGGGCAGGGCATACCCGTGTGTGGCATCGTGGCGTACTGCTGCAACAGTGCCGGATGAACATATGGCCATCCTCCAGGCAGATGTTGCCAGCTGCTGGCAGCAGCTGGGAGATGGTTATGTCCAGTGGTGTTCGTGCTGTGCAACGGTGGTGACGGCCATGGCCCGTACGGGTATCCCATGTATGGAGCGGTATTCGGCCAACTCGGTGCCATGGTGGCGATATTGGGTTCTGTAGGGTTTATTTTTTCAGCAGTATCGATATTATCTGCTTCATTCTGTATGTGGTCAAGTGCGGTGGAACTCAAAACTTTCGATAATTCCGCCATCTCTCGGGTTGTCTCTTTTGCTTCGTCATCTGGGGCGTGCCATTCTGCTGCTTTTGGTCTAAAGCGCCGCCGCATTTCAAAGCGCAGTAGTCTGTCTTTTAGTATGGTTAAGTCCTCGTCTATTCTTATATGTTTTTGTTCGGCTTCTGTGAGCAGTGCGTCTTTTTGCAGTTTGTCATAGACGCCGCTGAGTCATGCCCTCTCCTCATCTATATCACTTGTAATTTCTTGAGGGAGTTCCATTATTCCTTAGTTAGGTTCTCAAAAAGGGGACGATACAACGATACGAACGTAAATAAAAAAAAACGACAACAGTATATGTACAGTAAAAATGTAAGAACAGCTATTCGACATGTTCTTGTTTATATTTGTTTGGGGTAAAACCAAAAAGCGTATTTTCCTAGAGAGAGATAAAATAGTATTTTTCTTTTCTTTCTGGAAATTTCTATTTCCAACAAAACTGTAGAATATTTTTCTTCTTCCTGTCGATTTGGTACTCGTCTATACGTGTGAAAGAATCAGCTATTATACGTAGTAACGGGCCAAGTATTTATCGTAGTAAAATTTTCGTGATCATAAAAAAAAATGCTAATTGTAAGAACTGGGTGTAATTTCTCCTGTAAATAGCTAATTATTGAATTTTCATTAAATATAGTAGGTGGAATGTTAAAATAAAGATACACGAAATAATCTTTTAACATGAACTTTATTTCAAACGAGGAAAGAAAAGACGTCTGTTTAAACGAAAGGACAACGCAAGACTCACTACAGTACTTGAAATTGAAAACTCTGCAAGCCTAGGCAATAAACTCATAAATCATTTGCCGCGCAGGGCAGCAAAGACGCAGATCGTAATAAGACACAGTGGACACATATGTTTACATCCTTTTACGATACTCTCCAATATTTAGTTTCAAGTATTTTTTGCTTTATTATTTATAGAAGGCTAAAATAATCTAACACGCCCCCTCAAAAATTACTTGAGTAAATACAATAATATATAATAAAATAAAACTTAATATTAGATATATGATAGTTCCTTTCAGTCTATATTCTTTCCTCGTTTGTTCTGGGAAATTACACACGGTCCAACATTTGTTGCAAGGAATAGGGAAACCCAGTAAAACCTATTCAAACCGTCTCTATTACTAATATAAAATATATATTAATGAAAACAATATGAATTATATTTTATTATTCCTCCATGCTCATTCCTTTTCTGAGTTCAAGGAATTTCACAGTTGGCAATGACTTTGTTAGTGCATCAGCAATCTGCTCCCCTGTGGAAATATGTTTCAATATTATTACATTTTTCTCTATTTGCTCTCTCGAGAAATGATATTTAATATCTATATGTTTTGATCGCTTATGATTACTTGGATTATTCGATATACTTATACAACCGTTATTATCTTCATAAATTACAATCGATTTCATGATTTTAATTTCTATACTATTTATTAAAAACTTTAGCCATAATGCTTCTTTAACACCTTCAAGTAAAGTCATATATTCTGCTTCTGTTGCAGAAGCTGCTACAGATGCTTGTCTTTTAGTATTCCAGCATCGTGAATTTTTCAAATAACTTAAATAAGTAGCCTGTAGTACTTTTTCTATCAGTACCTTCATGACCACCCTAATAAGATTTAAGATAACCGCTTAAAATATTTTCACTGTTGCCTTTTGTATAAGTTAATTATAAATTCATCGAACCTTTCAAATATCTTAAAACTCTTTCTAGGTATTTCCATAGTTCTGTATTATTTTTATTTGAATATCTACTTAGAAAATGTTTTGCTGTACTTAAATCTAGACGCGTATAAATCATTACATACATTAAGCATCCGATATGATTTTGAAAGGGGGTCATATTTGTTATCTGAATTTAAATCATTATAATTTATATTATTTTCAACTGGTGTGTTTACAGCAGCACGATCACTGATGTTAAATTAATTTCAAATCGCTTTTATATATGAGCTCTAATTATGAATAAGTACATCATTATGTCATTAATTCATAATTTCATTATTTCATTATTTCATAATTTCATTATTTCATTATTTCATAATTTCATTATTTGATAATTTCATTATTTCATTATTTCATAATTTCATTATTTGATAATTTAATTATTTCATAACTTCATTACTTCATAACTTCATTACTTCATAATTTCATTACTTCATAATTTCATTATTTCATAATTTTATTATATACATTGTAATTACATCTCATTATAATTTTTTATTCCATGAAATAGTTTAATTTCTTTTTAATCTGTCATTCTGAATTTTCATTAAATAATTTTTAAAATTATTCATTGTGTGAATATCGGTTGTAACGATTACTAAATCATGTACGTAGAGTATAACATATATATTCTTAGATAATTCTCCTTTATTTAAATATATATGCAACGATCGATTAATGAATTTTTAAAACCATTTGCTATTAATGTTTTATCAAAAGTTTTAAACCAATATCTTACTGCTCGTTTCAATCCATATATATATATAGCTTTATTTAATTTACAAACTTGATTTGTTTTGTATTTAATTCCTTCAGAATTTTCATGTAAATTTGTTTCTGCAATGAACCATTTAAAAATGCAGTTTTTACATTCATATGGTGAATAAGCAAATTATATTGCTTTGCAAACGATATAATTAATCTAAAGCTTGTAATTCTTGCTACTGAAGTAAAAGTCTCATTATAATCAATTAAATATTTTTGATTGAAACCACGAGCAACAAGACGCGCTTTATATTTTAATGGATTTCCATGTTCATCATTTTTAATAGCGAATACCCATTTGCAATCTATAATATTTTTGTTTTGTGGCTTTGATACTATTATCCAAGTTTTATTAAAATAATATGAATTTGATTCATCTTTAATTGCTTGTTCCCATTTTTTCATCATGGATATTATTTTGAATATCATTGAAATTATTGGAAATTTCACAATTTACTGATTGTGCACACAAAACGTAATTTATTTTTTTATAAGAAATTCTTGGTTCATTTTTTTTTGACTCTATTACTCCTTCTTAGATTTGTATTTATTTTCTTTGTATTATATTTATCATTTTGAAATTCTGACTGATTGCAATGATCTATTTCTATTATAGATTTATTAGGCTTGTTCAAATTCTCATTTGAATTTCTGTCTATTTTCAAATCTTGTTTATCTGATTCATTTTTCTTAGATTGGTCTTCCAGAAATTTTTCTGATTTTTTCATTATCAGATTTCTGGAGCTCTACTGATTTGTTGCGAACATCACGTTCATCAGTTTTCTTGGAATTTTCTATCACAATTCCTTCCAGAAATTTTTCTGATTTTTCATTATCAGATTTCGTAGGCTCTACTGATTTGTTACGAACATTACGTTCATCAGTTTTCTTGGAATTTTCATTACAATTCCTTGAAGCCTCATTTCTGGTCTCGAATTCAAAAATTTATTTCATCAGCTATCACATCCCTTGCTACAATAAATTTTTCTGAGTCTACATCCCATATTTTATAGTAAAATTAAAATTAAAACATAACCAACTAAAATACCTTTCCAAGATTTATCATCAAATTTTTACTTTTTGTTTTTCTTATTTTATTATTCACATATATTGTACTATCGAAAACTTGTAATTGTTTTACTATAGGATTTTTACCATACCATAATTGATATGGTATTTTATACTATTTTAAAGCATTAGTAAGGGTTCAATTTATTAAATACATAGCGGTTAAAACTGCTTCTTCCCAAATTACTTCCTTCAGTTTATCTCACTTATCGAGATAGTAATTTTTCAGTAATTGTTCTAATCATTCTTTCTCCATTTAATAATAGAGTATGAGGAACTGTTAAATGATAGCTGATTTAATTATATTTGCAATAGTCTTTCATTTCATTCGATAAATACTTTCCACCATAATCACAATATAAATTTACTATTTTTAAATTAAAATGAGTTTGACTTTTTTTTTAATAAAGTCTTTGAAATAGAAAATACATCTGACTTTAATACTATTAAATATGTAATGCAGTAGTGCGTAAATTCATCTACAAACAATACAAAATAATTTTTACCATCTAATGGCGAAGGAGTGATTGGTCCGCAAACATCTAAATGAATAATAAAAAAATGGTCTTTTTATATGATTTTTATTTATTTTTTTTTTCTGAAAAAGTACTCTTGCTTGTTTGCCAAAAATACAAGCTTCACACATATAATCATTTAGTTGAATATTATTAATTAATTTAATACTTATTGTTGTTATTGTTGTATTACTATGGTTATTATTTTTATCCGTTACTGAGGTTGTTCTCTGCTAAACATATTTTAGAGTACAGTACTCCTGACTGACAGTAATTAATCCACATAAATCTTATTGAAAAGAAAGAAAAAGAGATAAAAATTTTTTTTTTGGTAACGCTGAGTTAACTAGTAAAGGAAAATACTTCTAAAGTCTCTTCTATAATTTCTTCCCGTTGGTTTATTTATTAACAATTAAAATATTAATAACATGCTACACGTTAATAACATGCTACAAATATAAAAATATATACAATAGATTTTCTCTCTTTTTTTTGTTTTATTTAAGTTTATTTAGTTATTATTATTATTTTGATGTCAATTTGTTCTGCTTACACGTCTAATTTCTATTCACTTATTCACTCTAGTATATACAATCACTTGTCTGTCAATTGTATACAATCACTGGTTCTTTTTAGTTTTAAGTTATTTCATACATATTAATCCTATTATATATATGTCTCGCTATGTGGTTCCCTGCCTTATTATTGTCTTATCATTCCATTATAATCATTAATATTATTTAGTAAATATTAATATAATTTATAGTAATTATGTTAATATGATTTATAATATTTATAGTAATAATCCCTAATTGGATTATTATATACTGGTTATATTACCTTGCATTCTATTACAATGCTGTTATAATATAATGGTGTCGATATCACTAAAAACTCATCTAACTGCTTATTCTTGTTGTTATTTAATGTTATTTATTATTATTCCATATTTACAGTTTAATGTATAGTAGCTGAAAATAGAAAGGACACGTACAATATCAGAATGTTCTTGTGTTTAAGCGTGTTTTTTTTTCTCAATTATGTTTGTTATAATGCTCCCAGCAGCTATTTGTTGAAATAAGTAGTTTAAATATACATACTCATCAATCACTTAAATAATTAAATGGGAGTTTTCAAAAGATGAAAAGAAATTGGCGGTATTTGCTCTTGTTTTTTTTTCTTTTTTTTGTTTAACAAGATTCTTACTCTACTTGGCCACAGACAAGCTATCATTAGCTATTATTTGCTAGAAATCCTTGATTTTCTATAAAATTATTTAAAATTTATTTTTCACCATTTTGGTGAATATCCTTAACCATGTCCACTTTATAAAGTTGAGAAATTTCAATTCCTTCCTGCAAATTATTCTCTTTCAAAATTCTTCCTGCGTACCTATATGGCAAGCGTATAGGTTACCTGTCAAATAGAAAGAGAGAGAAGCTCTTCTGCTATCTGAGCTAACTTCTTCTTCTCTTTTTTTTTTCTTTAGAAAGTATGTATATTTTAGAAAGTATTTTATACTTTGGCTGTAGCAATGGTTAAAAAAAATGGAAGCGATATCTATAACAAGGGGGAAAGGTATCCTGTATACACTGAGTGTAGTATACTTATTGTTGTATACGCTTTTCAGATATGAAGTTTTGCAATACTGATGATTTCGTTGATCTCTTCTAATTTCCAGATTAATATATATATGTTGTTTCTTCTGAATATCCTGATGAATTATTTGTGCAAGTAGATATTTAAAATAAAACGATCTTTTACGTTCTTCTGAGGGTTATATGTAGTATTATAAAAAGGTACGAAAGGGGCAGGGACGATGCTGTATTCATGTGCTTTTACACATACTAAGAGAGGAAACGATACATACTTAATATAATAAGTTAATAAATATTTAGGGACGTGAGTGACGAGAAAGGACAGACAGAATATCAAGATCAGTTAAATGTATATGAGATTTATATGGAGCATATGAAAAATATACGTATAAATTTAAATATAATATCAGTAATTTAAGATAATATGTAAATAATATATGAATTATATAGAAATAATTTATATTCAAATAACTGGTAATGTATGTAAAGATTTTCAGAAAAGGCTATTTATTTTGTATGTAAACACACTAAGTTTAAGAGGTATTTGACCTCGACCTTCTACATTTATTTATGTAATTACTCAATTTATCCTTTACTGTGCTGTTATTTCAATTTTGAAATACCAGCGTATTTCCCAAGAAAAAGAGAAAGTTGTTCTCTTTTGTGTGTTTACATTTCAGGCAACAAATAGCGCATATTGCTAATATATATGAAATTATAAGTAAAATTATAATTATACTGTTACTTATAATTTCATTATTATAAATACATATATATATTCATGAAAAATACAATATCAATACATACGTGCAAAATTTCTGTGACTGTAAAATTGAGAGACACTATTTGCTATATAACACCTTGCTTGCTTCTATACGATATATATACAAGGGGTAACGAAAAGGGGTTTATGTGAATTAACTTTAATCCGATAAATTAATTAATTATGAATTATTAATTAATACTTTAGTACATAGATGTGATGAAAAGGGAGAAAGGGAAAAAGCTTTTAATTATCAAAAACTTGTCAGTATATTTTTGACAAGCTTATGCCATTGCGCATTCTTCTGCGCACACTCCTTGATGTAGTCGTCGCATGTCCGTGTGTGCAAGTGTACGTGTGTTGCGTACTTTTCGCTTTGTATGGCTGAGCTAAAGGGGATCGAGACACGAGCGGGTGCACGATTTAGATATTCTACAGGAATTCTTGACTATTCTCGTCGCGGGCTCCACGCTCTGGGCGCCATTTATAACCCCAAAATCGGGTTATTACTTACTATTTGTGTGCATGTGTGTGTGTGGACTCTTCCACGCTGCTGGCTGTGCACTCCGCTGGAAAGGGGACGGGGAACGAGAAATGAATTACGCGAGTGACTTTATCGGATTATGACAATATTAACATTTATTTATACAAAAAAACTATTTACAACAATAAAGTAGTACATACGCTATGTATTGGTTGCGGGTTCCGCGACGCTACGTTAATTATTTATAAAACTACGTAATCGTACAAACTACTCAGGGACGGGGGAAACGGAACGGGACGCTTTCGATATAATACACTATAGGTTACATGCAATTCACACGCGAAATCATTTACTATCGCATAAAATTACAAGATGGAATAACGATAGAATCTACGTGGCTACGCGCGATATACACCTAACAATTGAGATTAAGCGGGCGCGGAGGTGGGCCAGGAGCCTAGCTATATGCACGCATGAATAATTACAACAAAAGTAGAAGGCTACTTGCCGCCGACGACGACGATGCTGTCGCTGGCCGAAAGCTCGCTGATGCTCGCTGGTGCTCGCTGGTGCTCGCTGCCGTCGCCTGGTGTTAGGGCGACCGGGTGCGCGCTCTCTCTTCTCGCTGATGGCATCGCTGGCTTGCGACAGTACAGAAACGTTAGCGCGTAGGCGCTATTGCTCTCACTGTCCGGGGTTGCCGCGGGGATGTCGCCGCATATCTTTTCCTCGTCTCCGATGTGCTCGCACGAAGTTTACGCCAAGGCAAACTTGTAACTCGTTACCGCAAAGGAAGCTACAATCGCGACCTGGACTATATGGTTTGGAA
Source organism: Sycobia sp. Sy_11 (assembly GCA_018907035.1). Taxonomy (NCBI): domain Eukaryota; kingdom Metazoa; phylum Arthropoda; class Insecta; order Hymenoptera; family Epichrysomallidae; genus Sycobia; species Sycobia sp. Sy_11. Next base: position 259,739 of record JACCIC010000217.1, on the reverse strand, counting down.
CGAACGAAAGACGAAACACGAGAACGGTAATTCAAGGCGGTACGAAACGAAGGTGCGTCGAAAAGGTATGAACTCCGGAGACGAAAGAGAAAGTGCAAGTGAGGTTCATTCCGAACTTCATACGTACAGTTGCGTTTCCAGCGCCCTCGCGGTTCGCGCGTATCGTTTCGCGAACTCACACGAACACTCGCGGTTTCACACGAGCGCTCTAACCTACCACCGCCATTCGGGCGATTACAGTATATATATATGTATATATATGTATGTATGTATGTCTTACTTTCTTGCGAAGAAAACTTGTGCTGTGAGAAAACTGCAAGGATGTATGTGTACGAATATGTGTATATATATAATCTTTTGTTTTGCGCATTTAGCACGTACCATGGTGCGCATTTCCGAAATTGTACAGGCCTCTGCCTTTACAACCACTTGGAGCGCTCGGGACCGAAGCATCTGCGAAGCGGCTGTATTTATGACGCCTCTTGAACTTGTATATATATATATATATATATATAATTTTGGTCCCTAATTTAGCCAGGTCGCAAAATAAACTCGATTTTCATTTTCTTCCAACAACTTTATCTTATTTATTTTACGAATTACAATGTCGCTCTCTTTCTCTCCCTTTGACACTCGCTGTCGCTCTCTCTCTCTCTCTCTCTCTCTATTTCTAGCTTTTTCTTAATTCCGAGGAAGAACGCAGATTTCCCCACCAGAAAAGGGGATTCTGTCCTCGACATTCAAACCATTCACAGCGACTTCCCGTGCTAATTTATATTATTTTATACGACTTTATTTTAATCGCAAGTTACCGTTCGTTAGTATAATTCGTGCGTGTTCCATTATACTAGGCCGCTTGCTTGGTTTTTCTACGAACTGTGTGCTGCTTAGTGATAATCGTGCGCATCAAAAACTTTACAATAGTACGAATATCGACGATTGTACGTCCATACACGTGTATTGTGCATATTTTGAGACGCAATTGAAAATTGTAAAACTGTGGCAGCTAGGTGCGCTGTCTGCTAGTGTGAATCAGTGAACTTAGCAAGCAGGCCTTGTTGAGATCCACCTCTGAGCGGATCTCTAAGGGACTTCTCGAGCGGCTTTTGGGCCCGTTTGCTACCGTGCGTGATAAGGGCTGTCCCCATCTCCTAAGACGTTAGGAGTCACCACGTAGCGTAGGAAGATTGGCAGAAGATCCCTTTCACTTTAGCCTCATCTCTAACGCGCCAGAATTTACTTGGAAAGAGAGCTCTCGAAACTTTTTATGGTTATAAGTGACCTTTTGCTTTCGCATATGCATTATTCTTTCTGTAAATACAAATATTTTTCTAATCAATTGTATTACTTTTGTTTAATCTGTAACATGAGCACTTTGGTGTGGGCTAGTTCGTGCTCCGGCTCAACGCGCCTCGGCCCCGATCGCTCAGCACGCCATCGGGTTCTTTTCACCCCACCAAAGGCTATGTTCAATTCGTTTTAACTTGCATAAACGAATGGCTCCGGCTCAACCCGCCTCGGCCCCTAGTCGCTCAACGCGCCACTAGTTTCGTTTGTGCAAGGATATTTGCTTTAATTTTTACGGTGTGTACTGTACTTTGGCCCACGCTCAACACGCCTAGGCCCTTGGTCGCTCAACCCGCCACCAAGTTTGTTCTAGTACACGCGAACCCGCGAAAATCCAATTCTCACTCTCGCTCAACCCGCCAGAGTTTGAATTAAATTTTTATTAAATTTATTTATCATTTTATTTCTTTCGTTGCTGGATTTGGGAAAACTGAAATAAATTAAAATTTTTGTTAAATATTAATTAAGTTTATTTAACTTTATTTAACAAAAAAAAAAGAAAAATTAACAAAAAATTTATAAACAAAAAAACTTAATAATAATAATAATAATATAATTTATAATAAACGGCTCTTAACTATCAGCCGTTTCTTTAACGCCCGCTTTGTTGCCATTATCCGCTGTAACACAATAAATAAATTATATCATAAAATAAATGTATTTTATGATGTACATAATTTTAAATAAATCATCTCTAATTTAAAATTTACAAAGTTTTAATTATTATTTATCTCGTTTTCGCGTCTCGCCCCGAGTGTGCGCAAACTTGTCGCCCGCTATCGCGCCGACGACAGGTCCCCCTCGAAAAGCCAGTTTCGAGGTCGCTGGCACACTGAATTTTTGCAATCAGTGCGGCTCTATTTGAGAATTAGGAGAGAGCGCTCGCTCTCCCCTTACCGCACTGTACCGCGCCGTAGTTTTGGGCAGCGCCGTCGCCGCTCGCGAGAATTCGCGAATTGATTCGCGAATTATCGCTCGCCGCTGCTCTTCGAGCCGCCTGCGGTCAGAGAGCGCTCGCTCATCCTCGCCGCTGCCGGCGCTTTATCCCCGCGCCGCGCCACGCCACGAAGCCTTCGGCGCTCCCCCTTCGCCGCGCCGCGCCGCTCACGACTTCGCGACTTATTTCAAAATTAAGATTTCTGCGCGAGACTATTGTCTCGTCGCATCTCCCCCTTCCCCCGTGAAGAGTGAAACGCGATAACAAAAATGAAACGGAGATAACTATATAATACAATTTTGAATTTATTATGCCGGACTCGGTGAAATAAATTGCGAGGAACCCGGTTTCGCGCATATTATAATGTTGGTTTTTCGATAATAAAAAAAAACAAACCTTTAGGTTTTCCGACCCTTATTGCTCCTGTTTTGGCGTCTATTCGGATGCGCCATCGCAGACCGTTGTCCCGAGCCCTGTATTCGCGCACTCCCGGCGGGATCACGACTTCCGGCCCATTTGGGATTTTTACCCTTCTGGGCCGTGGGGGCTCCGGGATGGAAATCCGACGGAATCCTTCCGCCGGATTCGGAGGCACCTGAAATGATGTGTCCCGCTGCTGCCGGTGGATGGGCGGGAGTGTTATCAGCGGTGGTGGGAACGCTAAGGGTCTCGGGCGCGTCTGTAGCCGCTCCAGCCGCACCATTGGCCTCCTGGCCATAGCCTCTAGTACTGCCTTACTGGTCGGCTGATATTCCGTCGTAGGTAGTGTCTGCTGTGGGGTGGGCTGAGGGAAATATCCCTCATCTCCAGCCACCTCCCCGAAGTACGAGGTATCTTGATCGTCAAGCCAACGCTCGAATTCCTCGTATAACTCCTGCGGCGTCATTTTCATTATAGCGTCCATCTTAACTTAAGCACGGTAGATTTTACACTGATCAGATTTGTTATCTTTAAATTTAATTAAATCTTAAAGTTAGAACATGTTGAATAGTAGGCAAGGGCGCATTTGTTTACTTTTATTCCCCGACTCGACCGTATGTGCGAATTTATTGTCGAGGTAGGGAATTGTAAAGCCCATGCCTATATACAAAATTATTTGTATAGTTAGTTGATTATTTAAATTTTGTGTCTTGATCGTGTGTGTTGCAGAATATAGATTCTCCATCGTGAGTCGCGTTTATTTAGGAAAAACAACCTTTTTCCTCCCGATTTATTTCCGAGCCGTATTACATTGTACTTATCATTAACTCGCTATATACAGAATTATTAATTCGCTATATAAAATTTGTAACTCGCTATTTTAAATTATTCGCTATTTTAAATGATTAACACGCTATATACAGAATTATTGACTCGCTATTTTAAATTATTCGCTATTTTAAATGATTAACACGCTATATACATAATTATTTACTCGCTTACTTAATTATCTTATTTACTTATTACTATTGCCGGCAATATACACTATTATACAATTTTACAAAATTATTTACAAAATTCACGTATCGTAACCGGTATACGGTTTTATGTCCTTGACATGAATTTTTTCTATTAGTTTCCCATCTGCTCCTTGCAGATCAAATATGACTGGGGAAACTTTCTTTATTATTGCAAATGGCCCACTATATTTTTCGCAAAGTTTTGCATTGAGCTGATTTGCTTTATTTGACAGTATGTGTTGACGCTTCAGGACTTGTTCGCCAACACGTGGCTGCCAATCGCGTCGGCGTAAGTCATAATATTTTCTCTGTCGCGAGAAAGACTGTGCCGTTTTTATTTTGGCGAGCTCAAGTGCTTCCTGAATATTCCTTATCCTTTCTTCTGCTTTTGATTTTGAACGTTGTCCTATTTCTTGTTTCAGGCTACCTGGTGCGTTTAGCTCTCGTCCGAAATTTAAATAAGCTGGCGTATAACCCGTGCTATCGTGCATGGCTGTGTTATATGCAAATGAAATTTCGTTTAGATAATTATCCCATGTTTTTTGGGATTTATCTATGTACTGTTTTACCATAGTTTTTACAGTGCGATTTACCCGTTCTACAGGATTGCACTGGGGTGAATACGGTGGCGTTGTTCGATGAGTAATTTTCGCATTTTTTAATATTTGGCGAAACTCATTCGAAATAAATTCTCTACCGTTATCACTCACTATTACTTGCGGGCATCCAAAACGTAATATAATCTGTTCTTGGATTGCTCGTCCTATGGCAGCACCCGTTGCTTTCCGTAATGCACGTAGTTCGATCCATTTCGTTAATCGATCCTGCATTACAAGAAGCATAATGTGTCCGTTATTCGATCGTGGAAGAGGCCCCACCAAATCAACAGAGACCATCTCCCATGGCTGTGTTACATTTGTCGCGTGCATTTTTCCCGCCGGGGCTGACTGCTGTGCTTTATGCTTTTGGCAGTTTATACACGCGCGTACATACCGTGTGGCTTCACGGAACATGCCTGGCCAGTAGTAGTTTTTAGCTAATTTTGCTAAAGTTTTAGCTACTCCTAAATGTCCTGCCGTGGGATCATCGTGGTTTTCCCTCATTATTCGCTGTTTTTCTGTATCACTTATGCATATTTTCCACTCGCTTAATTCATTTGTTTCATTAAAATCAAGCGTGTGTAATATGTGCCGATACAATCTATTGCCTTCTATCCTATAATCCGGAAAATCTTTTGGATTTTCTAATACCGATTTATAAGTTTTCTCGTACCATTTATTTTCCGTTTTGGATATCGCATTTATTTCGACTGGATTCCGTGATAGTATGTCAGCCACGTTGTTTTCTGTCCCTTTTCGATACTGTATATCGAAATCCCATTGTGCTAATTCTAATGCCCATCGTGCTAACCTTCCTGATGGATTATCTAACTTCTCCAACCATTTTAATGATTGGTGATCCGTTACCACTGTAAACGGATAACCTTCTAGATATGGGCGCATTTTCCATATGCCCCACCGCACAGCTAAACATTCCAATTCAGTGACGGAATAGTTTTTTTCAGCTGGATTTAGTGTGCGGCTAGCATATGCTATGACGTTCTCTTTTTCTCCGTCTATCTGTGTTAGCACGGCGCCTAGGCCAAGCAGACTCGCATCTGTTTGCAGGACAAAAGGCAGATTCCAATTTGGACATGCCAAAACAGGAGCTTCCGTTAAGTTTTTCTTTAGCTCTTCAAAAGCCGTTGCTTGATCCTGTGTCCATGTCCATTCTGTTTTCTTCTTTAATAATATACTTAACGGTGCTGCTGTTTTTGACAAATCTTTAATAAAACGCCTATACCAGGAAAGCATTATAAAAAATTTTTTCAATTCTTTTTGATTTTTTGGTGGTGGTATTGCTGAAATCGCTTTAATTTTTTCAGGATCTGTTCGGATTCCCTGTGCATCAACCACGTGTCCCAGATACGTAAGTTGTGACCTTGCAAATTTGCATTTTTCTGGATTCGGCTTTAATTTGGCAGCCCGCAACCTTTCAAAGACTGTCTTTAGCAATTCTTTATGTTCTTTGTATGTCTCGGTGACGATAATTATATCATCAAGATATGCAAATGCATTTGGTGCCATATCAGGTGTAATAATTGTATCTAGCAATCTCTGAAACGTTGCTGGGGCAGTATGTAAACCAAAAGGCATTACATTGAACTCATAAAGGCCTCGTCCTGGCACTGTAAAAGCCGTAAGAGGCTTACTTTCTTCTGTTAGGTGAATTTGCCAATAGCCATTTTTAAGGTCAATAGTTGACAGTATTCGTGCGCCCTGCAACTTATCAAGAATTGATTGTATTTGTGGCAGGGGGTAAGCATCCTTTTTTGAAATTTTATTTAAACAGCGAAAATCCACACAAAATCGAGGTTTGCCGTCTTTTTTCCTTGCGATTACTACAGGACTACTCCATGGGCTGTCTGACGGTCGTATTATGCCCTCTTTTATCATTTTATCAACTTCCTCGTTGATAATTTTTTGCATTGCCGGGTTTCTAGCTCGGTAACGTTGTTTTAATGGTGTAGTGTCCGTCAGTCGTATTTCATGTTTCACACAAGGCGTAGCCCCTTTAATAGAATTAAATTTTTCCATTTCTGTATTTATAAATCTTTCTAAGTCTTTCTTTTGCTGTTTTGGTAACTCTTGCAATCCTGTTTGAAGGTTCTGAATACTTGAGATTTGATTTATAAATATATTACTATTTCCAAGTTTTTTTCCTTTCAATGAAACGTCGATGTTCAATTTAGTTAAAATATCCATTCCTAGGATAATTTTACTACTTAATTTATTCATTACGTAAAATTCTTGATTTACGTAATAATTTTTTATCTTGACTATGCCTTTTATCCCTTTCATTTCGGATATCAATGCACCGTTTGCCAGTATTGCTGCTTTGGATTTTTCTACCGCAGTCCAATTGCATTTATTTTTGCAATGGTTTGCCACGTCCGGCCGTATACAAGAATTAACTGAACCTGTGTCAACTAATGCTTTATACTTTTTTTTGCCTATTTTTGCTATTACAAAATAACGTAAGTCTAATTGTTGGTCGGCCGGGCCTGTGATGGTCCGGCCGCAATTTCGTTTCCCGGCTTTTGGCATTTGCAGTCGCGCGAAAATACGCCGTCTTTGCCACACCGGGTGCAAAATTTTCTTTGTGCATTTTTGCATTGGAAACGTGTATGGCCTTGTTGCTTACAACGCCAGTAACATTTACTCTTGTCGTACGATGACGTAATTGCCATTATTGCATTTCGTGGTTTCACGAATGATCGATGATTTTCGGTTGTTGATTTTGTTTTATCTCCTTCCATTCTATTTAATTTTTCTCGTACAATTTCTACCTTCCGGACTAAATCACTTACGGAGGCTATGTTTTCTCTTGCAACATATAATTGCAATTCAGGCAACATATTTTCGTACAAATTGTCTAATTGTGTACGAATATCTAAACCTCCGCGACGTCTCATTAACGTACATAAGGCGTTCGCGTAATCTAAAATCGATTCCTTTGATTTTTGTTTTCGGTCTATTATTTGCCTATCTAGCTGTCGTTGTTCATTTGGAGGTAAGTAAAATTCTCTCATTAATTTTTGCAATCCCTCCCACGATGTGATATCTCTAGTAAAATTTCGAAACCATTGTTGCGCGTCGCCTCTCAATAATTCCGGTAAGCCCTGCAACAATTGTGCGTCTGTTAGGCCGTAGACGGCACGCAATTCCGAAACTCTTTCCAGGAATGCGTGAACATTTTTCCCGTCGAAATGGCAATTCCATTTCCTCATCTGGTCGGCTATTTTTGCCGCCGGATTAACGGGAATATTCGCCATAATTTGATTCGGTGTTGGTAGTACATTACTTTCTCCTAATAGTGGAGACGATGTATTTTGCAATTTCTCGGTGAGCAATTGCTGCTCATCGGCCGTCCTGTCGTGCTCTTCTACGTAATCCGGCGCGTCGTCTGGCTTATCATTAAAAAATTCCGGATTTTGACTTACATATCGTACTAATCTCTGCCGGAGTTGAACAACATTACCGTCTAGACTTAACTCGAATTTCGCTAATTCTATAAGCAACTGCTCCCTACGAAGCTTATATATCCACGAGACCTTCATTGTTTTTATTCGACTACTGACAATATTGCTATCTACTCTATATATCCCATCCAGCAAATAATTCCGTTCAATAAATCAAAATTCAAAATTTAATAAGGATTTTTAAAATTTTAGATTAAATAGTATCAATAAGCACGACTGTGTCCATGAAATTCGCCTGTTCGGGCGCCATGTAACATGAGCACTTTGGTGTGGGCTAGTTCGTGCTCCGGCTCAACGCGCCTCGGCCCCGATCGCTCAGCACGCCATCGGGTTCTTTTCACCCCACCAAAGGCTATGTTCAATTCGTTTTAACTTGCATAAACGAATGGCTCCGGCTCAACCCGCCTCGGCCCCTAGTCGCTCAACGCGCCACTAGGTTCGTTTGTGCAAGGATATTTGCTTTAATTTTTACGGTGTGTACTGTACTTTGGCCCACGCTCAACACGCCTAGGCCCTTGGTCGCTCAACCCGCCACCAAGTTTGTTCTAGTACACGCGAACCCGCGAAAATCCAATTCTCACTCTCGCTCAACCCGCCAGAGTTTGAATTAAATTTTTATTAAATTTATTTATCATTTTATTTCTTTCGTTGCTGGATTTGGGAAAACTGAAATAAATTAAAATTTTTGTTAAATATTAATTAAGTTTATTTAACTTTATTTAACAAAAAAAAAAGAAAAATTAACAAAAAATTTATAAACAAAAAAACTTAATAATAATAATAATAATATAATTTATAATAAACGGCTCTTAACTATCAGCCGTTTCTTTAACGCCCGCTTTGTTGCCATTATCCGCTGTAACAGAATAAATAAATTATATCATAAAATAAATGTATTTTATGATGTACATAATTTTAAATAAATCATTTCTAATTTAAAATTTACAAAGTTTTAATTATTATTTATCTCGTTTTCGCGTCTCGCCCCGAGTGTGCGGAAACTTGTCGCCCGCTATCGCGCCGACGACAGGTCCCCCTCGAAAAGCCAGTTTCGAGGTCGCTGGCACACTGAATTTTTGCAATCAGTGCGGCTCTATTTGAGAATTAGGAGAGAGCGCTCGCTCTCCCCTTACCGCACTGTACCGCGCCGTAGTTTTGGGCAGCGCCGTCGCCGCTCGCGAGAATTCGCGAATTGATTCGCGAATTATCGCTCGCCGCTGCTCTTCGAGCCGCCTGCGGTCAGAGAGCGCTCGCTCATCCTCGCCGCTGCCGGCGCTTTATCCCCGCGCCGCGCCACGCCACGAAGCCTTCGGCGCTCCCCCTTCGCCGCGCCGCGCCGCTCACGACTTCGCGACTTATTTCAAATATTAAGATTTCTGCGCGAGACTATTGTCTCGTCACAAATCTAAAGACACAAATATTGTATGTTAATTTTACGGCTTTTTCCTCCACTTAGTGAGTGGAGGTTTTTTTATTGCATTTTATTTTTACAATTAAATTTAATATATAGCGTAATTAAAGATTTATTTCACCATTTCCCACACATTCTTATAAATATACTCATTTGCCTTTTGAATATTATTATTATTATTATTATTATTATTATTATTATTATTATTATTATTGTTAGTGTTATTATTAGTATTATTCATATTTATAGTCATTACGAAACATTTATGCGACAGAATTGAAAAAATATAACCAAAATAAAACTATTATTAAAACGGGTCGCATTGACATTATTTGAATAATATTTTGAATTTGACTGTTATTTAACCTAAAAAAAGTTTCATAGAAAATTATTTTAATAATTTTTAAAAATATTTTATAATTATTATAATGTGATTTCATTTTTTAAAAAAATGTACTATTCAAGGGCAGTTTTTTCAAAGTGTATTTTTTAACAGTAATTGTAATTCGAAGAAAACTTGTAATTGTATTTCTTGTTATTTCTGTGTAAGCAGATTCGTGTAGGTGATAGTCATAATATCATAATTTGTTATACTTTCTGTGAAAAACTGAATAATAAAACTACAATTTTATATAAACATGATTTTATCTCATAACATAATTTATATTGTACTAAACTCTGAAAAAATGTTTAAATGGAAATGAATCAATTTCGTAAAAGTAAAAGTGTATTGATTTTCATTCAACAAATATTTATTCAAATTCTATTTATTTGAAACACAAACATACGTATTTAAAACGAACGAATATTTTGTAATTTTGAGACAATCGTGTATTTGAAATAAATGGTTAGGTTTTTCAGAAAGCAGAAAAATATTTCTTACGTTACAAGTACATATATAATTCTAGTTTACATAAATTAATTATCGATACAACATGTATTAAATTTTTTTATTATAAATGTTACTTCTTTCTACTTACATTGTCATATCGTTCAATTGTCTAAAGAATATTATTTGCACTGTATTACACACTGAAAAAAGCTTAAATACAAATTAATCAATTTTGTAAAAGTAAAAGTGTATTTATTTTAATCCAACAAATATTTCTTTAAATTTTATTTATTTGAAACAATAATATACATATTTCAAACAAGTGAATATTTTGTAATTTTGAGGAAACTATGTTTTTGAAACCAACAATTAATTTATTTGAATACATAAGAAAAACAACTTTTTTAAGAATTCTTTTTTATTTCTCAACATAATCTCCTCCAAGGCTGATACATTTCTCATAACGGTGTTCTAGTCTAGTAATGCCATCTCTATAGACTGATTCGTCAAGCTCCTCAAAATACCCATTTACAGCTTCGATTACTTCTTCATTGTCCGCAAATCTCTTACCGCCAAGCCATTTTTTGAGGTTAGGAAACAGATAATAGTCATTCGGGGCTAGGTCTCGCGAGTAGGGATGATGCGGCATCAATTCAAACGTCAGATCGTTGATTTTAGCTATCGCAATGATTGACGTGTGCGCTGGTGCGTTATCGTGATGAGGTCATTTAATTTTCACTTCGTGGCTCAAACGTTGCAATAAGTCTGCGTAGTATTGACCAGTGATAGTATTACCCTTTTCAAGGTAATCAATTTATATAATACCTCTTGCATCCCAAAAAACAATAGACTTAACATTGTTCGCCAAAAAAATTGTTTTTGCCTTCTTTGGAGTTGGTTCCCCTGGTTTAATCCACTATTTAGACTGTTATTTGGTTTCAGGAGTGTAGTGGTGGACCCAAGATTCATCAACCGTTATGAATCGACGCAAAAACTCGCTTGGATTACGCTTATACAACGCCAAATTGGCGGTAGAAATGTTCTTTCGAATCATTTTGTGATCGACTGTTAGCAAACGCGGCACCCATCTTGCACAGAGCTTTTCGATATACAAATGTTGGTGCAAAATATTTTGTACAAGTTCATATGACATCTTACAGGTCTCAGCTATCTCACGTACTGTTAATCTGCGATCTTTCAGCATTATTTGATGGATTTCTTCGATCATATCTGGAGTTGTGACCTCAATGGGGCGTCCTGAGCGAGGTTCATCGGAGGTGCTCACACAACCCTTTTGAAACTCGGAACCCCACTGCTTAACGGTTGAATATGATGGGGAGGATATCCCCAGTGTTGAGTCCATCTCTTCTTTAATTTCCTTGGGCATGAACCCCTTCAAATAAAAGTATTTGATGACAGCACGATTTTCCAGCTTTTCCATTTTTACGAAAAACACAGAGGTGTCTTGTTCAACGTGCTCTCAAACCTAAACTAACATGGCGACCAGACTGAAACTATAGTTACAAGCTATCTAAGGATGGTACTATAGAACGCCTCCTCAAGGTAGGCCTAGTGGCGCCATCTCTTGGTCAGGCCGAAAACTTATCAATCCACCCTCGTACGTTAATTTACTTTTTTCACATTTATTTCATTACTTTTAATTTTAAATTAACATTATATTATTTGATTAATGTCTCATAATTAATTTATTTCGCTTAAAAAAAATTCGACCAAACCGGGATTCTATCCGAAGACTTTGAATTCGCAAGCTAACGCCTTATTAAGAGTGCTCCTCACGATCGCCGAAAGTACGAATCGATCGATGTGCCTCATAGAGAAGAATTTAGCGTCAAGTTAGAGAATTAAAATCAATGTTCTGCACTGCCGACATTTCAGGAACGTATCCACAATGAAAATTGTACGAATAGCACCCTTTCATACACATGTATATATACATAGACTCTTTGAGAACCGATTAGGTAAAAAATAGTTTTCAGCGTATTCTTCAAAGAAATCAAAATTATGAAATTATACAATTATATCTATATATATACTATTCAAAATTAATAGAGGATCTAAAAAATGAATTTGCCAATCATTTTTTTTTTATGATCAAAAATCAATCCAAATTAATTAAGAACAACTCGAATGTGTTAAAAATGTTGATTAAAAATTAAAATTTTTTTATAAATAAATATATCAAAGGAGAATACATTTATGTATTGAAATTAAATCTTACTAAATTGAATAAATCATTTTTTATCGGGATTATTTTTCTTTTATATAATTTTAATTTAATATTAATATTAATTTAATAATAATTATCAATGGAATGCATTATGTTTTCAATAATTGTAATAAATAAAATATCCTCTAAAATATAAAAACTTGACATTTATATTATTTCCTTATTTTTAATACTTCTAAAGGTATTTTGCTGATTATAATTGTTATTTCTTTGCTAATTTTTGTGCAAACATCGTTTCACACCTATAAATCGAAAGCCATTTACAATGCCGAATAAATGCAATTCATATATTTATACATTTCTAGATGAGGGACTACTCCGATTGAAAGTCAAGTTCTCCAAAAGTTCTCTTTCGGCTCTCGCCAAGCTCTCTTACTTCTGTTCTGTAATCCAACGCCAAGTAAACAGTACATCAATGTTCATCTATAAGATTGTGTGCACGATAAGAACGAGAGTCGAAGAGAACTGGAGAGAGCTAAAGAAAACCAGAGAACGTCCTCGGTATCGCGCACACACTCTAGGTCACGAGTTGCACACGCACCTCGTCTACGCGGTGCACACACTCGATCTCTCTCTCTCTCTCTCTCTCTCACACAGTTGCGCTGTTCGCTCTCTCTCTCTCTCTCTCTCTCTCTCTCTCACACAGTTGCGCTGTTCGCTCTCTCTCTCTCTCTCTCTCTCTCTCTCTCTCTCTCTCTCGTACTCGACCTCCGTTCCACGACACACGCACTCTAATTCTCTCTCTCTCACACACACACGCATACGCACACTCGCTATTGCGCGGTCGTCGTCTCCGGGCTGCCGACTCGTCTACTGGAGCAGCTCTCTAATATGCGCGCGCACGTTCTCGTGTCCGCGTACGCGCCGCCGTTGCTACGCGATCCGTGGTCCGGACTTACAAACTATACGATCGCTGTCGTCGGAACTCATCGTGCTGTCGTCTCGCTGTCAGTGGAAGGCGCTGGCTCAATCGTCCTCTCCTCGGGCTAGTCGTGATCGGCTCAGGTGAGCTTCGCGCTCAACTCCCTCGTCCTTGGCTTAGACCCTCGGGCTCACGCGAGCTCTATTTGTCGCTCCCTCTTCCTCGCGGTGCGGGCTTGGCTGTCCGCCGACTAGGTAGCCGGCGTTGCGATCTTTCGCGGGCCTCTCCTGCCACGCAAACTCTGCACCCACGCTTCACTAACCCGTCTCTCGTCTTTTACAATTGTCACTTGAACTCGCGGGGTGATCGGAGAAGCGTATCAACACTAGGAAATCGCTCTACACGGCTAAATAATGCTCGCGAACACAGAAAGAGACGGGGAAAACCTCGGAACTATGTGTATCACTCGGCAGTCGAACGTGCAATGCTCTCCTCTCTGCGCGTCGCGTCTCCCCCTTCCCCCTCTCTTCGCCGGGCCCTTGCCATTCCCTCGCTCTTTCGCGCGGCGGCGGCATACGCGTCTCATTCTCGCTCTGCGCGTGCGCGCACATCGACTCGGGCTATATTCGAAACTTCTCTCTTCTCGATGCGGCTTCGACTTGACGGTACCTCCAAAGAAAACAACAGGTCGATTAGTGACTAATTCGTACACCTTCTTCCGAGGTACCCGGGGCAGAGGCCGTCGTTCATTGTGACTTCCGTCACAATATATATATATATATATATATATATATATATATATATATATATTAAAGAATAATTTTTAATTATCTTTACTATATTAGTAATATGTATCGCCTTGAATATTAATATTTGTTATCAGAAAAGTTATTATAAATGACCAAAATGCATTTCAATATTGTCATACGAGGCCTACGATGGCTTGATCGCTAGAGCAAAGGATTAGTAACTCGGTGATCCGAGTTCAAATCCCGGTCTTGGCCGATTGACACAAGCACCGGTGTAATTCTCTACATGTGCTTTGATTACAAACACATCGTAGACCTCCGTCGCTGATTAGCACCGGTTTTTGGAAGCACAAATAGAGGGACGTTAAATAACATAAAAAAAAAAAAAAATTGTCATATGTACGTACTGGCAACTTATTATTGAGATGCTACATTTAACTTGCAACTACTCGCGACAGAGCAAGGCCATGAAATATGATCCCGAAATAAGAAGCTTTGATAACTAACGTTCTTTCGTGTATAACATCGAGCGCTACATAGACGTTGTGTGTGTGTGTGTGTGTGTGTGTGTGTGTGTGTGTGTGTGTGTGTGTGTGTGTGTGTGTGTGTGTGTGTGTGTGTGTGTGTGTGTGTGTGTGTGTGTGTGTGTGTGTGTGTGTGTGTACATATGTATGAAAGGGAGCTATTTATATAATTTTCATTGTGGGTACGTTCCTAAAATGCCGGTAGTGCTGAACATTGATTTTAGTTCTCTAACTTGACGCAAAATTTTTCTCAATGAGGCGCATCGGTCGATTCGGACTTCCGGCATTCGTGAGGAGCACTCTTAAGATATAAAAATCTTTACAATATTATTGATGATATTTACTATACACATAGTGAAATCTGTATTGCATTTCTAGAATTTTAGTAATATTGAACAGCCATGGTAATAACACATATCCATTTACTTATAAGTATCATACATAATTTTGGTAGTTTTGTTGCTGACTCATTTTGAAAATAAGATTCTAAAAAGTAAATAAATATTAGTTATATAAACTTAATTTATAAAATAACATTTCTAAAAAATAATCACCTTTGTTTCCTGATCTGATAATGCAGATAAATCAAAGTCTAGCAACATTTTAAATAAAATGTGTTTTAAAGCAATTTTCATGTCATAATCAGTTTTCAAACCATCACAAATAACTTAAAAGTATCCAACGTCTGTGATCTCTGTACTCAATTTCTTAACTATGATATAACTGTACGAATTCAGGTATAATATTAAGATCCAAAACTGGCTTAGCCATGATAAATTTTTGATAAGGTGAATATATATAAATTATTTAAAGGTTGGTCACAAGTAAGCTGTACGAGCAAGAAAAGTTGCAAGAAAGCTATTCAATTTTATATTTTTAAGAGATAATTCAGTATTTATAAATCCATTATACAATGAATTAGTAAAATTGATGCACAATAGTTCATCCTTGAAACTAAATATTTTAAAAATGATTAGTGATTTATGGCAAAGAAATATAAAAGTTTTGGTATAGATTAAGAATCATAAATAACAACCTTATAGCTTCTAAATGATAATAAAATCTTGAAATAACAATAAAGACTGCTAAAGATCTTTATGTTCCTCAAACATTACACATTTATTTAAAAAGAATTCTTTTACATACTTCTATATCAAGAGAAGTATTTATTTATGTCTCCAACCTTACTTATTGAAAATGATGCACTTTTATAACTGCACCTGATTATACTGTATGTTTTCAGAGGTTATTATATGAAAGCATCTTACTTTAAGTTTTGGTTGAACTTTTCGCTATGTATTAATTATTACTATATATATAAAAATGAAATGTTTCTGACCATTTGCTATAGTCATATACGGAGTTTTATATTAAAAACTGCTTTTTAGCCAAAAATACCGGCTGGAAACTATTATTTAGGTCGTAAATAGTAGATATGCTTTGGAAAATTATCTTTTGGAAAATTATAACCAAGTGTAAATAATTTTTTTCATTGATTAAAAATTCGAAATCCCAATTTAGAAGTAAATAGTGTAGCGAACATGCCATGCTGGCGGTTCTCCAACTGGCCTTCTAGTCCAGGCGAATTAGGGTTCTGATTCAACATTTTCTCTAACGCCTATTTTTTTGCATTAAATAATAGATAATATATATATATATATATATATATATATATATATATATATATAAAGTACTGTCTAAAACTCACGAAATCTTTATTTTGCATGATTCTATAGTAATCATGAGGAAACTTTTTGTATTTAAGTTTTTAATAATTAAA
Organism: Sycobia sp. Sy_11; assembly: GCA_018907035.1. Classification (NCBI taxonomy): domain Eukaryota; kingdom Metazoa; phylum Arthropoda; class Insecta; order Hymenoptera; family Epichrysomallidae; genus Sycobia; species Sycobia sp. Sy_11. The sequence goes on along the minus strand of JACCIC010000217.1, from coordinate 243,529 downwards.
AATGTATTCGTGAAAAAAGTTAAAGTAGAAAAACCATTTTAATGATGAATTTTACATCATTTGAAATAAATAAAAATATTTAGAAGTACAGGAGAGAATTTCTCTCCAATGAATAGAATTGAAAACTTATATACATTAATAATGTATAAATAGTGAAAATAATATATATTAAAGTAATTGATGTTAAGCAATTATAAATACGAATAATTTATGTTATTTTGAAATTTTTATTGTAATTTATCACGTACTGGTTAACAAATCTGTAGATATTATGCACTATATATTTATATCTATTGAATTTTTATTAAATATAGTACGTAGAATGTTAAAATAAAGATACACGAAATAATCTGTTAACATGAACTTTATTTCAAACGAGGAAAGAATAGACGTCTGTTCAAACGAAAAGACAACGCAAGACTAACTGCAGTACTCGAAATTGAAAACTCTGCAAGCCTTTGTGAGAAACTTAAAACCTATAAAAAAAACATCAGGCATCTAAACAATAAACTCATAAATCATTTGCCGCGCAAGGCAGCAAAGACGCAAATCGTAATAAGACCCAGTGGACACATATGTTTACATCCTTTTACGATACTGTCCAATATTTAGTTTCAAGTATTTTTTGCTTTATTATTTATGGAAGGCTAAAATAATCTAACAATATCGATCGTGTAAATGATTTATAAATACAAAGCTAGTTTAAGCTATTCAAAATAATAATTTTCAGCGCTGAGTGCATCACAGACAAGAAATAGCGTAAATATGCATCAATAATAAAAATTGGTTATCAGAAAAAAGGAAAACTAATATTGGATTACGTTAATATTATAACATAAAGACAAAAAATGAAGTAAAAGTAATTTTAAATTATTAAATAAACCAATATAAAATTGAAAAGAATTAATTAATGTTATTATTCATTGGATATAATAGAATTACCGTATTAGAATCAAAAGCACTATGAAGGTTAGAAAAAAATGAAGTTAAATTAAAAAAAATGCTTTTATAGTAATGATATTCTATTTTACAACTAAGATCGAGAGTGACGTAGCTGTAGCTGTCTGTGGCGCAGTGCGCGAATATGCGCATGCTCAGTAGGCGGCGCTGCGATGTCTGCACGGGAAGAGATAAGCTGCCGCCAGCCGACGCTGATGCCACACGTAATAATTTCTTAATACATTCTAATAATTTAGAATGTATTAAGAAATGTAAAGATAGATTAACCTTTATACTTGCACCTTGCCAAATTTTAAGTTAAAATGTTAATTAAATGATAAGTAATAAATAATAGTTTAAACAAAAATTTTCTCAACTTCTATTGGTCGTATGAAAATGTGCAAGGGCTCAAAATTTTTCTTTTTTTAAGCGTAATAAAATGCATTTTGTTTCAATATTCTAGCGTTAAAAACTTCCAAGATATCGTCCCTAGCAACGGCGTTTGTCACTTTAAACAATATAAAAATTTAATTTAAAAATCTGGTCTTTTCAGCTTTGATTACTATTAATATCCTCTAATGATTGCATTTTACTGCATTAAAAAATTCCCAGTCGTTGGCGAACTTCGCAATGGTTAATTTTCAATATAAATAATTTTGCAACTGTTCGCAATATTGAAATTACACTTTGTAATTTGAAACATATTATAAGGAGATAAAAAAAATCTATTTGCGACATTATTATTGAATTTAAATTGTTTAAACAAATTGTATAGCTCTTTGAATATTGAAAATTTTCCATTTTCATTGTATTGAATTTTTATTAAATATAGTAGGTGGAATGTTAAAATAAAGATACACGAATAATCTTTTAACATGAACTTTATTTCAAACGAGGAAAGAAAAGACGTCTGTTCAAACGAAAGGACAACGCAAGACTCACTACAGTACTTGAAATTGAAAACTCTGCAAGCCTTTGTGAGAAACTTAAAACCTATATAAAAAACTGATCAGGCATCTAGGCAATAAACTCATAAATCATTTGCCGCGCAGGGCAGCAAAGACGCAGATCGTAATAAGACACAGTGGACACATATGTTTAGATCCTTTTCCGATACTCTCCAATATTTAGTTTCAAGTATTTTTTGCTTTATTATTTATAGAAGGCTAAAATAATCTAACACGCCCCCTCAAAAATTACTTGAGTAAATACAATAATATATAATAAAATAAAACTTAATATTAGATATACGATAGTTCCTTTCAGTCTATATTCTTTCCTCGTTTGTTCTGGGAAATTACACACGGTCCAACATTTGTTGCAAGGAATAGGGAAACCCAGTAAAACATATTCAAACCGTCTCTATTACTAATATAAAATATATATTAATGAAAACAATATGAATTATATTTTATTATTCCTCCATGCTCATTCCTTTTCTGAGTTCAAGGAATTTCACAGTTGGCAATGACTTTGTTAGTGTATCAGCAATCTGCTCCCCTGTGGAAATATGTTTCAATATTATTACATTTTTATCTATTTGCTCTCTCGAGAAATGATATTTAATATCTATATGTTTTGATCGCTTATGATTACTTGGGTTATTCGCTATACTTATACAACCGTTATTATCTTCATAAATTACAATCGATTTCATGATTTTAATTTCTATACTATTTATTAAAAACTTTAGCCATAACACCTTCAAGTAAAGTCGTCATATATTCTGCTTCTGTTGCAGAAGCTGCTACAGATGCTTGTCTTTTAGTATTCCAGCATCGTGAATTTTTCAAATAACTTAAATAAGTAGCCTGTAGTACTTTTTCTATCAGTACCTTCATGACCACCCTAATAAGATTTAAGATAACCGCTTAAAATATTTTCACTGTTGCCTTTTGTATAAGTTAATTATAAATTCATCAAACCTTTCAAATATCTTAAAACTCTTTCTAGGTATTTCCATAGTTCTCTATTATTTTTATTTGAATATCTACTTAGAAAATGTTTTGCTGTACTCAAATCTAGACGCGTATAAATCATTACATACATTAAGCATCCGATATGATTTTGAACAGGGCGTCATATTTGTTATCTGAATTTAAATCATTATAATTTATATTATTTTCAACTGGTGTGTTTACAGCATCACGATGACTGATGTTAAATTAATTTCAAATCGTTTTTATATATGAACTCTAATTAAGAATAAGTACATCATTATGTCATTATTTCATAATTTCATAATTTCATAATTTCATAATTTCATTAATTCATAATTTCATTAATTCATAATTTAATTATTTCATAATTTAATTATTTGATAATTTAATTATTTCATAACTTCATTATTTCATAATTTCATTACTTCATAATTTCATTAATTCATAATTTCATTATTCCATTATTTTATAATTTTATAATTTCATTATTTCATTATTTCATAAATTTATAATTTCATTATTTCATTATTTCATTATTTCATAATTTAATTATTTAATTATTTCATTATATACATCATAATTACATCTTATTATAATATTTTTATTCCATGAAATAGTTTAATTTCTTTTAATTCATTAAATCATTTTTAAAATTACTCATTGTGTGAATATCGGTTGTAACGATTACTAAATCATGTGCGTAGAGTACAACATATATATTCTTAGATATTTCTCCTTTATTTAAATATATATGCAACGATCGATTAATGAATTTTGAAAACCATTTGCTATTAATGTTTTATCAAAAGTTTTAAACCAACATCTTACTGCTCGTTTCAATCTATATATATATATATATATATATATATATATATATATATATATATATATATATATATATATATATAGCTTTATTTAATTTACAAACTTGATTTGTTTTGTATTTAATTTCTTCAGAATTTTCATGTAAATTTGTTTCTGCAATGAACCATTTAAAAATGCAGTTTTTACATTCATATGGTGAATAAGCAAATTATATTGCTTTGCAAACGATATAATTAATCTAAAGCTTGTAATTCTTGCTACTGAAGCAAAAGTCTCATTCTAATCAATTAAATATTTTTGATTAAAATTACGAGCAACAAGACGCGCTTTATATTTTAATGGATTTTCATGTTCATAATTTTTAATAGCGAATACCCATTTGCAATATATAATATTTTTGTTTTGTGGCTTTGATACTAGTGTCAAAATAATATGAATTTAATTCATCTTTAATTGCTTGTTCCCATTTTTCATTATGGATATTATTTTGAATATCATTGAAATTATTGGGAATTTCACAATTTACTGATTGTGCACACAAAACGTAATTTATTTCTTCATAAGAAATTCTTGGTCTATTTTTTGACTCTATTACTCCTTCTTAGATTTGTATTTATTTTCTTTGTATTATATTTATCATTTTGAAATTCTGACTGATTGCAACGATCATTTCTATTATAGATTTATTAAACTTGTTCAAATTCTCATTTGAATTTCTGTCTATTTTCAAATCTTGTTTATCTGATTCATTTTTCTCAGATTGGTCTTCCAGAAATTTTTCTGATTTTTCATTATCAGATTCTGAAGTTCTACTGATTTGGTACGAACATCACGTTCATCAGTTTTCTTGGAATTTTCTATAAATTCCTTCCAGAATTTCTTCTGATTTTCCATTATCAGATTTCTGAGGCTCTACTGATTTGTTACGAACATCACGTTCATCAGTTTTCTTGGAATTTTTTTTTAACAATTCCTTCCAGAATTTTTTCTGATTTTCCATTATCAGATTTCTGAGGTTCTACTGATTTGTTGCGAACATCACGTTCATCAGTTTTCTTGGAATTTTTTCTATCATCCCTTGCTATCACATCCCTTGCTACAATAAATTTTTCTGAGTCTACATCCCATATTTTATAGTAAAATTAAAATTAAAACATAACCAACTAAAATACGTTTCCAAGATTTATCTTCAAAATTTTAATTTTTGTTTTTCTTATCTTATTATTCACATATATTGTACTATCGAGAACTTTTAAATATTTTACTTGAGAATTTTTACCATGCCATAATTGATATGGTATTTTATACTATTTTAAAGCATTAGTAAGGGTTCAATTTATTAAATACATAGCAGTTAAAACTGCTTCTCCCCAAATTACTTCCTTCAGTTTATCTCATTTATCAAGGTAGCACTTTTTCAGTAATTGTTCTAATCATTCTTTCTCCATTTAATAATAGAGTATGAGGAACTGTTAAATGATAGCTGATTTAATTATATTTGCAATAGTCCTTCATTTCATTCGATAAATACTTTCCACCATAATCACAATATAAATTTACTATTTTTAAATTAAAATGAGTTTGACCTTTTTTTTTATAAAGTCTTTGAAATAGAAAATACATCTGACTTTAATACTATTAAATATGTAATGCAGTAGTGCGCAAATTCATCTACAAAATAATTTTTACCATCTAATGGCGAAGGAGTGATTGGTCCGCAAACATCTAAATGAATAATAAAAAATGGTCTTTTTATATGATTTTTATTTTTATCTTTTCTGAAAAGGTACTCTTGCTTGTTTGCCAAAAATACAAGCTTCACACATATAATCATTTAGTTGAATATTATTAATTAATTTAATACCATCGACCATCTTATTATTTTTCATTTCAATAATTTTCGATTTGCCCATATGTCCAAGTCTTTGATGCCATCAACTATAATTACTGTTTATCGCATTAGAGACTTTATTATATAATTTATTAATAATGAATCCTATAGGAATCAAATTATTTATGGGCTTACCGACAAAAATTATTTTATCATTTTTAGTAACTTCAATCCAATTTGGATTGAAGTGAATACTCATCTGTGCTTTCTGCATGTTGATGACAGATAGTAAATTTTGCGGCACCTCCGAACAACATAAGACGTCCTCCAGAACACCTTTAATCCTTCCTTGCTGGTAATATTCAGGATACTTCTTTTAAGTGCAACTGACAACTTTTATTATCTCTTGAATATTGCTGTTCATTTTTCGCATAGAATCCTTTATACGATTATTTTCTCTGCCATATTGGAAAACCATATGAAGACTGCAAAACTGTTTTTGCCGTATCATTGGTTTTTGCAAAACCCAAAAAAACAATCCGACAGATACTCCACTATTACACCTTTTGCAATTCATTCACACTTTTTTTATTCTTCTGTCATTACTGCAGGGACTTGCTCATCAAGAACGTACAATAGATCCAGTTCAGATAGAAGAGATCGAATTTTAAACTTCCACACACTATATTTATCACAATTAAATTTTTATTTTAATGGATTCCATTTTTCACTTACTAGAAAAAAAACTGTTTTTTGTTCTGTATTTGAGACAGTTTTATTTTATTACTAGATTACACTATACACAAAATCACGGAAAGTTTACTCGCGAAATCTGGGCCGATAACCTATTGAATTTTTATTAAATATAGTAGGTGGAATGTTAAAATAAAGATACACGAAATAATCTTTTAACATGAACTTTATTTCAAACGAGGAAAGAAAAGACGTCTGTTCAAACGAAAGGACAACGCAAGACTCACTACAGTACTTGAAATTGAAAACTCTGCAAGCCTTTGTGAGAAACTTAAAACCTATATAAAAAACTGATCAGGCATCTAGGCAATAAACTCATAAATCATTTGCCGCGCAAGGCAGCAAAGACGCAAATCGTAATAAGACCCAGTGGACACATATGTTTACATCCTTTTACGATACTGTCCAATATTTAGTTTCAAGTATTTTTTGCTTTATTATTTATAGAAGGCTAAAATAATCTAACACATTGTTTATTTAACAATAAAAAATTGACTTTTTAAGTTTTTAATGTACGTACTTTTATTCAGAATTATCTCTTGCACAACTTTTATACGAAACATTTTTCGATTAGAGCAATATTATTTAAACTATTAAAGAAAAAGTAAAAAAAGAGCATTTTTTGCTATGTTGCAATAAATAAATACGTCACCGATGGGGTACGATCCCGATAATTTAAGGTCTTATTCTACACATCCTCATCTATCATTGAATGCAAAAAAATAGGCGTTGGAGAAAATGTTGGTAAATCGGTCATTTTGGACCTAATTCGCCTGGACTATTTGTGGCACTACCACGCCACTTGATAAGTGTGGTGAGGGCACAAATTCGCTGCCGCCGTTGTTGTCTTCTACGTCTCGTATCGTCGCGATCTAGATAATAAGAATATATAACGATAGACCATTGTGTCAAAAACAAGTAACACCTGTTAATTTGCACGTGATAAAAATGTAGACTATACTATTTTTTGAATAGTTATTGTATCTGTATCATGGGCTGTATGAATTTATCTGCACGCAGCTAATCATATATTTTTTCATGTATTTGCATGTGCAATCAGCTCAAAAAAGATATAGTATACAGAGTTGGTGTTGTGCGCGAGGTTGCGAGTGCCTAGAGAACGATACTGATATATTAAATACAACGGCCACCCTGTGGGCTAATGTTTTTACAAAGTTTTTTGATTTACTAAAAATTCATCATTTGTGTAAAATTGTATTTTTTACTACTATTACGAGACACTACGGGGTCTTAGTTATATTTATTATTTTAAAGAAAAATATACCAAAGTAAATCTCTATTTTGAAAAGTGCAGGTAAACGTTTCATTAAGAAGACGGTTGTAACCTCTACAGTGTTCCCTTTTGTGTTAATGTTAAATAAAAGTTGGTAATTTAACAATTATATTTATAATTTAACAGTTATATTTGGTATTAATTTGGGTGGCATAAAATTTGATAATTCATGCGTTTTTTAAATCGTTAAAATTTAGAATAATTTTAGTAGTTGTATATCTAATAAATTTCGTATGAAATGAAGCTGAATAATATTACACATTCTTGAGTCATTCTAAATTACTAAATACACTACTATTGTAAAAATTAAATATATATTTTATTTTTTTAACTTACTTTTTTAAGTTATTGTTAAATTACGTTATATTTAACATTTATAATTTGGAATAAAATTTTAAGATATTTGTCTAAAAAACTTAACAAAAATATTTTGTAATTGAAGCACCAGCTTAAAACAAATATTTGAAAGTTAAATATAACTTTATTTAACAGTAACTGATGAAAACGCATTTATAGAAAATAAATTTTATTACTTTATTATAAATTGAATTCTCTCATTTGTTATAGAAATGTTCAGTATAATATTTATTTTTATGAAGCCACTCTATTAAAATCCATGTTTTTAATTTAAATTAATTTCATATCTAAAGTTTATTTAAATATAATTTATAATCCCTTTATGTTTTTAATATTATACTCAACTAATCTTAATATATTAATAGAAATTTTACAATATAATAGAAAGTTGCGTAATGTAGATTTTATTCTAATTTAATGTCATTGACATTTTAATATTTATGAATATTTTCTAGAATTATACACTTAAATTATATTAAAGAAAATTTCAAATAAATTGATTTCTATTTAAGTTACTTAGAGAGCTTATAGTGAACTAGGCCTTTTCTAAAATATTGAGAAATTGGTTAGAATTAATTTATTTATTAATTGAATCACTTTGTTATAAGAGGCCTACGATGGCTCAATCACTAGAGCAAAGGACTAGTAACTTGGTGATTCGAGTTCAAATCATGGTCTAGGCCGATTGACACAAGCGCCGCTGTAATAATTTATATGTGCTTTGTTTACAAACACATCGTAGACCTTCGTCGCTGATTAGCACCAATATTTGGAATAAATAGAGCGACGTTAAATAACAAAAAAAAAACTTTATTATAATTCCTATGATCTTTTTATATATATATATATATATATATATATATATATATATTTGTGATTAGTACATATATATATATATATATATATATATATATATATATATATATATATATATATATTAATCACAAATTGTCACAATTGCTTTTTATTAAATCCTAATTTTATCAAGTTTAATGAAGTACTTTAACTATTATTATTTTATTACACTTGTTTAAGTGTTTATTGATATGAGTTTTGATAAAAGTTTTTAAATTACATATAATTAAAAGAAATGAATAAAAAAACATAACTTGTATACATTCCTATAATCATTTAAAGTATTTGTTACATTTAAATTCAAATTAAATCAATAAATATTTTTATTGGTCTTACAGTCTTTATCATATAATATATTAACTAAAATAATAACAGTCAAACTGTCCTTGTTTATAGTCACCTCTGAAATAGAACTTAGTACTACAATAAATTATATTAAAAATTAAAAATAAAAAGTAAATTAATAATAAAATAAAATAAAAATAATAAATATAATAAAAGTAATAACATAATTCTATGTTAGTAAAGGACAACCTGACTGCCCCCACTACTTGAAATTTAAATTTACTTTTAGTGTCTGACGTTTTGAACCGCTACTTAATATATTACATTATAAAGACTATAAGTCCGATAAAAATATTTATTGATTTAATTCAGAACACTCAACATAAGTATGATTTTTAATTTTAAATTCAAATTACCAGTTTAAATGCATCATTATGTCTGGTATATGTCTAACAGAACAAGATCAGGTAACAAGAACTGTATGCAGTAAATAACTACAAGTCATATTTTGTTTGTCTTTGCAACAGTGGCTGAAAAAGTACCAACAAATAGCTCGGATATAATGAACACCTCAGAACATGGGTAAATTTTGCTTATTTGAAATTTCATCAAAAATAAAATCAGTCTTTCATTGAGTAACTACCACTGTATCATTGCCAAATGCAGTATCAAAAAATATATAGGTTTGCATAATTTAGCATTGGTGTGTACTTATTTCAGATTTAACCCAGCCTTTAATATGGCCTCCATTAAGCAAGCGATCAATGAAGCAGTGGAAAGAGGTGGGTTTTTTTGTCATTAACGTTTGATATTGTTTCTCTCAATATCATTTAAATATCAGAATATAATTATTCTTTATCATTCTCACTGTTTTACATTGTTTTTCTATATTATTTAATAGTTGATTTATACACTACGTAAATTTTTGCACAAAGAATTAAATCTATTTAAAAGAACATTTTATAGATGAATATAAATATATAAATGATGTTAAAATATAAAATAAATAGAAGATTGTAAAATGAAAAAATTTTTTTTGTTTTTAAATAGTAACTATATTTCAAAGATATTTCAAAGTATTAAAATGAGAAACATATTTAATTTTATTATTTTTAATATACTTCATAATTAAATTTAGTGCTTTAAATTTATATTGAAATAAATAAATCACGTTTAAAAAAAAATTTTTTTATTTATAATTCCATACATTCAAAAATTATTGAATACAATTTTTGTTTCTTCAAAAAGTAAATAATTTGTTTACATAAAATGAATTTGATAAAAATTATTTTAATAGAATTTTTAATAAGCTTTGCACTTAACACATTGCTATCATCTAACCACATTGTGCACTGATGACATATTGTTAATTACAAGTTTCAACAGTGAGAATGCCAGTACCTACTCGTTTGAGAGATCTTATAAGACAAATTAGAGCTGCAAGAACTGCAGCTGAAGAAAGAACAGTGGTGAATAAAGAATGTGCTTATATTCGATCTACATTTAGAGAAGAAGACAGTGTTTGGAGATGCCGTAATATTGCTAAACTGTTATACATCCATATGTTAGGGTAAGTACAATAATTTTCAAATTATTTTTTATATATTTTTAAAAATTTTCAATGAAATCTATTTATTTAGATAACTTTTTAATAACTAAATACATTAACAATAGTATTTATTTTTATTTATTTTATTGCTTAGCTATCCAGCACATTTTGGACAATTGGAATGTCTAAAGTTGATTGCATCACCAAGGTTTACAGATAAACGTATTGGATATCTTGGAGCCATGCTTCTTCTAGATGAACGACAGGATGTACATTTATTAATCACAAATTGTTTGAAAAAGTATATAAAATACAAGTTAAATCATATTATATTAGATATAATATTATTAATTTTATTTAAAAATATTACAGTGATTTAAACAGTTCTACCCAGTTTGTGATTGGTTTGGCACTATGTACTCTGGGTGCAATAGCTTCACCTGAAATGGCCAGAGATCTTGCAGCAGAAGTTGAAAGATTGATGAAGTCGCCAAATGCATATATTAGGAAGAAAGCTGCTCTATGTGCATTTCGAATAATTAGAAGAGTTCCAGAACTGATGGAGATGTTTTTACCAGCTACAAGAAGTTTACTCACAGAAAAAAATCATGGAGTTCTTATTACAGGAGTAACTCTTATTACAGAAATTTGTGAGAATAGTGTAGACACTTTAAATCATTTTAAAAAGGTTAGTTTAAATGTTACATATATTCTTTAAGGGGGGTAAGGTATTTAAACTTTTTTGGTCATTTTTTTTTATTTTTTATAATGAATGCTTTATATCTCAAGAATATTATGTCGAAATTTCAAGTTAATCGGAGCAAAATTGACAAGGTTTTAAGTATTTGAACATTCGTTGCTCCAAGTAGGATTTTTACATATACGTAATTTTTCTTGACAATTGTGCGGCGCACTTACTTAGAGAGCGATTGTTTTGATTTATAAATCCTACATTCATTTCTTATTAAAAACATCTTTTTGGACATTTCTTGTATATTTGAGCCATACAGCCAGTACATACGTATATCAGCTAGTCAAAAAGTTTGACTTTGTTTAATTTCGTGCTTACTCGGTTTCCGGAAATTTTCAACGGTAAATTAATTCTTGCTGTTACTATATATATTTAGTAGCATTAAAAATGCCTCGAAAAATTACTAGAGAAGATCAAAAAAAAGTTATAAGATCTAGTCTCGACCGAAAAAAATAGAGCCTCCTTATAAGCGTAGAAATGACGAAGCGGAAGCTAATAGTGCGTACGTCAAAAAAAAATTAAAAATAGTCTCCCGGTAGAGATAGAAGAAAATATCGAAAAAAAATTATAGAATAATAGATTTTTTTCTTGTATTTTCTACTATTCAACTTTGTTAAAATATGTAAAGTGCAATGGAAAAGTTACATTCTAAACACTGAAAAAAGAAGGCCTTGGTTTTAATATCAAAGTTGCATGTGAAAATTGGAAATAGCCTTATTACATTCCATCTAGTAAAAGAATAGATTCTGGTGTACACAATATCAATTATCGATTTGCTTTTGTAATGGGACTGTTAGGCTTAGGCTTAGCTGGATGTAATAAGTTTTGCGGATTAATGGATTTGGCTAGTGATTTCTTATCGAGACCAACCTATAACTCATATATGACAAAAATGTTAGAAACTATAAAAAATGTTTCTAAGAAGTTTTTTGGATCGGCTGTACAAGAAGAGAAAAAAGCAATGTCTGAAGCAAATAATGTACAAGAAACGTCAGAATTAACTGTATCAGGCAACGGAACTTGGAAAAAAGAGGTTTCAGTTCGTTATTTGGCGTTGCTTCTCTTATTGGATTTTATACTGGTAAGGTAATTGATATTTTTCTAAAAAGTAGTTACTGTCATGATTGTAAGACTTGGGAAAATAAATTGGATTCTGCCGAATACGAAGCATGGTATGAAGAGCATGTGAATAGCGAGAATTGCAGAGCCAATCATGTCGGACTCACTGGCAACATGGAGGTATCAGCTATAATAGAAATGTTCAAAAGATCGTTACCAAATTTTGGGGTGAAATTTCGTAACTACATCGGAGACGGTGATTTGAAGACATACAGCGGCGTTGTTAATGCAAAACCTTATGGTGAAGATTTTACCATAAATAAAAAAGAGTGCATCGGGCATGTACAAAAGAGAATGGGAGCACGTCTGCGTGAATTAGTAAAAAAAGCGTAGTTGATACAAAAACCAAGACAGGAAAAGTCGTAAATACAAAAAGCCTTTCTGGCAAAGGGAAGTTTAGTGCTAAAATGATAGATAAATTAATGATTTACTATGGAGTGGCTATTCGACGTAATCACGATTCAATTGATAAGATGAAAAATGCAATTTCAGCTATTTATTATCACTACAGCTCCATCGACGAAAATCCACAAAACAACAAATGCTCAAGTTGCGTAGATTCTTAGTGCGAATTGCAGAAAGCTGCAGCTCCATTTGCTCTAGACTCTTTTAAACACAGCTATACAACACTTCCTACTGAAGTTCTTAGAGCTATTAGACCCATTTATTAGGATTTGAGTAAAGACGAACTCTTGCAGCGATGTCTTGGAGGTTTCACGCAAAATAATAATGAGAGTCTCAATCAGCTAATCTGGAAAATCTCTCCAAAGTCAGTGAGTGGCACCTCTACAATTGTTGAAATTGCAGCTAATGTAGCTGCATGTACTTTCAATAAAGGTTGTTTTGCTCTATTAGTACAGGTAGTATTGCTCTATTAGTGCAAATCAGTACAGGGTCAAGTTACTACGAATGGGCGCGACAAGTTGATGAGTTGCGAATAAATAGAGCAGAGGAACAAGCGTTACACGACAGTAAAGAAGGAAGAATTTTACGTAGACAAATACAAAAAGATGCTTTAGACCATGTAAATGAAAGCGTTTTTCTATATGGACCTGGTATTGACGATTCTATATGAACCTGAAAGAATTATAAAGTTTTATTGTGAATTTTTTAGTTTACAAAACTTTTAAGCCGTTTCCTGAAAACTGCCATTTTTTAAGTCGGTATACATCCTTATACAAAATCTCATGAACCGATCGGTTTGAAATTTTGCACAGTAAATCTTTACATAATTCATCAGGTAACGCTGTCGAGTTTTTTGGTTATTTTTATTAATTCTTAATTTTACAGTAACAAATAACCCGATTTTTTATAGCAAAAATCGGATTTTGGCTTCTTAGGGCTATCAAAAATTCTAAAATTAAAAAAAAACTCGATAGCGTTACCTAAGGAAACATCTCCTTTAAAGAATGCACTTTGGTTTTTGCTATTCCGATGATTCTGTAGTGCGTAATCGTGTGCACCGCAAAACAACTTTTTCTCGAGGAGCCTCCGAAGATTCACTGTTATTCGCTTAATTTTCAATATTTTTCAATGAAAATTTAGGAAAATATTGTTCAAATGATACATTATAATATGCAAATTGACTGGGTAATCCGGCTGTATCTGTGTCGCGAGAAAAAATTCTTAAAAACATGCCTGTTTTATACCGAATTAACCTTACCCCCCCCTTAATATACATATATTCTTTAATATACAAGTTTATTTGATTAACAATAACTAACATAAAATTCTTTTTAAAATTATAAAATCTCTTTAAAGTTATAAAATTTAGCTGTATAAACCTCATATAGAGGTTTGAGAAGCTCAAAAAAAAAATAAAATGTGCAAGACATTCTTTTTATGTTTTAAATTTTGAAAACTACAATATATAATTTTGTCCTATTGTCCTAGGAATGCGGCCATCGAGAGGTAATTGCAAAATGCTATGTGTTACTTTCGCATGATGGCTTTGCTATACTTCTAGTGTAAAAGACTATACTTAAAAAATCACAGTTAAATGACCATTAAGCTTTCATAGAATCTACAAGTTCTTAGCATTGATATCTGTTTTAGCAGTTTTTTATATCAGTTACTTTTTATTAATGGTTAATTTATTTTAAATGTACGTCTTATATAAATAGAATTGCAAATTTTTTGATTTGAAAACAATTTGCATGATTTAAATTTTTTATATTCTCATATTTTAAATCAATACTCTATTTCTTATTATTTCAAACATTCTTATAAAAAAAAATATATTAATTAAAAAAAAAAACAATATTTTTTTAGTTATTGTTTTAATTGATCTTCAGTATATTTAATCGTATATTATGTAATTTGGATGTTCACAGGTGTTTCTTCTTTGCACTTGATGTGGATTTTATTTTAATGTATACAATACTTGACAACAGTTTGTTTTCTTTTTATTTTTCAGATTGTGCCAAATCTTGTCAGGATTCTAAAAAATCTGATACTTGCTGGTTATTCCCCAGAACATGATGTATCTGGTGTATCAGATCCATTTTTACAGGTTAAAATCCTACGCCTTCTACGAATTTTAGGTCGCAATGATATTGATGCTTCTGAAGCAATGAATGATATTCTTGCACAAGTTGCAACCAATACTGAAACTAGTAAAAATGTAGGTAATACTATTTTATATGAAACTGTTCTTTCAATCATGGATATAAAGTCTGAAAGTGGCTTACGAGTGTTAGCTGTGAACATTTTGGGAAGATTTTTATTGAATAATGATAAGAATATTCGCTATGTTGCTTTAAACACATTATTAAAAACAGTTTACGTTGATACTAGTGCTGTACAGAGACATCGATCAACAATTTTGGTAAGTCTACAAGCTTTTATACGTAGTTTTTAAAACTTTAAAATAATATTGATTATTTATACAACTTATTTAATGAAACATTAACGATTTTTAGGAATGTTTAAAAGATCCAGATGTGTCAATAAGACGTCGAGCTATGGAACTTAGTTTTGCTCTTGTAAATGGAAGCAATATTAGAAATATGATGAAAGAGTTATTGCTTTTTTTGGAACGTGCAGACCCTGAATTCAAAGCTCAGTGTAGTAGTAATATTGTTATGTCGGCTGAAAGATATTCTCCTAATAAACGTTGGCATCTTGAAACACTTTTTAAAGTTTTAGTTGCGGTAAAAAATTATTTTTAATTAATATATATATATATATAAATAAAATATAATTTTTATTATACAAAATAAAATTGTGTAGGCTGGAAATTATGTAAGAGATGATGTCGTTGCTTGCACTATACAACTTATTTCTGAAACACAATCACAGCAAGTTTTTGCTGTTAGTGCATTATGGCAAGCATTAGAAAAAGATACATTTGATAAACAACCTTTAACACAAGTTGCCACTTGGTGTATTGGAGAATTTGGAGATTTATTATTATATGGGCCACATCCAGAAGATGCTGATGCACCTCTTAATGTAAATATAATGATTGATTATGTGAATTATATGAAAGTCAGAGATATTTATCAATTGTAATATTTAATCAATATAGTTGAATTTGTATATCAAAAACATTATTATTTAAATAAAATTTTATAGTATAATGAAATATTTTACAGCTAACCGAAGATGAAGTTATTGATGTATATCAGAGATTGCTTTGGAGTCAACAAAATACAGTGGTTACGAAACAATATACATTATTATCATTAACAAAATTGAGTTCACGATTTCAGCAAGGAAATGAGTAAGTTAATTAAACTAGAATGCTATTACAATTATTGTATCTGTATTTTTATTTGCTCTTTGTGAGTGCATTTTTATTGTCAATCTCTACAATAACATTTTGCAGTACGCTACCTCCATTTTACAGGAAAATTCGTCAAATAATCGACACGTTTAGCAGCAACTTGAATATTGAATTACAACAGCGCGGAATTGAATTTTCACAACTCTTCAGAAAATATGATCACTTAAGACCGTCATTATTAGAAAGAATGCCTCCAATGGAAACTGCGCGACCTCAAGCAAATGGGATAATTGGAATGGTAAATGGAGATCCTGAAGGTGAAGAAGAAAAGACTTCAGTAGTTGAACCTGTAAATACTGCTTCATCAGCCGACTCAGTAAGTTAATACTAAATATAATTATATGTGCGAATAAAAATTAAAAATAATTTTATTTTTTTAGAGACTGCAATTTTTTCTAATTTTTATTTATTCTTAAATGCATGAATATAATTGATGATTTTATTTTATTTAAAAATTAAAAATAAGAAAAATAATAAGAATAAAATATCTATATTCTATGTTAGCAAAGGACAACTTGACTGCCCCTACCACCTTAAATGTCCAACGTTTCGAACCACTTCGGTTCATTTTCAAGAACTAAATTAAAATGAAAACTTCAAAATGCTACTTTATATACCCTATCCTCGCTCTAAATTATATATTTATAGAACCCCCACCTCTCTTGATTTTAAATGTAAAACAAAATTTTTAATACATCATTTTCTACTAATAAAGAATGATAATAAGTGTTGTCCAATTTACTTGACTTTAACTTTAAATTTACATTATTGCGATTTTTCAAAATATCAATACTTTTAAGAGTTTCTCTTTTATATCTACTTTTAATACTTTGTTCTAAAATAATTACATTTTCAAAATTGAAAAAATATAACAAGTCTAAACTATGTTTCTTTAGGCCAGATGTACTGTTTGTGCTTCATAAACTATGCTGATGCTCATATATTCTTTCTTTTAGATGTCTACCGTATGTCAAGTATAATATTTGTCGCAATCTTTACAATTTATTTTATATACTACTCCTGCTTTTAAACATTTATCATCCATATTTTTATAATTATTAAATAGGCTTCTTATATTATTATTATTTTAAAATAAAATTGAATATTTTTTTAAAGTTTTTTGAAAATACTTCTAATTCTTTCTGACAAACCTTTTACTTATGCTAAAAATATAATTTTATTATTATTGTTTTTATTTTTTATTGTTCTCTACTATTATTGTAAATCTGATCCACTCACTCCGCAATCATTTTACCTATAAGGTCTACTAAATAATTGGAAAAGAAATGAATATATAAATGATACTACATATAAGTATTTAAAATGTGAAAATGGAACTGTAGCAAAATGTTATGGGCTTCCCAAGATTCATAAAGAAAATCTGACATTTAGAATAATAATATCTTCCATAGGTTTCTCAACTTATAATATTGCTAGATTTTTGTCTAATATATTGGTTAAGATAGTTGGAAGAACTAGTTCTTACATTAAGGATAGTTGGTGTTTTTACAATGAAATGAAAGATATTGTTATTCCAAAAAACTACAAGATGATTTCATTAGATGTAGTATCTTTGTTTACAAATGTACCTTTAGAGTTGTTAAATGATATTATACAGGAAAAGTGGAATGAAATTAATTTGCATACAAAATTAACAATGAATGAATTTATTAAAGCAATTAATTTGGTTTTTAATAACACAATTTTTTCATTTGATAATAAATTTTATGAACAAAAATACGGATGTCCAATGGGGTCACCTTTGTCACCGGTTATATAATTTAGTTATGGAAAAGTTGGAAAGTATAGCCTTGTCAAAATTGCTTTTTGAACCAATGATATTTAAGAGATATGTTGATGATATCTTTACAATTGTTCCGGAAGTTTTTGTGGATGAAATGGTGGATGTTTTCAATTCTGTACATGACAGAATTAAATTTACAAGGGAGGTTGAAGTTAATAGTCAGTTAAGTTTTCTGGACATTAATGTCATTAGATGTAGTAATAATAAGGTGAAACTTAATTGGTACACAAAGCCTACTTGGTCAGGTAGGTTTTTAGATTTTAATTCACACCACCAATTTGGAAACAAAATTGGAGCATTAAAGGGTGTCATTGACAGAGCAATTAAATTGTCACATAAAAATTTTAGACAAAATAATTTACAGATAGTAAGAGAAACTTTCATTAATAATGGTTATTCAATTCAATTTATTAATAGATTAATTGCTGAGAGATTGTTTGACATTTATAATACCGAAAATAGACATAGTGCAGGAATTGATGTTAACGGAGGCAAAATTATTGTCTTGCCATATGTTAGAGGATTGTCTGAAAGAATAAAAAGAAATTTTCGGAAATATAACATTCAAATTTTCTTTAAAAATAGCAATAATTTGAGTAGATTTTTTAATAATTGCAAAGATAAGGATGATTTATGCTTAAAATCAGGAGTTGTTTACAAGATTAATTGCATGGATTGTGATAAATACTATATTGGACAAACAGGTAGATATTTAAAAAAGAGAATTTATGAGCATAAATATAGTTTACGTAGCTCACATATTACTTCTGGTTTAAAAGAGCATTGTTTAAAGTTTTTACATTCTTTTGATTTTGTGAATGTGGATATTTTGGAACATGGTATTAATAATAAGTATAAACGGGAGAGTCTTGAAAATATTCACATTTCCAGGAATCAAATTAATGTAAATTTAATGTCTGCTAGATTGGACAGTGTTTATCATTCCTTATTAAATTGATTGGTTTTGGACAATTTGTGTAGAGGGGGAATTTATATTTAATTTACTAAATTTGGTGGTGGGGATGGGTATATATAGATTAGAATATAAGGTTTAGTTTAGTCCCTGATGAGGAGCCGTAGCGAGCTCGAAATGTTGGACAAGTCTTCAATCAGGTAAGGGTGTTGGGGACAGTCAGATTGCACTTTACTAACAAAGAATTTTTTCAGCTAATATTTTATTTTCAGATTAGTCTACGGGGGTGAACGTAAACAAGGACAGTCTGACTGTCATTATAATTTTAATTTAATTTTTAATTTAATTTTTATTTTTAATTTTTATTTTATTTTTATTTATTTTTATTTTTATTTTTATTTTATTTTTAAATTGAATTGATTGGACTGTAATACCAATAAGTACATTTAAATTGTTTCCATTATATTTGTTTTATTTTTAATAATTAATAATATAATTATAATTTATGAATATTATTCAAATGATTAAATCATCAAGCAGTCTTTCTATCAGATATTAAACGCATCAGTTTATTTACTAATATGAACGCCAAATTATTCTTGCCAAGTTGAAGCTGCTCAATGTTTTGGATATCGAATTTTTCAGAAGTATTTTAGAAACAACAATCATTTTTTGTTAGTGAATATTAAGTTTGTTATATGTGGTTGCTTAGTAAAAAGACTACTACGTTTGTATAATAATAAATAAATAAATAAATAGATTGTTATATGGATTAAATGGCTCTGTTATTGAAACATCCATATAACAAGCTTAGTTTTTGCCACGAAAAAATCAGATATTTATTATTCATAAGTGCTTCCGAAAAATTTCTTATGACATAAAGTAAACATGGATACTCCAAGTAACCTCAACTCTGCAAGAATAAAGTTTGGAACTAAAGCTAGTAAACAAGTTAATTCTTTTACTGTCTGAGTCCAATGATTGCCGTATATGATATTAATAAGATTAATAAGATTGATATTAGTGGAAGCAGGTGGAATTCATTGTAATAGTTTAAAAGCTTATAATAACAGTTGATTACTAAGTAAAATCAAATTTATATTTTAGAGTGCTCTTTTGGACCTACTTGGCAGTAGTGATTTCAATTCAATAGTATCAGCTGCTCCTGTTGGAAATACTTCTTTTGTAACTACATCTGTTGCAAATAATAATGATTTATTAGATTTACTTGGAGGTTTAGATTTAACAATATCTACTCCAGTACAAGCAATATCTCAACAACAATCACCATCTCAAATATTCAGCCCAACTAATACAAACTATCTTGTTGATGGTTTAATAAATCCTTTGTCTATGCCAATTCAAAATGGTAATTTTGAATTCTTTTTACTATTTGAAATCTTTGGAAATATTACTAATCTATTTGTACCTATATAATAGTTCCAGAAATACCAAGTATGGTAGTTTTTGATAAGCAAGGATTAAAAATCATTTTTAAATTAGAAAAATCACTTGATAATCCAGATTTACTAGTAATTACTATGATTGCTCATAATTTAGGGTTATCACAGATAAGCGATTTTTTATTCCAAGCTGCTGTCCCAAAGGTTAGAAAAATATTCCTAAATTTAATAAAGCTTTTTATAAAATTATATAGTTGTTATATTTTTATAGACATTTCAGTTGCATATGTTACCTCCTTCGAGTACTTTACTTCCTGCTTCTGGACAGGTTACTCAAGTACTAAAAGTTATGAATATAAATAAGGTATTTTTAAATAAAATTTCAAAGATATTTATTCTATTTAAATGTAATAAGCAATTTATTTAAATTTTATGTATAAGAAGTTCAATTAAAAATTAAATTAATAAATATATAACATATAAAACAATATAATAATTGAAATTTAAAAGTATTTCTGTCAAACTTTTTATTTTTTTATTTTAACAAATGTTTCGAGCCAGCTACATTTTTATGTCATATATTTATCCTCGGCCGAAAATTAGTTTAAATGATTCGTTTCAATGTTCTTTAAAGCGTAGTGATCGTCCGCTGCGTCAATTAATCTGAATGTGGCAACGCCAGGCACCCAAACTTTATAAAAATGTTCAAAAATTGATAAAAAACAGGTTTTATGAAATAATTTTGAGTTTAGAAAGAAATTGTTCGAACACAAGTTGTAGGTTCTATTGAAACAAATTTTTTATGTTCTATCCATTTTTGCTCTAAAGCTTATAATTATGGAAAAAAAACGCAATTAATTATGAACATTTCGAGCTGCTATCGACCCAAATCATAGACGATATGTCAGGGATCTACCGCATCTTTCAGGTCATACATGGTACAAGCACTTTTTAACTTTAAATTTTGCTCATAAAATTATAGTTTTAAAGCGAAAATATATCGAGTATAATAAATTTATTTTCGGTATATCTCCGAATTTTTTTTTAAAATCCTTTTTAAAAAACTCTCTATTGTTTTATATATTATCATCTATTTATTATTATATACAAAGTTTTTAATGCTTTTTCTCTATTCTTCACTATACTTTCTTCACTATTCTTTCTTCACTATTCTTCACTATATTTTTCACTATTTCAATATTAATTCAGCCAATTTGATGTATAATATTAATGTTCCAAAGCTTCAAAAATTATTTGTAAAAACCTTTTCCGAATTGTAATAAATTTTTCCTTACAAATAAATCAAAAATACTAACATACAACAACGGTGAAGGAAATTTGTTATATGAAAGTATGGTAGTGATATATCTATATACATATAGTTTATTTCTTTAAATTTTACAGAATTTTTTTCCAGAAAAATTTATAAATTATTACAATAATGTACATGACTCTTTAATTTAAAATAATTAGATATTTCTATACTGGTATAATATATGCGATAAAATCATTTAAAAGTGCTTGCAAAATTATAGAAATTATGTATGCTTGTATCACATTCTGTCAGAGAATCATATAATAGATACATGTGACAAAAATTATTCAAATAACAATAAGATTCTGGAAAATTTATTAAGCGATTCGATGACAGTACACCACGGAGATATCCATCGTGTTCCAGGTTCCCCGAAAGCACGTTCTACAACTGCAGTTTTACCCATCAGTTATAATTTATCCTCACAAAATTCTTTTTCCACCTTGTTCTACAGTACATGTAAATTCATTTATAATAATTTTCAATTAATAAATTTTTTTAACGTTTTTACAGTCTTTAGAATATAATATATTAGCTAAAATAATGACAGACTGTCCTTGTTTATGATCACCTCTATGGGATGGGGTATATAAAGTAGCATGTTGGGTTTTTCAATTTAGTTTAGTTCCTGAGGAGATGAACCGTAGCGGTTCGAAACGTCAGACAAGAAGGTAATTCTAAATTTAAGGTGGTGGAGGCAGTCAGGTTGTCCTTTACTAACATAGAATAGTACTTTTATTATTTTTTATTTTACTTAATATTGTATTTTATTTTTATTTTTATTTTATTATTAATTTTATTTTATTTTTATTTTTATTTTATTATTAATTTTATTTTATTTTTATTTTTAATTTTTTGATATAATCTATTGTAGTAATAAGTTTTATTTCAGATTCTACGGGGGTGATCATAAACAAGGACAGTCTGACTGCCATTATTTTAGCTAATATATGATATTATAAAGACTGTAAAACCGATAAAAATATTTATTAATTTAATTCAGAACAGTCGACATAAGTACAATTTTTAATTTTAATAATAATTTTCAGAATGCAACAATCTGGCTGGAATGTATGTCCGCTGAAGCAATGAAATGTACGTTCCATATTATAGAAACGTGAGTAAAGTGCACTCGAAAACGCCTGCTTGAACTGCAGTTTAAAATTTGCAGCTTTAATTTCAGATTGTTGCAGTCCTAAATATTATTGCAAATAAACTTATATGTATTGTAGAACAAGATGGAAAAAGAATTTTCCGAGGATAATTGGGAACTGGTAGTTAATACTGCAGTTGAAGCACGCGTTTTCGAGTGCATTTTATTCACGTTTCTGTTATCGTAAACGTACTTTTCATTGCCTCAGCGGACATACATTCCAGATTATTGCAATCCTAAAAATTATTATAAATGAACTTACATGTATTGTAGAAGATGGAAAAAGAATTTTGCGAGGATAAATGGGAACTGATGGTTAAAATAGTTGTAGCACGCGCTTTCGGGGAACCTGGAACACGATGGATACCTGGCATGGTGCACTGTCATCGAATCACCTAATAAATTTTCCATAATCTTATTGTCATTTGAATAATTTTTGTCATATTTATCTGTTATATTATTCTTTGACAGAGTATGATGAGAGTGTAAAATTTTTTTGTAAGTTTGAAACCACTTTTACATACAGCAATCTATCATATTATAATAGGAAAATGTATTTCTAATAAATTAAAGAGACTGTTTATATTATTTTTCTAATTTAAATATATTTGTGATAATCAAATTAGAAAAATGAATGTTATAAACAAAGTTCTCCGAATTTTATGGTGAAAAGCATTAAAAACTTTGTATATAATAGCATATAAATGATGATATATAAAACAGCAGAGAGTTTGTTAAATATTGTTTTAAACAAAATTTGGAGACCTACCTACAATAAATTTTTTACATTCCATATGTTTTTGCTTTAAAACTAGAATTTTATGAGCAAAATTAAAAATGAAAAAGTACTTGTATCATGTATCATCTGAGCAGCAGGGTAGATCCTTGACGTATCGACTGTAACTTGGGATGATTATAATAGCTGAAAACGCTTATTATTAATTGCGTTTTTGTCGATAATTATTAGCTATACAGCAAAAATGGATAGAACATAAAAAATTTGTTTTAATAGGATCTACAACTTTTTTTTAAACTTAAAATTATTCCTTAAAACTTGGTTTTTATCATTTCTACAAAGTTTGGGTGCCTGGTGTTGCCACATTCAGATTAGGTGCTACAGCAGACGATAGCTCCACTCTTCAGTACATTCAAAGGAATCATTTAAACTAATTTTCAGTTGAGAATAAATTGGTCACTAAAATATGTCACTGGCTCCTGGACTATAAATGTTCTACTTTAGAATTAAAATGTACAAACAAGTCTAGTCATTAGTGACAACACTATTTGACAAGAATTCCTATGGTTTGTTTGTATATCTGAAAACGAATCATCATAGATTTAAAACATTAAAATAAAAAAATTAAAAGTTTGACAGCATTACTATTAGTTTGAATTATTATATTGCTTCATCACCAATCCACTACTAGTCTCATTTTGAATTATGATATATACAAATACTATAGTATGGTACATTAAAATGTCTTATTCAGAAATTTATACATTTCTCTTTAGTAAATAATAAGAATAATATATTGTTTTAATACGTATAGTAAATAGATTTGCAATAAATAAAATTCTAATAATGTGTTGTATTTAAATTTTTCTTATCTTGTAAAGTATTGAAACTGATTGTTATTATATTCAAGATTTAATCGAAAAACTTATTATATAGTTTAACATTGATATAAAAAAGGTTTATTTTAATATTTGTTAATATTGCAGGCTACATTAAGAATGCGACTTCGTATATCTTATACAGGAATGGCTGGGCCTATTCTTGAGCAAGCTGAGGTAAATAACTTTCCCATGATAACAGTACAGTCATAACACGTGAGACAGAAGTAAACTGTATATACACCTGCCTAAAAATTTAAACGTCTTAAATAGACTAAAAACAAACCAATCTCATTTGTACAAGCATGTGTTGAGTCTTTATAATTTGCTTCCAAAATAAAGGGATCTTGTACAATGATTAAAGAGTGTAAGAAAAAGAAAACATTACTGATTCTTTACGGTTCCTTCATGTCAACTCAACAGAATTGGATATATATATATATATATATATATATATATATATATATATATATGTGTGTGTATGTATGTATGTATATACATACACGCACGCACGCGTGCGTGCGTGTGTGTTAATGTTTATTCGAAGGCCGTAAATACAACAGTCGTTTTTCTTTTACTTTGTAATTAAAGACAATGTGAGAAGAAAACAAGACTACAAATGTACATATTAGCTAGAAGGCGCTCGCGCGAAGACGATCGCTAAACTCTGATATATTTGGGGAAAGTATGTATTGTCTAAGCAGTTTAAGAACACTCCATGATTCGACATAAAGTTGTTCGATAATTGTTTTGCTTTCTTGCTTTTTGTATTATTGTTATGTTTATAAAACTGCTTTGATACCGTATGAAGCGAAATCATATTTGGCAGTATTCATTAAATTTCATAAATAATTTTGTAAATGTCGAAGAAACATGTAGCGTTTATATGTGTTTGAGCAATTTATAATTGAATCAAACATTGAAGAGCTGTTGGTGCATAGAGTCTATCTTGTATGCTATGCATAAACGTATGCTGGTCCATTGACAGTTTTGTATTTAGTATGAATTGCATATTGTGATATGTTATGAGTGCAATAAAATTGTCTTTTACATCTATGAAGATTGCATGAAAGTGAACGTTGGCCAGGGAACAAATATTAAATGAATTAAATAAGTTTTGTTGAATTATATGGTACTAAAAATTTTATGTTATTTGCAAGTCAAATTTATTTTAAAATATAAAAAAAACGGCTAAAGAATATAAAGATGAAATATAAATTTAGATAAATTTATAAATATTTTAATCAATTAATTGCAGTATTTTCTGGATGATAAAAAATATAGCTAAAAATGAATTTTTATTTTATGGTCAGGTTATTATCAATATTATAAACAATTTATTTAAAGATAGTCTAAATTATAAAGTCTTGTATAATTTTTCAAATTATTTTTTCATTAATAAATTATTTATTATATTTATATTACAAAATCCAATATAAGCTGCATACATTGTGATAAAATAGTAACCGTTCAGACAATATGTAGCATGATGCCGACGATTGTACAAATATATGTATTATTTGTAATTACAACTATCCTTCCATTTGCAAATCCAACATAGTGTATTGCGCTAATGATAATTTTATATTATTATACTATACATTATGTATAATCTTACAAAAGTACATTGTACTTAAATGGTCAAATTACCAGATCTAGAAGATTGTTTATATTTACACTATTGTAGGTGTAGTATTAAAAATTTAGATAATGAGATAAAGCTGTTAAAGATATTGGTTGTATTCATTTTATTCACATTTGTTAATATCAACTTCCTCATGGCCAAAAGTATAAGATTGTCAATATAATCATGCGTTTTAGCTCCGTCCCTTGTGTATTATGTGCATGATAGTGATCATTAATAGAAGAAAAATTAATATGAAATGAAAGAATGCACATTTTGAGTCGCCTTGATCTTCATTCGCTGACTCAGAAACAGCTTTTCAATGTATCACATTACGCCTACTTGTTCTTTACATTAATTAGTTTTATAAATATATAAATACATATATTAATATAAAAATCGATCATAAAAATTGATCAATGACAAATGCTGTATATACTTTTTAGTGAATCACTGTGTGAAAATAAAATGTATTTTTATTCCACTAAAAATTTAGAAAAATGTTTTTTTTTAATTGTTTCAGTTGATACCAAACATAAAAAACATCTCAGTTTTCATTGAATAATTTGTTCAATGTAAAACTATTGTAGGATTCGTGCCAACCTAAGCACCGTCGCCTACGAGTCGACGTATAAATACGATTATAATTCTATAAGGTTTTTAAATATTGTAACAAGCACTGATATATAAATTTTTGGTGTTCGTTCGCGAAGTAGAGAGAGAGAGAGAGAGAGAGAGAGAGAGAGAGAGAGAGAGAGAGAGAGAGAGAGAGAGAGAGAGAGAGAGAGAGAGAGAGAGAGAGAGAGAGAGAAGAGAGAGAGAGAGAGAGAGAGAGAGAGAGAGAGAGAGAGAGAGAGGAGAAGACAGGTTATATTCTCTCAACTTCAGAAAATATGAGGGAGGGAAAATTTTTAGATAGTCTCGTTCGAACTGCAAAGTAAGACAGTTAGAAAATATATTCTTGTTCGCTGTTTTTCTCTTAATTATATCCAGTACTTTCCTTCTGTTTTCTTTTTCTTGATAAAAAAACTCAATAACGTTTAGAGTGAGATTAAGGATTGTGATTGTGGTAATTAATAAAATAATTACATCAACACTCTTCCATAATTTTAAAAAGGAGCTATTAAAATTCATCTTCGATAGCAACGCAAGAACGTCGGGCCCGCAACGTATTTAATTTTATTGAAAAGTAAGTGATTATTACTATTTCTCTCGATTTGATTAAACGCACAAAACAAATATATAAACCTACTAGTTGTTAAATGAACAACTAGCTGCGGTGATACAATTCCGAATTTATCCCATTTAAAATTGAATTCTGTATATAACGGTTAGGATTCGACCTGCGTGTGTATGTGAACGTTCGTTCGAGCGGGAGCCACGCATACACAAGTTAACCTAGATTGAATAGCTTGTGTGCATTGGCGCTACCATGCGTGTTGTTAATGTATACAAGCATACTGAATCAAGGAATATCATCATATACGTTAATAATATATTTTAAATTAAAATAATGTATATTTTTATTTATTTTTATTGATATATATATATATATATATATATATATATATATATAATTTATAATATTGAAAGGAATTCTTTGATTCAGTCGCGTAAACGAAAGATAGCGGGTGCACACTAAGTTATAAAGCAATGATAGACAGATTATAAAAATAATAAATTTTATAATTAAAATTAATTATTTTTTTTATATATAATAAATAATTATTTATAGTTCTCTTTTTATAAATGTTTAATTTATTTAAAATAATTATCAAACCAATAATCCTATATTTCTTCATATAATATATAACAAGATTTTAAATATTTGGAAGTGATTTTTGGATCCTGCCGCCTCCGCGGTATCCTTGGTATAAAACTATATTTTTATAAATAAATTATAAATAAAATTTTGTATTACACTGAATCGGAATTATATAATCGATTGCCAAGGATAAAACTGAGGGCCGTGCAGTAAGAATAAGTTCTTACTAAGAATATAAAATATTGATAAATATAGAAATAATTAATAATATTAATAATAAATTTATAATTATAAATAAAAATAGAATATTTTATTCACCACTTCCGGCCAAGGTAAGTTGATTCCTTGGCGACGGTAAGTATTCTAATTATTAATTTCTATATTAATAGTAACGGGATTAGGTAAAATAGAAGAGATACATCAAGATTGTATTTAATACCTTGGTAACCTAGAACCCTGTTACAATATATAAGCGCAATTAATATTATTTTATGGCATAGTTTTAAAGGCTAAAAGCCTTTAAAAATACAATCCTTTTTTTTAACTAAGAAAAATCTTTGCAATCTATTTGATTATTCTCAACCATCTGCGGAGGTTAATGATGTATTGGGACGTTAAACTTATGCAAATGCCCCATATTTGTATATAATTAATTAACTATTTATTTGATGGTGTATTGTTTTGTTATAAATTCTTTTCACAAGTGATTTCATTATTAAAGTATTGTAATACAGCAATGATTTTTAGCAAATGCATTTACATTCATAAAAATCGCTTACTTTCTTAAATATTGCTGAAAAATAAAATTATTAGTATAGGGACTGTAAAGACAATATGTTTATTAAAAGAAAATTTGACTTTACACAAAGGGTGTATAATACATGGAAAAAAAAGATTAATTACTTTTATGAAATATTTAGTAAAAGGAATTATTAAAATATATTTAGTTAATTTAAATAAATATTTCATAGATACTGTGATGCGGCCCAAATTTATTTAATAAAAAAATGTATTTTGCGCACACAAACAAATTTTATCATCATACTCGCCTGTAACTCCTCTAGGGGCTGGGCTCCGCCGACCTATCACGTTTCCTTTTTTTCACGAGGACAGGCCCGCTTGGCCGTTCGCCGTTTATTCCCGCTGATATCCAACACTCACTTACAGCCTTCACGAGTTCATCACCTCTGATGCGTTCCGATCACCGCGACACACCGCTGGTTTCCCATCCTGCGGGGTCTGATGCCTCCTGCCACGGTCACTCTCCCTTGTTTCAAACTTGCTCCTCTCTATTCCTGACCCTTATCTTCGATCTCGCTTTCTGCCTATTATCTTCTTCCTTGAGACTTCTCCGGCGCTTTCCTTATTCGCTCTTTCTCGCCTTTCTTCCCTCACTACCTTCTGCCTTACTACTCCTGCCCTTTCCTTATTCACGCTCCCTCGCCCTTCTGCGCTTCACTACTTCCTCCGTACTCTCTATCTTAATCCTCTTCACTACTGCCCCTTTTTCTCACCACCTCGACGGCTCCAGGCGAAGTGACGCACCGCGCGACTCTCTCAAATTCAGGTCGTTAACCCCGATGACGAAAAAGAGGGGGAGGCGTATAACGGCGGACGATGGTGGCGAGGTTTTCAATTATTATTCAAAATCATTAACGTCCAATGAACTATAAAAAACAAGAGATTAAATTTTACAAAAAAAATCACATCAAATTTAACAGATATTTCCTTTAAAAATTATAGTTGTACAAAATAGTGATTCTCCGTTTATCCTAATATTCTAAAAAAAACAAGTACTGTTTAGATAAAATTTTTGGTTTATAAATTTGACCAGTGTTGCTAGGAATGCACCCATTTTTCTTTTTTAAAAATCAAAATTGAGTTGATTTAGATATTTTTATTAGTTCAATAAAAAACGCAATTGAATATTAACTATCACAACTTTTTTTTCGCACAATGAAAAAAATATTTTGAATTTTTTTTTTAAAAAACAAGTTAAACTAGCCATAATTTAACGTAAAATTGATTAAGAAAATGTCGCTAATTTAGTTAAAATAATAAACATTGATGTTTCCTTAAGAACTTTGAAGATAATTTTACGTAAATATATACTACTCCATAAAATTTCGTCCAACGCTATACCATACAATAATCTTTAGCTAATATTTTTTATTTCAATGAAATATTAAATCTCATATATCGAAGCACCTTTGAATGTAGACTGACCAATAATTAATAATAATAATAATAATAATAATAATAATAATAATAATAATTATTTTTTTTGAGGAGGAGAAAAATCCTTTATGGATCCTGGAGACCGGTCCCCGAGTATGTAGGACTCACCTGTGAGGGCATACCCACTAAAAAACTACCTCCTCAGTGCATTCCCCTCGACTGATTTCCACAGCACTGAAAAGAGTTGCGAGTCGGGGTCGGCAGGCGTGCACCGAGGAGATCTCCTGGCGATGGCGTAAATGCAGCCCAGGAACCGTCTATGAGGACATTACTTCTGGGCTGCGCCATCCTATTCGCCCTTGCGGGCTTACACGCCTTCTTCAATTCTTCGTTTGTGGTCCAGAATGGCCTTGCAAAAATTGCAAATCCTGGATCACTTCTCAGGGCTCTCCAGCATCATCCGGACGATATTTTCAGGCCCACATGGCCCTACGTCTCTCCAGAGGCACTCCCTTTCGAGGCGAAACACCTCGCACTGAAAAAATGTGTGAAGCGCCATTGTCTCGGGGAGCGCAACAGTGGGCACAGTTCGGATCCGGTACTTTCCCCATCTTGTGGAGATAGGATCGAAACCGACCGTGCCCCGATAAAAGCTGCGTGAGGTGGTAATGAACCTCTCCGTGCGAGCTCTGGAACCATAGCTTTAACTGACTAATCAGTCGAGCCGTCCATCGGCCGCGCGGATCCCTCTCCCAGTGCTTCTGCCATTCGGTCATCATGGCAGCTCTCGCCTGTGCAGCTGCCTCTATTCTGCCGAGAATATTTTTATTCTGGTGGACAACTTTCTTTTCCTGTGCTTGGAGATCAATGGGAATAACATATGCGATTACCAGCACCGCCGACTAGGAGACCGTACGGTAGGAGCTCACGATGCGTAATGCCCCTCTACGCTGCACTGCCGCCATTCTTTTTCTATATTTTTGGGCCATCAGTGTATCGGCCCATATCTCCGCGCCATATAGCATGATGGATTCAGTTGTCCTTATGAGCAGACGCCGCTTGCAGGGTGCTGGGCCGCCGACATTGGCCATCAACCTGCCAAGTTGTGCTGTCACTCGGGCAGCTCTATCCGCCGCTTTTTTTATTTGGTCCCAAAAGGTCAGCTTGGAATCAAGCATCACCCCCAGGTACCTTACAGCTGCTTAATACTCACCGTCGTATCTCCAACCTGCATAAGGCGTATCTTTGGGATACGTTTCTTAGTCAGGAGCACGATCTCTGTTTTCACCGACGCCAGTTCTAACCCATTGCTCTCCATCCATCTTTCCACGCGACGCATCACCTGATTGAGTCGCATCTGTGCAGCGTCATAATCCCTAGCGATGATGACAGCTGCTACATCATCTGCGTATCCAACCAGAAAGGTGTCTTCAGGCATCTGCATCCGGAGTATTCCGTCATATGATATTTTCCACATGTCGGCTCCGAGTACAGATCCCTGAGCGACCCCGGAACTAAGCTTTTTCCTTCTCCGACCGTGCGATGTCTCGTAAACCAAGTATCGATCCTTAAGGTAGTCACCCAATATACGAAGTATATAAGGCGGCACCCGAAAGTCTCGTTCCATGGCCATCAAAACAGTTGCCCATCCAACAGAGTTAAAGGCATTCCGAACGTCAAGGGTAACCAGGAGGCAAACAGGTCGGGAGTAGTGATTACCCCTCTCTGTGCGCCTCGCCGCATCAACAACCTCGAGGATTGCGTCCACCATTGCCCTGCCCCCCCGGAATCCGTACTGTTTGTCAGCCAAGCCGCCGGCAGCAGCAACAGCCCCGAGGAGTCGTGGCTTCAATAGACGCTCCATCAGCTTTCCAGCTGTATCTACCATGCATAAAGGTCGATACGATGAGGGCGCCTCCGGCGGACCCTTGCCCTTGTCGATAAGCACAAGTTTCGCAACCTTCCAGCTGGAATAGAATAAACCAGCCATCAAGCACGAATTGTACATCGACAGAAGGAGTTCTGGATGCTCTTCAACTACTATTTTCAGCACCTCTCCTGGAATTCCGTCAAGTCCTGGAGCCCTCTAATTCCGCATGGTTCTCACGGCTCTACCGAGCTCCTCGTTGCTGAAAAGAGGTACATTCAGTTCTCGTTTCGGTAGAGGTAGATCAGACCTATCAGGGTGAGTAGGGAACCGAGTATCTACGATGTTCTGCATTGTGTCTGAGTCCAAGGTGCCCATGTTTCCATGAGC
This sequence comes from Sycobia sp. Sy_11, assembly GCA_018907035.1. Taxonomy (NCBI): domain Eukaryota; kingdom Metazoa; phylum Arthropoda; class Insecta; order Hymenoptera; family Epichrysomallidae; genus Sycobia; species Sycobia sp. Sy_11. Next base: position 211,218 of record JACCIC010000217.1, on the reverse strand, counting down.
TCCCAGTTTTCCAGCATTTACCCTGTATCCCAGTCCCCATGGATCCCCATCTATGTCCTCACACAGCGCCTTTCAGCATCGGCGTTTGCTGGCCTCGATCGCTCGTCGAAGGGCTTTCTTAGATAGCTTGTATTCAGCCCTCTTCAAAGTGATGTCATCTCCGTGTTTACGAGTTCTCTGTGACATTCGTCGTAGATGTAAACACCTACACCTCATGTTAGCTATCTCAGCCGTCCACCAGTAAACAGGACGTCTTTTTCCACCAACCGCTTTGCACGGCATCGACTCTTCGCAAGCCCGGCGTAGAATGCGCATTGTGGCGCTAGTCAACTCCCTGGCGTGCTTAATTGTCGATGAGCCATTTGGAATCCTAAGAAGGCTTTACTGACCAAGTTCAATGGCCTGTGAGAATTTCTCTCTATTTATCCCTTCAACGTTCCATCTAGGGGGCCCTCGCGAATTGTGTCCAGTGGAGCCTGGCGTTTCATCACATACGCGGAATGTGATGTACTGGTGATCGCTGGCTGTGTAGTCCTCGATCACCTGCCAGTCATGCATTCGAGAGGCCAGATGTTCAGTCGCAAAGGTCACATCAGGTAATAATAATAATAATAATAATAATAATAATAATAATAATAATAATAATAATAATGATAATAATAATGACAATAAATAAACTGTAATAAAAATCCAATACGTCGAAAAAAAATTGTCTAAATGCAATAAGATAACAGCAATTGCATAGAATTCGTTTTATGCGCACATCTTTCTTTATGTAATACATAACATATATAAGATTGTACGTGATTATATGGCTTAAAGAAGAAGAAGAAGAAGAAGCTGCGGACATTCTCATTTTAGTTTAAAACTGTGAATTATAAATGTCAAAAAAAATTTGTATAATGATCGTAATATAGGTAACTTAAAACAAATAAGTTTTCATTTCTATTTTGCTAAGAAACAATATCAAACTTATGTGAACAATATCTATTCGAAAAGTCATATCATAATATAATTTTCTCATAGCCATATAAAATCTTAGTAGCACTTTATGATGGAAAACCTTGTGAGATTTCAATTCGGGAACTGTTCACTTTCTAAACAAGATGATTATAAGAATTAAAATCATTCTAAAAAGAAATGATTATAATACAATCTATATGCAATACCGTAGAAGCGGCAAATTGTAATTTTTGGCATTAGTATAAGGTTGACACTATTTAGAAAGTTGCTCGACAATGCAAAGATCGTAGAATGGGAAGAATTTATAAAAACTCCCTAAGATATAGGTCTACTATAGGCGCAGTTTTATTACGAAAAGTATATTACTCTTCTTATAAAGAGTATCGTAGTTAAATAAGAGTACGCGCACGAAAGCCAGATAATGTCATGTTTAACTATTCTTTCTCGCAGCCGCTCCGTCTCGCTCGGTTTCTGCCTTTTTCTGTAGCACGATTATTTCCCGAGTACACGCACGCACGCACAATAACATATAGTAGGAGCAAAATGGCATACCAGCAATATATGCAACGTACACAACAACCTGCTTAACATACCTCCAATACGAAATTTCCATGTGCTTTAAACATTACCCCTTTGCTAACTGAATCAACTTGTTTTGACCATTAAATAATCAACCATTTGCAAATTTAGTGCTTAACATACGCTTACCAATTGAACTTATAGGGTATGTGAGAGCATTTACTCTTTTTGAATTTATGATTGTTTGTAATACCAGCAACCCAACCCGATTAACATAAATTTAAGAAGATAAAAAACATTACTTTAATTGTGCTTATATCGACTGTATTTGTATAGATAGTATTGATAGTATCTTATTTTTTTTTTTTGGAAAAATATTGGAAAAATATCCTAGCACAGGTACCTTGCGATTTATATTATTTTAACCACCACAATAACTGTTATTCAACTATATTAAACTATATTATATTTTTCTAAGAAAAAAACTACTGAACCGATTGTTCTGAAATTTGACATATAGATTCTATATTATCTTGGAAAGGACATAGGCTATGCTTTTTATTGAAAATCATTTTACTTTCATCAATAAATTAACTTAATGGTTTTTAAAATCAGTTTCACCAGCGGACACTAGGTGGCGTTTTGAATCACGAACATCAACTCAAAGTAGTCCGCTTAAAGTATTAATACCAGGCCAGCTCAAATCAACTTATGGATATCTTTTGATTTTTGTAAATTTTATTTTCTCTTACGGGGGAAATCTCGCTCTCTTTCTCTCTCTCTCTCTCTCTCTTTTTATAAAATGGTTCTGTATGCCAAGTCATACTGAATATAGTTTGTGACGACAAATTAGCTTTTTATTTTTATACATTATATTAACTTCAGAATTGTGACAAGAGCCTATATTTTTTTTGGTTTGAACAAAAGAAATAATGGCAAAATAGGGTTCTTTACCAACAATCTCGAAACTATGTATAGATTCATACATATATATATATATATATATATATATATAAATATAATATATCGTAAAAAAATCGTGAAAAAACGAAAAAAAGGATATATGTATATATATGTATGTATGTGTATAATACACACACACACACACACACACACACACACACACACACACATTATGTATATTATCTTGTACATATTATATCTACACATTTTAAATACGGTTTCTACTGAGAAATATTATATAGGCGACGTGTACGGGCGGTTCATTACGTTACCCCGTTGCCTCACGACGATTTCTATAGGCAGTTGCGTATTCGGATAATAGAATGCAATCCTCAGGTATCTCTAGAAGATTTCTACGGGAAATTTTGTATTTAGTTGATAGAAAACGACGTCCAAGTATGAGGAAATCAACTTCTATGGGAAGATTCGTGTTGGGACGGTAGAAGACGATGTCGGGGTGTTTTGGAACGACTTCAACGGGGAGTGTTTAAGAGACTTCTATAAAGAAATTCATTTTCTATCGTTTGAACACGCACACTCCCAGTAAAAGTCGTCTCAGGATACCTGGACGTCGTATTCTACCTTCCCAACACAAGACTCTCTATAACAGTCGTCCAGAGACATGTTCTATATTACGAACATAATACTCTTTATAAACGTCGTCTTGAGACACTTGGACATCTTTTTTTACCGCTCGAACTCGAAAGTACAATTTTCCTAATAGAAGCCGTATGTAATATGCATATACGTGTGTATTAAATACGGTTGTACATTCTGTATATACATACTGTATACACAGAAGCGACGATAGGTAAATTACGGTCAATTATTATAGTAATATAGATTTTTATATATAGAGTAGTTTTTACTTAGATATTATCGAATTGCTTATGAAATAGGTTAAATTATTATCTCGGGCAAAGCCGAGACGGGGGATGCTAGTATATTTATATAAACTTTTACAGGGGCTGGTGAAGCCGCTAGTCTTTAATGGAACGCCACGCAACCAGCATCAAGCTTCACTAGGATTCGAACGGGATAGAAGAGCCTGCTGGTCTTTCACGGAGCGCCGCGCATCCAGGATCGCGACTCTACTATTCAGGATTTTCGGACGGGCAGGATTACTAGAGCTCTGGAGTCAGGATAGCTCTAGGGAGCTTCTTTTGGCCGTATCGCCGACAGGACTGCTTTTGGGACGAAAAACTCGCCCTTTTATACACAAAAAACTAGTTGATCGGGTTTTGCCACCCTTTTACTAATTTCGTATCGAGCCGACGAAGACGGGGTGATGCTAGTGTACATATATATATATATATATATATATATATATATATATATATATATATATATGTATGTATACCGCTAAGCTAGATGCCGTACAATATGTCCATGCGTGCAGCGGGACAGGTCAGTAAGATTGAGAGAGAGAGAGAGAGAGAGAGAGAGAGAGAGAGAGAGAGAGAGAGAGAGAGAGAAGGGGAGGTATCGGCTGAACGCACCCACGTGCTGTAGGTAAGTCCCATTAATATCGGATAATCCCTGTTAATTCCAGTAGGTTTTTATCTAGTATTCTTCTCTCCCTCCTCTCTCTCTCTCTCTCTCTCTCTCTCTCTCTCTCTCTCTCTCTCTCTCTCTCTCTCTCTATCGCCTATATAGAAGATAGGTATACATCAAATATGATTATACCTATAATATGCTCCAGAAATATTAAAACCAATCAAATAATATTTAAAAAAGTTATAGTCTACAATGGGTAGATTTTTTTTAGATCTATTAAATTTATAAATATAAAGAAATTCCTGATAATGGTCATTATAATTATCTCAATGTTAAGTACATTTTATAACAGAAATTTTGTTGCAATATCATTGTTTTTGTTAAATAGAGAAACATTATGAATTAAATATAATACATTAAATATTTTCAGTAAGATGAAAGAAGAATAAACAAAGTTAGACGTTCAAAATATATAAATATATAATTATTGCAACTAGACCTTCAAATATACATTTTATTGATTCTAAACATTTGAAAAATAGAAGTTATTTAATAATACATTTTTACAGAAACATTTTTATTTCTAACAAACTAGATATTACAATTACAATTACTAAATTATTGCCATTACTAAATTTAATCTACTTCAGAAAATGGATTTGATCTACACAATTTAAATAAATTTTTTTAGATAATTAATGTTTTTAAATTAAAAAATATCGTTTGAACTGACTCAATTAATACGTTTAAATATATATTTTTCATCATGAAAAACAGTTGTTTATCGTAAAAAAATAATCTGTTTTTCAATTTGAAGAAATTCAATATTATCAATATTGACCCGGACTGGTGCATATGAACTCCACGCATAAACTGAATCGGTTAAATTATTTTTTTCCTATATTTGTATAACCTTTCTCGATGTTCATATGAAATTTCAGCGCTATATTTCTATTAGTGTATGTTTGAGGAAATTTAGCTCAGGAAATGGTGCTTCAAAATCGTCGTGTCGGCATCAGAGAGATGGTAGATGCTCTTAACATCTCTTGTGGATTGACTCAACATATTTTGGTTAATGTTTTGCATATTAAGCGTCTGTTCCAAAACATCTGAATCTTTTGCAAAAACAACGTCGAGTAGAGGTCGCAAAAGAGATGCTTCAAAACGTAGCTAAGGATCTTACATTTATCAAACGCATCAGTACTGGTGACATGACATCCGTTTATGAATATGACGTTGAAACTGCCCAACAATCTTTCTCCAAAAATATATAGTTCGTACCAAAAATTGTATACAATAAAAGAATTTGATTTTGGCTTTGATATTTTTCTGTAACTTATTCTTTTCTACGATAAATTGACAAATTATGATTTTCATGGAGTTTTCATGGATTTAGGAATAAATATTTAATTTTGGTCTAAAGTTATTATGATATTCGGAATCCAAGATCCGGAAAACATAAGTATGGAATTTTTTCAGAATAATAGGGTGACAGGATTAACTCAAGACATCCACACTACTGTCGATGCTTCAGGTGGGCACCAAGATGGAATATGGTCAAAGGATAAAATTATCTATATGAATATAGATTTATAGATTGAAAATTTTTTACGTCGATATTTTTGAACTATTTAAATCGGAGATATTATTGCCTTGAGTGAATCCGAGACGACGAATGCTGATTTATATATATATATATATTTTTTTATAATTTATATTTATTTATATAAATATATTTATATTTATTTATATAAATATTATATTTATTTATATAAATATATTTATTTATATATATATATAATATTTTTCCCTTTTCGCCACATCTATGTACTAAAGTATTAATTAATAATTCATAATTAATTAATTTATCGGATTAAACCCCTTATCGTTATAACTTGTATATATATATATATATATATATATATATATATATATATATATATATATATTGTATAGAAGCAAGCAAGGTGTTATACAGCAAATAGTTTCTCTCAATTTTACATTCACAGAAATTTTGCACGTACGTATTGATATTGTATTTTACATGAATATATATATATATATATATATATATATATATATATATTTATAATAATGAAAGTATAAGTAACAGTATAATTATAATTTTACTTATAATTTCATATATATTAGCAATATGCGCTATTTGTTGCCTGAAATGTAAACACACAAAAGAGAACAACTTTCTCTTTTTCTTGGGAAATACGCTGGTATTTCAAAATTGAAATAACAGCACAGTAAAGGATAAATTGAGTAATTACATAAATAAAAGTAGAAGGTCGAGGTCAAATACCTCTTAAACTTAGTGTGTTTACATACAAAATAAATAGCCTTTTCTGAAAATCTTTACATACATTACCAGTTATTCGAATATAAATTATTTCCATATAATTCATATATTATTTACATATTATTTTAAATTTCTGATATTATATTTAAATTTATACATATATTTTTCATATGCTCCATATATATATCTTATATACATTTAACTGATTTTTGATATTCTGTCTATCCTTTCTCGTCACTCACGTCCCTAAATATTTATTAACTTATATTAAATATGTATCGTTTCCTCTCTTATTATGTGTAGAAGCACATGAATACAGTGTCGTCCCTGCCCCTTTTGCACCTTTTTATAATACTACATATAACCCTCAGAAGAACGAAAAGATGGTTTTATTTTAAATATCTACTTGCACAAATTCATCAGCATATTCAGAGGAAACAACATATATATATATATATATATATATATATATATATATATATATATATATACATATATATCAATCTGGAAATTAGAAGAGATCAACGAAATCATCGGCATTGCAAAACTTCATAACTGAAAAGCGTATACAACAATAAGTATACTACACTCAGTGTATACAGGATACCTTTCCCTCTTGTTATAGATATCGCTTCCATACAAGGTAATATAACCAGTATATAATAATCCAATTAGGGATTATTACTATAAATTATATTAATATTTACTAGATAATATTAATAATTATAATATAATGATAAGATAATAATAAGGCAAGGAACCACATAGCGAGCCATATATATATAATAGGATTAATATATATGAAATAACCAAAAATTAAAAAGAACCAGTGATTGTATACAATTGACAGACAAGTGATTGCATATACTAGAGTGAATGGTTACATAAAAACTAAACGTGTAAGCAGAACAGAGTGACATCAAAATAATAATAATAATAACAAAATAAACTTAAATAAAACAAAAAAAAGAGAGAAAATCTATTGCCTATATTTTTATATTTGTAGCATGTTATTAACATGCAGCATGCTATTAACATTTTAATTGTTAATAAATAAACCAACGGGAAGAAATTATAGAAGAGATTTTAGAAGTATTTTCCTTTACTAGTTAACTCAGCGTTACAAAAAATTTTTATCTCTTTTTCTTTCTTTTCAATAAGATTTATGTAGATTAATTACTGTCAGTCATGAGTGCTGTACTCTAAGTACTCTAAAATAAGTGTAGCAGAGAACAACCGCAGTAACGGATAAAAATAATAACCATAGTAATACAACAATAATTCAACTTAAAATAAAATAGTGATGCAACAATAACAATAGTAATAATAACAATAATAATAATAATAATAATCATAATAATAATAATAACAACACTAATAGCAGTCAACAATAAATAAATTTCACATGAACATTCTTTTATTGTCAACAAATTTGGAATTACTGCTTCACTATCAAAGTAAACCAGTTTTAAAATTTTTTCTTACTCATTAAACATTTTCTTTCTGCTTCACTTTTAGAAAAATTTTATATATTATATAATAATTGTTAACAACTTAATTATTAAAATTATATAATAATTATTTTACAATAATTAATCATAATCAATTTCATAAATAACCGCATCTGAAAGAAAAAACAAAATCCACAGCATAATAGTATTTTCTTTTATTAGCTATTTACGGGAGAAATTAGAAATTACATCGAGTTCTTACAATTAGCATTTTTTTATGATTACGAAAATTTTACCACGGTAAATACTTGGCCCGTTACTACGTATAACAGCTGATTCTTTTACACGTATAGACGAGTACCAAATCGACAGGAGGAAGAAAAATTTTCTACGGTTTTGTTGGAAATAGCAATTTCCAGAAAGAAAAGAAAAATACTATTTTATCTCCTTCTAGGAAAATACACTTTTTGGTTTTACCCCAAACAAATACAAAACAACAACACGTCGAATTGCTGTTCTTACATTTTTACTGTATATATACTGTTGTCGTTTTTTATTTACTTTCGTATCGTTGTTTCGTCCCCTTTTTGAGAACCTGACTAAGGAATAATGGAGCGTCTAATAATCAGCGGCGTCTATGACAAACTGCAAAAAGACGCGCTGCTCACAGAAGCAGAACAAAAACATATACGAATAGACGAGGATCTAACCATACTAAAAGACAGACTAATGCTCTTAGAAATGCGGCGGCGCTTTGGACCAAAAGCAACAGAATGGCACTCCACCGATGACGAAGCAAGAGAGACCAACCGAGAAATGACGGTATTATCGAAAGTTTTGAGTTCCACCGCACTCGACCACATACAGAATGAAGCAGATAATATCGATACTGCGGAAAACATAAACCCTACAAAACCCCATATCGCGACCATGGCAACGAGCTGGCTGAATACCGCTCCATATATGGGATACCCGTACGGGCCATGGCCGTCACCACCGTTACACAGCACGAATACCACTGGAGATAACCATCTCCCAGCTGCTGCCAGCAGCTGGCAACATATGCCTGGAGGATGGCCATATGTTCATCCGGCACTGTTGCAGCAGTACACTACGATGCCACACACGGGTATGCCCTGCCCAACAGCTGGAGCGCAGCCCACGCTTAATGCAGCACCCTCAACGCTGAATTGCACCCACGCAAGCCGACCCTTCGAGAACACCTATCTGAAGGAAACGCGGACTGGACAATTACTGCGCCAGTGCAAAGTGCAGTTCATGGGAGCCCATCGCGAAGACGTGGAGGAGTTCATGGATAGGATGGAAAAGACGATGAACAGTCTTGACATCCCGGTGGCTGATATCTTGAAACTGATTCCAGGGATACTGGGCGGCTGAGCCCGCATCTGGGCCAGACCCCTATACAAACAATGGCGGACCCTGGAAGAATTCAAGGCAGCGCTGCGCCGTCAATTTCGGCCTATCGACTACACTCTACGCCTCGAAGAGGAATTGTGTGACAGAACGCAAGGCTCGAAAGAGCCCATCGGCTCATATCTCAGAGGCATACGCGTCCTGCTGGACAAAATGTCACCTGCACTAACACTAGAAGCGCAGTTTGACAGAATATATAGAAACTTGCATCCATCATCATCGTCAGCAAATCGAGCTGAAGAGCGAGCTCACGAAGCGGTACAAAGAATCGCCAGCACAATATGCATGGTGCAAGAAGAATGCATGGTGAGCACTGCGGCCTGCTCTCCGTCAGAAAGGGCAAATCGACTATCGAGGCTAGCGGCAATCGATGATGAAAAAACAACGGCCCCGAAGAAAACGGTCACGATAAGTGAGCCATCTGCCGCAACTGACACCAGGGGCGGTATCGTACGATCGCACTCCCATAACTCACGGAGAGATACCAGAAGAGACAGTCCGTCTCCCATAGTCAACAGGGAAGCAACGGCAAAACGAACTGAAAAGAGAAGGCGACAAAGAAGTTCATCGCCACGGTATCGGTCACTGTCCCCCTACCATAGAAGACCAGCCCCCTCACCTGTATCGGCATGACGTCCCAGCAACCCCTCTCCATGCCCGCCATACCGAAACAGATACCCCTCTCGAAGTCCACCACGTAGCCAAGACCGTGAATCACGGAGAAGGAGAACACCTGACCGTCAGTACCGATCACCTAACAGAGACGATCACAGGTACCATTCGTACAGATCGCCTGATAGAAGAGATCGGGAATATCGTGAACCAGCACGAGAGAACGAACGACGTTCTAGAGATGGACCGCAGTGGGAGGATGACAGGCCCTGCTGGACCTGTAAGGAACCAGGCAATTGGGCAGACAGACGCCCTGATAGACGAAAAGTCTATTGTTACAATTGTGGCGAGAACAATGTCACGACACTGAACTGCCCTCGCTGCAGCCCGCGAAAGAGCTCGGGAATCGAGTAGGGGACGAGGATACTGGAGTCGAACTCGATAATCCCAGAAAAAGGACTCCACACATCACTGACGATGAATACGACTGCACCAGAGCCAGGGACGTGGCTAACACACATCCCAAGATCAAGGCATCTGAGGAACAAAATAGATTCTTCCTCAACATTGAGCTGATGGGGAAAATATTCCCAGCGCTGATCGACCCTGGCGCTCGGAAATCCTACGTAGGCCCTGGTCCAGGCAAACTGGTAAAATCGGCCATAATGACAGTGCGTTCATATATGCAAATGCCGGACGGCAAAGTATGTCCCGACGAAGGCGAGGTTGATCTGGTACTAACAATCGACAACCAACAACTTAAAGCCTATTTCAAGGTATCGGCTTCCTTGAAGTACGCCATGATACTTGGCATGGACATACTTTCGTCGGTAAAAATGACCATCAATTTTGCAGACGCTACGTGGCACACGCCCAATAAAATCATCAGGCATTTCGTCACATAACATCGTGACTCACCAGAAGCTATCACGGCTATCGCAGCCGTCAAGGGGGTAGTCCAACTAAAAGACGCAGACAAAAAGGAACTTGACCGAGTGCTACGGCACCTAATACCGGTAAATACCGGAACGCGGAAACTGGCGCGCATGCAACCCCATTACATTGACACCCAGGGGCACCGTCCCATCAAACAGCGTCTCTGGCGAATACCGGATAAACTCCTTCAGCAGGCTCACGCGGAAATTGACCGACTGCTCGAGGAGGGTATTATAGAGCCGTCAGAAAGCTCGTTCTAAAGGTTCTGCATTGACTAACGGGTCGTCAACCCCATCACTAAAAAGGACGTATACCCTCTGCCGCATATGGATGTCCTGCTGGACAATTCACGTGACGCGCAGTACCTGACTAAAATAGATCTCAGTCAGGCCTACCATCAGATACCGCTTGAGGAGAGCAGCAAAGAGGTCACCGCCTTTGGGGTCCCGCAGAAAGGCCTCTTTCAATATACGAGATTACCTTATGGGCTAACGAACGACCCGGCCACCTTCCAGAGAGGTATGGACCTTGTCTTCGGGCCAGCGTGGCAAATACAGAAAGTGACGCAGAGAGCACCCACGGGTTTGATGTCACAACGAAACATCGAAAGTCCCTGGAGCATTGTAGCCGCAGACGTTATGGGCCCGTTCCAGACCAGCAAGGGGCAACATAAGTATCTCTTGGTGTTCCAAGATCTCTTCACCAAGTACATCGAGATACGACCATTACGCAAAACAAATGGCCAAGCAATCACACGGGCACTTGAAGAGCAAATCACCTTCAAGTGGGGTTGCCCGAAATACCTAATTTCGGATAATGGTACCGAGTTGGTCAACAACTGGCTCAAGACCAATCTCGCGGAATTAAGTATTGTACAGCAATTTATCGCGCCGTACCACGCACAGGCAAACCCTGTAGAAAGAGTAAACAGGGTTATAAAAACCATGATTGCGATTTTTGTACAAAACGACCATAAAAACTGGGACATCCACCTCCCAGAGTTTGCATTTGCAGTAAAGACAGCGGTGCACGCTAGCACCCAGACGGCATTTTTAAATTTTGGCCGGAATCCCCGAGAAATGCCGACGTATCGTCAGTCTCAAGGTTCAACGCCGCAGGTGCAAACATTAACACCACTGTAATGGCAAAATCGCATGAAAAGATTACTCTCCATCCACAATCTTGTAAGAAAACACCTGAGCGCCACAAGTCAAAAACAGGCCAAATACTATAACAAGGGTCGCCGATCGGAAACATTTGAGGTAAACGACATGGTATGTCGACGCAACCATGTTCTGTCGTCCGGTCCCAGCCATTCTGAGCAAAATTGGCCCCAAAATTTGTAGCTCCCTGTAAAATTACACAAAGATATCCCCCGTCGTATTCGAGATCAAAGACATGAGTGACGAGAAAACAACAAAGGCACATATATCAGACCTCAAGAGATATCATCAACCTAATAGCAGTAATTTATCCACAGGTACCAACAGCGAGCAGCAACAGGTACCGAGTAAACGGACGAGGCAGAGGACTGCGTCGATCGGTCATGTCCGATCAGTCCGAGAGACCTGGGGACGCACAAATTCCCCCATCCCTCGCGTACGACCCAGAAGAAATGTGGGGGCTAACTTCCAGAAGCGTAACCGCACCAACGGTGCATATATGCCGAGGTTCCCCCAACCGCTTCAACACTACTCTCGATATGGGGAAAGTAAGCAAGGCCCTCGAAGAGGTCAAGAAATCGCGGCTGTATTTAATCCAGTTCAGCCCCGATACAACGCAGCAGATCGCCGAAGAAGATCGACGATGGAAATTATACCAATAGCAGAAGCGTCATTTGCCCCCTCGCTATTGGATACAAGCATACCGACCCCCGAGGATTCCGAAAATGCCACCCAACCCCAACCCCATACTGTTACCGACATGAACCCACACCCCAATACTCAAAACTTAGAGGAATTAGCTCAAGATGAGCATGGACGTCCAGAACGACGTAAAACTACCAACACCATTGACAACATCGATGGCGGGCGTCCGGAAAGACGTAAAACTACCGCAATAACATCAGGAAATGAAGTAGAAGAGGGACGTCCGGAACGACGTAAAACTACCAACAACGCAGAAAACAACACCTTCTGCGAACGTCCGGAACGACGTAAAACTGCCAACAACGCAGAAAACAACACCTTCTGCGAACGTCTGCAACGACGTAAAACTACGGTAAACGCAGAAACTAACACCTCCTGCGACCATCCGGAACGACGTGAAACTACCGATAACGCAGAAAGTAACATCATCTGCGACCGTCCGCAAAGACGTGAAACCACGGAAGCTCAAGAAGAGCACGCACAGCAAAATGAAGGCACCGAAGAACATCAACAGAAGGTAGAAGATACAGAACCGGCAAATGAGGAGGAAGATGGATACATTTCTGAAGCAGCATCATATAAAACGGGACCATTAGAACCGTCACGTACAAAGGTCCGTGTACAGAAAGACTTTACCCCACACAACCAAATACGTTCGGTCAGTCCGTTACCGTATAGGTCAGGGCCGAGAATTTTCAAGCGACCACCTCTCCAAAAGACACACACGCCCAGAAGTGTGCAAAAAGTGGTGTATGTGAGCACCCCGGAACTTCGCGACGTACGATTATACCGCGGAGACCGATGCGCATTTATTCGGTCTGTCGCGGCACAGCAGTCGGAAACACCACACCACCTAACCGCACATGATGCTCACGACACCACCGAGGGAAGATGCATCATCCCATCGAAATATAAGAAGACAGCAGAGGCTGATGTCGCAAAATTCACCCAAGTAGCCCCACCACAAGTAATTACCCCTATATCGCGCCCCTATACCGTCACACCACATCGTATCCCCAAACATAGCAACAGAGGCAACAGAAAATTTAATCCGTTCACGATACCACCACAAGAATACAAGGAAACAGAAACAAGCCCAGTGGCCAGCTTGAATAATTCAACAGAAGAAGAAACCATTGAGACAATTATCCCTGGAATCCAGAAGAAACTCCCAGGCTTAATGGATTCTCTTGTCGAACCACCCCCCAATTTTATACCGCCCATACGGCCCCACCCTTCGATCTCCACAACGCCACTTCCAGGACTTGGAAGTCTGCGAAATAGGTCCTTCACGGACCCAGCGGGAACTGAAGGCTCGGACCATGGCGAGGCAGCAGCAACGCACTGCTGGAATTGTGGTGAGGAAGGTCACCGCTACAACGCCTGCCCACACCCTAGGTCCAAGAAATTTTGTTACAGGTGTGGCAGAGCTAACATAGACGTTCACACATGCACTTCCTGCATAAAGCGACCGACCCCTGCCGTTCCGTCTTGGAATGGGGAGAATGTTAGATGTGTAGAGAAGACGACACGTCAGGTGTCAGAAGAGACGGTGGCGCCAGAAGGTATGGCGATCGTGAACGAGGAAGTGACGGGTCCGCAGCCAATGATGGAACAAGCCATCAGGCGAGCAGCAGTAGCTGCGGGAGCTCAGCAACCATTGCTTATAATAATGCCGGGAGCGACAGTCTATTTAAACAAATCTGGAAAATTGAAAGAGAAAAGGATATTAGAGCCAACCCCTCAGCCGAGGTACAGTGATGGCACAGCATCGGTGGGTGAGGACGAAAGCAATAGCACCAGTTAGAAGAACGCACAATGGCTCCCATAGTAACTAGGCTACTTGCTCGCCCCACCAACGCCATACCAACCCCCCAATAATTGGAACGTCACTAAGGACGATAATCTTTTCCAGCGAACACGCGACAAGCAGAAGAAGAAGAAGTACATCGCCAGAACGAAACTGAAATGCTTGCGAAAACAACGCAGAAGCGAGCGTTAGAAACCTGATTATGTAGTTAGAATAGGATTTATAATAATATTAGTTATAGTTTTTTTTCACGTAATAATGATTTACATTTTGCTAGAATAAGTCACGTTAGCAATAGGTTAGAATGGGGCTTAGTTTATAATTAGATGTAGGGAAGCAGTAATAAGAAAATAAATAGAATTATATCGAGTCACGGCGTGCAACCGACGACCAAACTCCACACCAGCAGGTGCAATCATATTTTTCGTTTTTTGTTATTCTAGATTACTTTTCTTTTGTTTCTCCTTTATACCCAAGCGGAGGGTAAACCAATGGTCGTCGTGCTTCCCCAAATCATGTATAATCCCCTACGGTGTTTTCGTCAAAGAATGTACAATCCCTTACCGTATTTCGTCAATCATGTATTATTTCCTACAGTGTTCCCCGAAGTATACATGCAACATTCGCGTCTCGCGCATCGCCACCATTCAAACTCCTTCGCGATCACGCGCCCATCTGCGGTTTGGGAGGGGGAGTTTGTACCGCCCGAATGGCGGTGATAGGTTAGAGCGTTCGTGTGAAACCGCGAGTGTTCGTGTGAGTTCACAAAACGATACGCGCGAGCCGCGAGGGCGCTGGAAGCGCAACTGTACGTATGAAGTTCGGAATGAACCTCACTTACATTTTCTCTTTCGTCTCCGGAGTTCATACCTTTTCGACGCACCTTCGTTTCGTACCGCCTTGAATTACCGTTCTCGTGTTTCGTCTTTCGTTCGTTTCGAACCATATAGTTCAGGTCGCCATTGTAGCTTCCTTTGCGGTATCGTGTTACAAGTTTGCCTTGGCGTAAACTTCGTGCGAGCACATCGGAGACGAGGAAAAGACACGCGGCGACATCCCCGCGGCAACTCCGGACAGTGAGAACACTAGCGCCTACGCGCTACCGTCGCGAGCCAGCGACGCCATCAGCGGCTACGAGCCGTAGCCACGCGCGGCCGCGCGAGCCATCAGCGAGAGGAGAGAGAGCGCGCACCCGGTCGCCCTGACACCAGGCGACGGCAGCGAGCATCAGCGAGCTTTCGCCCGGCGACAGCATCGTCGTCGTCGGCGGCAAGTAGCCTTATATTTTTTGTCGTAATTATTTATACGTACATATAGCTAGGCTCCTGGCCCACCGCCGCGCCCGCTGAATCTCAATTGTTAGGTGTATATCGCGCGTAGCCACGTAAATTCTATCGTTATTTCATCTTGTAATTTTATGCAGTAGTAAATGATTTCGCGTGTGAATTGCATGTAACCTATAGTGTGTAATCTTCTAATGTACCGTCGTTCCCACGTGTGTTATATCGAAAGCGTCCCGTTCCGTTTCCCCCGTCCCTGAATAGTTTGTACGATTACGTAGTTTTATAAATAATTAACGTAGCGTCGCGTAACCCGCAATCAGTACATAGCGTATGTACTACTCTATTGTTGTAAATAGTCTGTTTGTATAAATAAATGTTAATATTGTCATAATCCGATAAAGCCACTCGCGTAGTACATTTCTCGTTCCCCGTCCCCTTTCCAGCGGAGTACACAACCAGCAGCGTGGAAGAGTCCACACACACATGCACACGAATAGTAAGTAATAATCCGATTTTGGGGTTATAATATATATATATATGTATATATATTTATATATTACTAAAAATTATAACTCTATAATACATTTCGGTGGATTCACAATTAATTTTTAAAACAGTGCATGCTTGCAGTAAGCTTGATGCAATCTAAATGTCACGGACATTTCATGATTATGCAACCGTGTTTCAAGGCTGCTGTCATCATGCGGAAATCCAAATGCGTGCTCGCAGCAAGTACTTTAGAATAAAAATTACGATTTGAGTACCACAACGGAGATCGTGGATGAACTTTTTTGAATGCTGATTAAAGTTTCGTATTGGTGTTTAATAGAAATTTAATTTTTATGTCAAAAACTCTAAATAAATAGTCATTCTAACATATTATGGGAAATATTAAAATTTGCAAAAACTATGAAAAAAAATCGTATATCGGATTTAAATATATTATTATTTATTTTATTAAATTCTTCTCTACTAGCAGTATTTCTCGACAAAAATGTATGGACGTACCTGTATTGAGTATATGAGGGAAAGCGTTCAGATCCCGAGACGGAATGGTTGAAAATTTTTCCAGAAATATTTTATGCACCGAATACTGTATAGTATAAAAAATATGTATTTGAATGAGCTCTGTAATTTTGGTTGTAAATATTTTTTTGTATTCTGAGATAAATCAGCAAATCATGATTTTTAAGGATTTTTAAAATTCGGTGAGGAGACTATCTCGGGACTATCTGAATACAGACGCACCACTGACAATGTTTATGAGCCCTGAAGCAGAATTTTTGATTTTTTTCCTACAGAAATATTATAATAGGTAAAATTATCTATAAATAATATAATTTTCTAGATAGAGTATTGTTTACATATAAAGTATGATTACGTTAATATTTCGGTGAAGCCGAGAGGGGAATGTTAATATATATATAAGTAGAATGATGTGATTGAGTGAAATAGGTAAAGAAAATACGTCAATCTATCCATCTTTTCTTTTGTATTTTTTTTCTTCATTTATTTTTTTTATTATTTCAATTTTCAAGGTATGTGAATGTACAATACGAGGGTGGATTGATAAGTTTCCGGCCTGACCAAGAAAAACAACGTTTTTAAGAATTTTTTTTATTTGTCAACATAATCTCCTCCAAGGCTGATACATTTCTCATAGCGGTGTTCTAGTCTAGTAATGCCATCTCTATAGACTGATTCGTCAACCTGCTCAAAATACCCATTTACAGCTTCGATTACTTCTTCATTGTCCGCAAATCTCTTATCGCCAATCCATTTTTTGAGGTTAGGAAACATATAATAGTCACTCGGGCTAGGTCTGGAGAGTAGGGAGGGTGCGGCATCAATTCAAACTTCAGATCGTTGATTTTAGCCATTCCAACGATTAACGTGTGCGTTGGTGCGTTATCGTGATGAATCAAGATTTTTTTCTTCGCCAGATGAGGTCATTTAATTTTCACTTCGTGGCTCAAACATTTCAATAAGTCTGTGTAGTATTGACCAATGATAGTTTTACCCTTTTCAAGGTAATCAATGTATATAATACCTGTTGCATCCCAAAAAACAGTAACCATAACCTTGTACACCGAAAAAATTTTTTTGTCTTCTTTGGAGTTGGTTTTGCTGGTCCAATTCATTGTTTAGACTATTGTTTCGTTTCAGGAGTGTAGTGGTAGACCCAAGTTTCGTCAACGGTTACGAATTGATACAAAAATTCCCTTTCATTACGCTTATACAACGCCAAATTGGCGGTAGAAATGTTCTTTCGAATCAATTTTTGGTCGACTGTTAGCAAACGCGGCACCCTTCTTGCACAGAGCTTTACCATATACAAATGATGGTGCAAAATATTTTGTACACGTTGATATAACATCTTACAGGTCTCAGCTATCTCACGTACTGTTAATCTGCGATCTTTCAGCATTATTTGATGGATTTCTTCCATCATATCTGGAGTTGTGACCTCAATGGGGCGTCCTGAGCGAGGTTCATCGGAGGTGCTCACACGACCCTATTTAAACTCGGAAACCCACTGCATAATGGTTGATATATTGAATTATATCTTTAATCATGCGCGGCCAGAAATAGTTATTCGTTATGCGCGCGTAAGTTTCTTCTATACTTAAATGATTACATTTGTCGTTTTCCTTAATAACGAGCTTCCTCTCGGTATTATACTGTTTTATATTTTCCTTTATTATGTCTTCGTTGCGATAATAGAGAGTATCGCCCGTTAGGTACAAATTTTTGAACTTTTTTGGATTATTTCTAAGTAAGTGTATGCGATGTATATACCAGTTTGCGTCATTGTGCCTTAGCGCTGGGTTTGTCCCTGATGATTTTTCTATAAGTGCGGTAGTGCATCTGGGATATGATGCATAGCATTTTTACGGTGAATTATGTTGACGTCGTAACTTACGAGATACATTCCCCAACTTGCTAACCTTCCTGTCGGTTTCGTCACTTTATGTAACCATTGTAGGCCACTATGATTTGTAATTAATGTACAGTGTGTTCCTTCCACGTATGCTCCAAATTCTATTGCCCATATGACTGCTAGACATTTTAACTCGGTTGTTGTATAAGTTTTCGCTATATTCGTAATGGCACGACTGGCATATGCTATGACCTCTTCTTCATCCTCGTGTGATTGGGTAAGGACTGCTTTCAGCCCTACTAAGCTAGCATCTGTTTGTATTATAAATGGTTTTTCAAAATCTGGTCTAATTAAAATTGGTTCTTTACGTGGAAGTTCTTTTAAATAATTAAAAGCTTCGACTTGTTCTATCTCCCATATCCACTTTTGATTCTGTTTTAGTAATTTATTTATTGATGCTATTAGTATAAAGTTTGGGATAAATTTTTTGTACCATGAAGTCATATCTATAAATCTTCTAATCTGTTTAATATTCTTAGGTGATGGATAGTCGTGAATGGGGACTATCTTACCCATACCTACCTGTAATCTCTTGTGATTAACTATAAAGCCTAGCTATTTTACTTCTGGTCGACAAAATTTACTTTTCTCTTTATTTATTGAGTCTTGCATTTCTCAGGATATCAAATATCTTTCCAGCCATTGTAGGTGTACTTTAAAGGTTTCTGATGCGATGATTATGTCATCTATGTAAGTGAATACATGATGTTGCATTTCTGGTCCACAGAGTGTATCCATTAGTCGTTGAAATACTGCTGGCGATGAACTAAGTCGATATGGTAATCTTTTAAATTGAAACAGACCTTTACCTGATACTGTGAAAGTGGTTATCTCCCGACTGTTCGTTTCTAAAAGTATTTGTAAAAATACTTGGCTCATATCTATAGTGGAAATGTGTTTTGTTGTTCGTAATTTATCTAAAATTGTGCTCAGATAGGGTAATGGGTAAGGGTTGTTTTTTGCTATAGAATTTCGTTTTTGGAGGTCTACGCAGAATCTGTAGGTGTTATTTGGTTTCTTGATCATAATTATGGGAAATGACCATTCGCTTTTTGAAGGTTATATTATCTCATTTTCTAACATTTTATCTATCTCTTCGAATAAGCACTTTTCTACTACGTGCGAAACTGGATAGTATCTCTGTATTATTACCGGATGACCATTTACATCTATTTTATGTTCTCTTAAGTGTATTGTGGTCAATTTTGCTTGTATCGGTGGGATGTTTTTCTTTAGCAACTCATCATGTATCAGCTTCTCTGATGTAGACATTTCAACTAAGCCGTTCAGTTTTTCTATTTTTTTGTTTTCTTGGTTTATATTTTTTTCGCAATGAAATAGTTCATCATGATTTGAATCGAAGTGCCATGTAAGATTTTTAAAATTAATAGTTATTTCTAGTGATGTTAGTGTGTCAAGACTCAAGATGATTTGGAATTCGTTTATTGGTATAATTCGAGCTGTGATTGTTGTTTCGCGGTTTTTAGATTTATAGGTACTGAATTTTTCTCGTTGATCTGTATAATTGATTCTAATGGTGCTTATACGTAGGTATTTGTGATATAGAAAATGTCTTAGAAAATACAGACAAAGAAAAACTATATGCTTTACTAAATTCCACAATAGATAAACTAATTCATGTATCCATTTCGGTACTAGGATTTACAACATAAGCATTGTTAGATAATGGAGCATCAAAAACATATAAAAATAAATTCCAAGACATTTTCTATGGGATGCGCAAATCTACAGTTAAGTCTTTCTGCTATTATTGAGTAAATGTTTACTATGTAATCTGTTAGGACATAGTCTTGGAGTATTTCTATCTGGGTTGAAGTTATGTCTTTATGTAATAAAGGCTCAATTGCCTCTTGTTGCGCCTTTAGTTTATTTTCCCTGTACATTCCGGACAGTTTGTTTTAGTATAGTTAGCTAAGCCGCAGTCCTCGCAAAACGGTTTTAAAATGTTGCAATTGGGGCATGTTTGTCTTGTGTATTCTGTTCTTTTACAATTATGACATCTTAGTCGCTGTGGTGCTTTGCATTCTCTTGTAAATTGTCCGGTTATGGAGCAGTTATAGCATCTTCTATTAACTTTACTAGATTGACTTATGGTGTTATTCTTATCTTAATCTTCTTGGTTTTGATTTGTGGGACTTTTGTTATGCATGTAATTTGTTGGGTAGCCTTGTATATTAGAGAACTTTAGTTGTTGTTTTTGAGGGGCATACTTATGTTGTTTATCATTCCGGCTTATTTCTGGACGTATTCTGAGATTAACTAAAATTTCTTCTTCGTTATTTGTATATATTGTATATCTAGTTATATGGTTTTCATCATAATCGTTTTCTATGTATTCTAAGTTTGAAAAGTTTTGTCGTATTTCTCGGTAGCTAAATTGTTATCAGGGAAGGCTAATGCTGGCTAGAGCGAATCGTTAGAGCTTGGCGGTGGTTGTCGCTCTCTAGCGATTTGCATTCTTTTTTCGTTCATACTGTTATCTGTTCAAGGTCGCTAAAAAATGGATTTCTTCTCTATTTATTTTTAAACCTATTCCAGGCACTATGTGTCGTAGAGCTAAATCAATTTCTCTATTTTTCAATATAGGTGGTATCATTCTGTTAAACAATCGTTTTGATTAATAAATATTTTTTATTGGTCTTACAGTCCAATCAATTTCAACCAAAATTAAAATAAAATAAAAATAAAAAATAATAAAAATAAAAAATAAAAATTAAAAATAAAAATTAAATTAAAAATTAAATTAAAATGATAATGACAGTCAGACTGTCCTTGTTTACATTCACCCCCGTAGACTAATCTGAAAATAAAATATTAGCTGAAAAAATTCTTTGTTAGTAAAGTGCAATCTGACTGTCCCCAACACCCTTACCTAATTGAAGACTTGTCCAACGTTTCGAGCTCGCTACGGCTCCTCATCAGGGACTAATCTAAACCTTATATTCTAATCTATATATACTCATCCCCACCACCAAATTTCGTAAATTAAATATAAATTCCCCCTCTACACAAATTGTCCAAAACCAATCAATTTAATAAGGAATGATAAACACTGTCCAATCTACCAGACTCTAACATTAAATTCACATTATTTCGATTCTTGGAAATGTGAATACTTTCAAGACTCTCCCGTTTATACTTATTATTAATACCATGTTCCAAAATATCCACATTCACAAAATCAAAAGAATGTAAAAACTTTAAACAATGCTCTTTTAAACCAGAAGTAATATGTGAGCTACGTAAACTATATTTATGCTCATAAATTCTCTTTTTTAAATATCTACCTGTTTGTCCAATATAGTATTTATCACAATCCATGCAATTAATCTTGTAAACAACTCCTGATTTTAAGCATAAATCATCCTTATCTTTGCAATTATTAAAAAATCTACTCAAATTATTGCTATTTTTAAAGAAAATTTGAATGTTATATTTCCGAAAATTTCTTTTTATTCTTTCAGACAATCCTCTAACATATGGCAAGACAATAATTTTGCCTCCGTTAACATCAATTCCTGCACTATGTCTATTTTCGGTATTATAAATGTCAAACAATCTCTCAGCAATTAATCTATTAATAAATTGAATTGAATAACCATTATTAATGAAAGTTTCTCTTACTATCTGTAAATTATTTTGTCTAAAATTTTTATGTGACAATTTAATTGCTCTGTCAATGACACCCTTTAATGCTCCAATTTTGTTTCCAAATTGGTGGTGTGAATTAAAATCTAAAAACCTACCTGACCAAGTAGGCTTTGTGTACCAATTAAGTTTCACCTTATTATTACTACATCTAATGACATTAATGTCCAGAAAACTTAACTGACTATTAACTTCAACCTCCCTTGTAAATTTAATTCTGTCATGTACAGAATTGAAAACATCCACCATTTCATCCACAAAAACTTCCGGAACAATTGTAAAGATATCATCAACATATCTCTTAAATATCATTGGTTCAAAAAGCAATTTTGACAAGGCTATACTTTCCAACTTTTCCATAACTAAATTAGCTATCGTTTTGATGCTCAGCTATTTTGATAATCAGCTACCGGTACTCTTTCTGCTTGTGTTCGTTTATTTGCTTCTTGCCAAAAGGCGTATTAAAAGTCTACGTCCGAAAATTGAGCGGGCCGTGTTAATTCTAACTCTGAAAATGATTTCCAGCTTTCTGAATTTATACGATACTAGTGTAAGGCAATTCCGTACAGGAAGAAAGGTAAATGTCCGAATAATTCCATATCCTTTATTTTTATTAGTGTTGTGCCTTCCCTTATGTGCGTTAGAAATTCTTCGCTGTCTTTACTTTTTTTCGGTGAATTTTAAATTTAATTTTCTCATAAAGTTGTAAAAATGTTGTGTTATGGTTTGTTTGTGCGCATGTCTCTATATTTCTATATTATCACCATATATATTATTATTCAAAGAGGGCTTGAAATTATTAACTGAATTATAGTTTAAACTGTCATTATACAGGTTATTTTCGTCTAGCGTAGGTTTATCATTAAGATTTTGTTGACTATGGCATTCTAGTCTATAGTTAGGATCAGTGTTTATTTGTTGATTTTGGTCTGTATGTAAATAATCCCTATAATTTATGGTATTTATAGATTGTTGGGTTATTCGTTTATTCTGGGATTGGGTAGTGTTGTTTCTAGAAATTTCCAAATACAAAAAGAGGATTTAGACTATGTATTTATGCTTAGACCAAAACTTTTAAGCCGTTGCCTAAAAACTGCAATTTTTGAAGTCGGTGTACATCCTCATACAAATTCTACTGAACCGATCGGTTGGAAATTTTGCACAGTACATCTTTACATAATTCATCAGGTAACGCAGTTGAGTTTTTTCGATATTTTTATTAATTCATAATTTTACAGTGGTGCGTAATCGTAATTTTTCTGTGGTGCGTAATCGTATACACCGCAAAACAACTTTTTCTCGAGGAGCCTCTGAAGATTCACTGTCATTTACTTAATTTTCAATATTTTTCAAATGCAAATTGACTGGTTAACCCGACTGTCCCTGTGTCGCGAGAAAAAAGTCTTAAAAACATGCCTGTTTTATACCGAATTATCCTTACCCCCCTCTCCCTTAAGTGCGCGATGTCGCCTCGTCAATGCGTCGAATTTCTCGGTATGCTCGAACTATCAGTCTCTAATGATGCTGTTTGTTTATTTTTCAAATCTTGAAAATGCCTGAACCAATTGATAAATATATCTTCTTCCGATTTTTTTTCTAACACAACACATCTAAATTAAATATAACGCCTAAACTAAGATTTTGTCGAAAAATCTCTCTACACTTTTATTCTTAAAGTACTTATAAAAATTTATCTATTTTACGATTGAGATTACAGTGAGACGACAGTTAAAAGATAACAATCTATAAAAAAATTTATGTAATAAAATAATCAATTTCTATTATTGAGAAAACGCACGCTGTTATGCCCTTCTTAGTACACGTTTTTGGGCGCCATTTTCTAACGTAAATTTTCCTCGAGTGGTCAATCCCAGCAAATTCGCCGCTATAAAGGCTCCAGGAAACCCGCGACAGAGACTCACCTAAAATATTCAGGCGCCAGACACTATTGTCGGGGTCTATACGCCTTTCCGGTATAGTCTTCCAATGCCCTGAGCGTCTGCTCTTGGCTGGCTCAGCCCTACCGTCGTAGACAGGAAAGCAGCTGTTTCGGAAGCGCACTCTCGAGCGAGCCCATTTCCTCAATTTCTACTATGCTTTAGTTTACTTATTTATAGACATCCAGACAACCAAAAGACAGCCGTAAACAAACGTAAGATAACCGAAGATACCCAAAGATAACCAAAGATGACGAAAGATAACCAGAGATGACCCCAAAAATAACCAAAGATAAGTTAAAGATAACCCAAAGATAACCTTTCCTTTTCTCTGATATCCCAGTGTCTACTATCTGAATCTTATCCCCAAGGGCCAGGGGCTTTCCAATGAAGCCTGGGCTCTGTCTGTCACTGTAAACTTACTCGCATATTCTATAAAGTAAATCTATCTTATTCTGACTCTAAACCCTAACTAGTGTCAGGAGTCGCCAGTGCGCATGAGATACCCGCTAACGATCGGGGAGATCCGTCCAATCCCGCCGACCGACCGGATTTCCAAAGCCCCCCTGCAACAAAGCCGTCTGAGCAGCACTTCAGACTCCGTCTAACTATCCCGACATGCGGGCGAAGACCCGCCGAATTCCCGAGTTCCGATGGAACTTGATATTCCTACTTAACCGTTAAATTATCGCTAATCCGACTCAACACTTTACTTCAATTCGCGTTAGCTCGACCAATTCCGCGCAGCCACCACCACCGCCTGTCGACGCCGGCCTCCAGTTTACGGCGCTGTCGAACACCTGAGAGAGGCCTACGCGCGTGGTTACAGATAATTCCCAAACTCTACGACCCGGCACGCGCATTTGACAGACAGCCACAATTGGTAATCAGGCACGCGCGCGAGTAATATTATGTATATAATAAATGTTTTTAGACAGAGCCCAGCTTGCATATCCCGATCACACCGCATGCCGTCTTCGTAGCATGCTCCATAAGCAATATTACAACCCACCCGTAGGGAAGAAAAGAAGCGAGCTTCGGCGACTGTTCCGTCCCGCTAAGAGCGAGCAAACTCAGATCTCCCAACCTTAGGTTTCTTTTATACTTTTCGTAAGTGAACTCTCAGTCCTTAGTGATTGTACGTTTCATGCAGCGTGTGACTTTATGACAAAAAATATAATATGTATGTTTCGAATTTACAAGCTACGTCCATAATAAAAACATATATATGCACAGCTGATGCGCATCTGCGTCGGGTTCGCGATCCCTCAATACTGAGGCTTCGAGATAATCCCCATAGTATAACTATGACAATATGCGTTTAAAGAAAGCCCCCTTTTTTACACGATGTCCACTCGGGATAGATACAATGTGTCCGAGCTTAATGGGAAACGACGTCTTCCCCCCCTCCTGCCGATCGTACCGCTTCGAGGATGAAATAACAGGCTTTTCATACGCGCGCAGGTGCAAGTATTTTCAATTTCGTTTTCCACATTGAAAAGAACACTACGAACTGCGCGTGCCCTGGTCCAGACTGTGACGGTGTGTTTGCGAACAAGTTCGGGCGCTAATTTCCTTAATATTATAGGGCGACTCTGCCCAGCGGCTGCCGTTTGCGGTAAGGGCTGTCCCCGTGCCCAAGGTTGGGCTCGCAACGCAACATAGGAGGGATTGCGGAGTCTCCTCCCACCTGAGCCTTCATCTCATTGTTTTGCACTTAGGATTAAGTATAATAGTAAGAGAGCTCTCATAAATAAAGTGACCTTTTGCGTATTCTTTAAGACGTCTTTTATATATGTAAATTTTATTTGTTTGTTGTATTTTTCTAATTAATTCTTTCATTGTTTAATTTTAATAAAGGCTTTTTCCTCCACTCATTGAGTGGAGGTTTTTTATGCCAACTAGTTTTAATAAATTCATTATTTTGCCTACTAAAAACAGGGTTGCGTTTTTTCTTTAACCATTTCAAATACACATTCCATCCCCAACCTAACCTTATCCTTATCAAAACAATGTATATAAAGATAATTTTGGCATTGATCGAAATAGGTAATTAAAATACATCAATCTATACATCGTTTCTTTTTGTTTTTTTTGGTCCATTGATTTTCGTTATTATTTCAATTTGCATATCGACAACCAGTTAATATAATATAAGGTATGTGAATGTATAATATTATATATGTGTGAAAAGGTAAGATAACCAGGTGTTCCAGATAAGGCACATTCTTTGCTCTTCAAAAGGCCTGCGTTTCTCGCTGTAGCCGATTGCTTCCGATGTTAGTTGTACCATTCGCGGTACATGGGTATCCATCTTTCTTATATATGTGCCCTGCCGACCCCATTTGCCTGAACATTTTGGGCATTTATTTACCTGAACGCCTCGACGTCCACATCGGTAACAGAAGGCGCATGCCATTTTTGTAACATGTTCCGTACGCAATGTTACAATATATATATATATATATATATATATATATATATATATATATATCTTTTGTAACCTCGTTTTTTGGGCTACTTACTCACCATATCTACCAGTGTGAATGTAACATGTGTGCGTGAGCTCTCTTTAAGGCACACACTGACTCCGATAGAATCTGAAACAGGGGTGAATGACAACGAAAAAAGAATGGAGTAATAATTAACACCAGCATTTGGAACAATTGAGGACACTGCATTTATTTAATCGTTAATTAGATAAGTGGTAGCTTGCTCGCTACCGACTCCTCGCGGAATCCGTGATACACGGGGAAAAGTAACAGGCACGACACGTCGTTTACACGACGGGGGGATGAAATTCCGAGGCACGGATACTGAGCGTATGCGTTGTAATATGACGGCGGGCCAGGGGAGCCTTTGATGAAGAATTGAAGACATAAAGTCCGTACTTAAAGTCACAGAAAGCTACTTGCCGTCGTCGACATGCCGATGATCCTTTTCTCTCGCTCGTCACTGGCGCGGGCGTCCTCAGCGGTGGTGTCGTCCTTCGCTCTCTCTTTCTCACTGTCTCTCATACCGGCGTTTTGGTCTGGACAGCAATGAGACGCAGGCGCGTGCTCACACCGGGTTGACGGGCGGGGTTGCGGCGTCCTTCAGTTGACTCCCTAATGAGCCTTGAGCGTGGCAGCGGTGGTGTACACGTTAGCCTCTCAATGTCTGGGGCTGATGCTGCTTTTGTGCTTATAGCTACTGGCATCGAGGGCGTCTAGTCAGGTCAGTTGTCGAAGCAGAGCAGAGAGAATGCTCGCTCCTTTTGTCGTTTCTTGCTGTCTTTTTTCTTGCGAACGTTTCGCGATCGCGTGCGAACAATTGCGGTTTGAATTGTACGGTAAGCGCATCCGCCGGTTTGGCCGGTTACAATCTCCCCCTCCCAAAACCAATGTGGAAGAATGCATGATCGCGAGTCGTCAGAAAAGAGTTCGCACTTTTACTTTACGCGAGGTTGCGATGTTTACAGGAAGTGATTGGGGTGAACAAGAGAGGAAAAAACGATACTTACAAGAAAAAATGTTATCCACTTGGAGTGGGTATCTGTACTTTACAATCACATAATATTATTTGCTATACTCGCTGGTGTATACAGGAGTTGCAGGTGTTTTTGGTGACTCAATATAAACTTTGGTTGATGCCACGATTCCTATCACTAATCTTTTGTAATATTCTAATATTTTAACTGAGAAATAAGAAGAAAAAAATCATTTATTATTCTTAATTTCCTAATGTTACCCTATTACTACCGTCACTAATCCTAATTTACAATATAACCAAGTCTAATGCTATACTTGCTATTCATAATTTAAGACGCACCTAACTCTAATGCTACGTTTACTATTACTAATTTAAGATATATCTATTTCTAATACTACAGTTACTATTCTTAACTTATTCACTTGCTTGCTCAGTCGTACGTCCTCACATTTTCATACTCATGCAACGCGAGCACATGACTTCTCCTTCTTCCTTCTTTTTTCTATACTGCGTAATTGACTTGAACAAATCATGGGTTATTAGGATAATTCTATCTTGTTGATTCTGGCAGAGCGTTGCTCGGACGGGCAAGTAACTTACTTTATATTGGAGCCATTTTTCGCATATTTAACTTTATCCGTCCTCGTCCGTCGACGCTGTGCCGTCGCAATACTTATTATCAACGAGGTGATTCTAATTCTTCTCATTTCCCGGTCAATTCATATGGGGATAACGACAGGGAAATCATACTCATAATAGCGGTCGGTACCCTGCCTATTTGTTTAGAACCACTGATGCTTCTGGCATGATAACCATCAGCGCATGCGATTTCCCTACTACGCTTATCGGAGGT
Organism: Sycobia sp. Sy_11; assembly: GCA_018907035.1. Taxonomy (NCBI): domain Eukaryota; kingdom Metazoa; phylum Arthropoda; class Insecta; order Hymenoptera; family Epichrysomallidae; genus Sycobia; species Sycobia sp. Sy_11. Next base: position 182,703 of record JACCIC010000217.1, on the reverse strand, counting down.
ACTACGTCTTTCGGAGGCGCCTCTCCCTTCTCAGTCACGCTTTGCGTAGACACATGGCGTGTCATCTTCGCTTTCTTCCCTGACTATACCCCGCAGTCGCTCTTCGAAGATGACACACCCTACCACACCTGTAGCAAAACTTTCCTTTTCGAACATATGGGCAAGCGGAATAACGATGCCCATCCGAGCCACAGGGGTGTGAAGTAACATGGAGGCGTAACTGCTATTGACATTAGGGCCTGTATGGTCGCTTCTAGACCGACGATATTCCACTGCGTTGCCTTTGGCTCGTTGAATGGCTCGTCGATACATTACAGACATCGGTCTTTCCATCCATGATATCGTATATGCTTCTTGTGATGTTATTTTCAAGGGGTTAAAGCTGCACATATATTCTAGGCGGTAGGGATCTGGTGGCTGGAATAAGGATTGTTAGGGCGCCGTATGTTATGGGACTTTATTTTCGGCGTAGATACCGACGTCACCGGAGGGGGGGCCTTGTACTTTAACGGTATTATTATTTTATTGTGCTCCTGCGTGCCCTGAGCACTCGATGTCTTTGGGCGTGTCTTTAACCATTCCATCACAACGGATCACATAATTGCACATCGGTCGCCGCGATACAGACGGACATCGCGATCCTCGGGTTTATTCACGTATACAATTGGTGCCGCTGGCTGCTTCTTCAAAGGTGCCCTCAGATAGTATCTCTTTCTGGGCTTGTCTCAGCAGCCGATCAGAGATGCAGTGCAAGCGCTGCTTTATTCGATGGTGCCCCTATAGATCTATATGATGCGGCTATCTGCGCCAAATAAAGTTTCGCTCAATGGGGGTATGAAATCCTTTGGTGATTCGTTTCGGCGTATGTCATGTTGCGTTCGCAAAATTGATCGTCATGTTCATTGACGTCTTTATGTCGATTCCTATGATAATGTCACATTTGAGGAGTGCTTTCGCAACTTTGAACTGTGCTACTAATTTACCGGTCATCGATGTTGAGTAGCGGATCTATCTGGTTATCATTTGATAGTATTTTCTCATTGAGCATTTGCATGTAGGAGATCAGCAGTATTATTGTTGATCTTACTAATTTACCTGGAGCTGAGCCTACGTAGGATTTTCGTGCTCCCAGGTCAATAAATGCGGAAAATACTAACCATTAACTGAATATTTAGGAAAAATCTAGTAAGATAAAAAAATAGTAGACAGTTCTGTGTCGTAACGCCCCGTTCGCCGCAATTGTAACAGAACAATTACCTTCGGTCGGAGCATCTGTCTACCCAATTTCAGTCTGCTTACAGGTCCAATAGGGTCTACTGTCATTACGCTGTAACATGACTGCTGTAATATCGTTCATGACGGCGCGAGGCGTTTCTGTCAGTTCCGCAAGATTCTCTGTGATCACGTCTAAAACGTCATCGTCGTTAATCCCGGTAGTCATAATCGTTCCAGTAATTGTATGGACTAGACGTTTTAGGTCGTCTGTCAGATGTTCATGGGCGTTGCTAGTTTCTTCGGCAGTAGTCGTCTTGATCGCATAGTCGGGACATCGGTAGGAGAATTGGATGGAATTGTGTATGATAGGGGATTACGGTATCTCGGCGAAGACGACCGGTATTATAGCGATGCGCTCCAGTGTGAGCCTTCTTCAGCTCGACTTGGCGGTGAGCGTCTTGAGCATTCAGGTGCTGAGCTGAAGCCACTCTCCTGCTTTTTCCTTTCGCGGAAGCACGGTGTATCCTTGTCAAGTTCAGTTCTTATTGATGCTGACAGTTTTGTTATTTGTATCGTCTTCTTGATGACTGGTGGCTAATCATTCTCAATAACCGCTACTCTCAAGAGTTTGATTGTGCTTTCTAACGAGGAACAGGCAGCAGAGCTCACCATGCACTCTGCTGCAGGTGGTGGCTCTTTATATCGGGGCGTGAGCTCCAACTTCAACTTTATTTTTTACCAATAAGCTGCAGCTCATCGATCGAGTTAATGTCGCTTCTATTAATTTTGTCGATACACACCGGATGAAGGTTCTGATAAATCCGGTCTAGTAGTGCATCAAGGGTGAGTGTAGGTACCTTTTTATCAATGAGTACATGCATGCCCCTGAGATAGGAGCCTATAGGCTCTTTCAAGCCTTCTGTGTCGTTCTGTCTCGTATTTCTTCCTCAAGTCCAAGAGTGTAGTGGATTGAACGAAAGTGATTCTCGTCTATCTTTTATTTATAGGTATTGATTTTGCACAGGGATACCGTATCTAATCGAGATATTTCACTTGATTTCCATATAGAGGTGTAGTAGAAAACTTCTTTTGTTTTATTTATTATTATATTTTATTATTTTTTTTGACTAGATAATTATAAATCTTTATTTTGTTATTACTAACTAGATTCGGTTTTCGATTTGGTATGTGTTGAAACTTGACGTTCTAGAAATTCGGTAATCTGGCTGCCGACCAAAAATATTGAGTATACGTGCTTTGCTCAGTGGTGCGGTTTTACGAACAAATAGATATGTATAAAAAAATTTTGAAGTTAGGCTAATAAAGAAGTAAGATCCAAATATGATCTTTTCTTTTGTTTTTGCAGTTATTTTATTTAATCAGTATGAATTAATTCGCGTTAACTATGTTAATTGTTGATTATTCGTACCAATCGATTGCTATATATATTGTGATGGTCGTTTTCGACCATCACAATTAGGAGAGAAAATTATCGATATCTCGCGCGATGTATCGAACGCGAAGTCAACGCAGCGCAGAGACGCGCCGCAATATAGAGGGAGATCAGCTCTGGCTCTCGTCGAGTGTGTACGTCAGAAACCGCTCCACAAGACTGCGCTCAAGGGAATCGTTCATTACTAAGACCGCGTTTGCGCCAGCTAAGTGCAGTCATATAAGAAGAAAGAAGAAGAACGGAAGAAGAGCCCGCTTATCCTGGTCATACACGCGACCACGTCAGTGCCGCAGAAGTGTGAGACAGCTAGGCCTTACCATCGACAGCCCGCCGCCATCGCGCACAAACCGTCGTCGGACGCCGTAGTCACCGCACTACCGTGTCGTTACAAGTTGCCGCTAAGCCACCCAGTGGACCACGTGACTGAGGCCCGCTGCACAGGACAACAGCTCTTTGGCAAGTGCCACGCACCATTTGTAAAATAGAAAATCCGCCTCCTCTCAGTCCCCAAATGCGCGTGCCGCGTCCTTTTCCTCGTGTTCTTTCTCCCGTACCTACCGTCGCGCAAAATGGCCACGTTTGTGCCCCGTGAAGCACTTCTATGCACTGTCGTCTGTCAATGAACCCGCTCGAGATTTACGTGTCTTGTAGCTTACCGCCGCCGCGTATATCATGTAATTAGTTAATAGGTTAGCCGAGCATTACAATGTGTAAATAGTTGTAGATATATGTGCGCGTGAATAAATGAATGTAACTAAGAATTGAACAGGTCGTACGCGTATAATTTATTATTCCTCTCTTTCCCCCTTCAGCATCCTTCTCTCTCATCAAATTGCAGTATTAAACAAGGTAAGAAAAACCTCTTCAAAACGAGATTGTAAGTGGCGCCTAACAGCGTGCGGCCCGACGGGATGCATTTAAGAATGCATAAAATGCCCATGCTGCATGGCAACTGAAAAGAGAGAGAGAGAGACATGATCTGTGCAAAGTACACAGTATCCTCCTATAAAATACCTACCGCGTTAATCACATAAAATTTTTTTTTATTCAAAACGACCTTCAATAATAAAACCACGGAGTTCGAAATATTAAAATGGAATCGCGAAACTTTGTAAGAATATAATTATTCATAATGCCTTCAGCAATCTGGTTGTGATCTTTGCTTACTTTCACTTTTATGCATTGTAAAGTTCTACATAAATAAAGATAATTTTCTCTGAATAACGTGTTAATGATTTGTTTCACTCCCCAATGTCGTGCCCTCCCCCCAGTGTTTATGTATTTATTCATTAGAGACAAGGTGAACTAACATCTGAACAAGCAATATAGTATGTAAATAACAATAATTATCCCTTTCGAAAACCATTCCCCCTCATTATTAGTCGAACAAAGCCTTTAGCATATAGTATTATTAGAATATATTTGTGAATCATATATATATATATATATATATATATATATATATATATATGATTCACAAATAAATATATATATATATATATATAATTCACAAATTTTAATACATATATATATATATATATATATATATATATGTCTTAAAAATTTAATATCTATTAAAGGATAGCATGTGCTCATTGATATACACGCATGTGTACATTGATTTACAGAGGCTGATAAATCTTGCTCGCCTTCTCAGAAAGAGAGTAGAAAGCAATTATAATACTTGTGTGTAATCGTTATATGAAATACATTTTCTGCATGGAACATGCATGCTACCTTTTCCTCCTCGTTACATATGTATTATATTCCAAATACATGTGAAATTATACAATATTTACATATTTTACGCATATTTTTAATAGTTCAATGAATATTATCCCGACGTTCATATGAAGCATACATAGAAAAAATTTAATTAAAGTGATTTTATAACTATTTTGACATATATGTCCCATGCACCCAAAATATTACAATGTTCTTATCTATAACAATTTAATGCACATATATATAAAATACGTCTTATTTATTTCTAAAAATGTACTGCTATAGCTGACTATCTCTATACATTCAGATATAAATGCTTACCTCCTATCGGTATTTTACATACATTAATACAACTATGCAATCACATCTTTTCCTACCGCATGCATTTTCTTTTCCCTCTTTTATTAGCTTGAAATGTGTATTTGTGTTCCCTCTTCTCAGCTGATTATATAACTTGCTACACATAAACTCCCTTTTAAACTAGAGGAGAATTCTCTGTCGACGCAAGTGGATGTTTGCTTGTACCATTGTACATGTATACAGCTGTGTGCTACTGGCTTGAACAAAAACTGTTGCAAGCAAAATTAGATCAAAGAATAGGAATTTTTACCTTTTGTAAAGTGCACTAAGTCGAGAATGCCTACAGCAATAGTGAAAATTTGATACAGAGAGATTAAATGAAAATTAAAGATTACTGAGAAAAATATTAGCACTATAAATTGGCCCTATCGAGCACACACTACCTATGCTATATGCCCACCACTTCTCAAGATAATTAACCATTATACCGAGAGTAATTACAGGAATAAAGGAATATTGTGCAGCAATATATTCAACTAGGTACGAAGAGAGGTATTTGAATATTAACTTGCAGCTGTTGAAAACCCTAACCTATACAGGAGTATAGGCCTATACATAGGAACGGATATTAGGAAATTGTAAGTAGGAAAAGTGGTAAAAGGAGATGGAATTTCTCAACTCTGAACATTTCTACTAGTTCAGAAAAATAAGCACGAACATTGAAATAAATTCCAATTTAATAGGATAATAATTAACAAATCTGGGAAAAATAATTTATTGAAAATTTGAGTCGACCACTGACAGCTTACAGACGAGTATTAGTAATGAAGGAGTTTTGCATTTGAAATTCATAAATCAATAACAACAGTAAGTAACAAAAAAGAATCATAATAATTCAACTCAATCAACAATAGTAATTAAAGAAATTAATAAATATTTTTATCGGTCTTACAGTTTTTATAATATCATATATTAGCTAAAATAATGACAGTCAGACTGACCTTGTTTATGATCACCCCTTTAGACGCGGTCGAATGGAATTTACTGTTATTACAGATCATAGTAGTCTAAAATCGCTACACTTCATCAAGAACCTCGCAGGTTGCTTAGCGCGTTGGGCCACCGCTGTGCAGGCATATAACATGTCAGTCATACACCGAAAAGACACACTCCATAAGGTGCCCGACGGTTGATTGCATGCACCTATCAATGACACTACACCAACAGCCACGCTTGTCACAACTGAGCATGACTCTTGGTACAGCAAAAGAATAAGAGATATTAAAGCCCGACCAAAGAGATACTCAGACTGGAAAGTCATGAGCAACATGATATACAAGCATCGTCCGCAACGACGTAAAACCATGGAAGCTCAAGATGAACACATTCGTCCGCAACGACATGAAACTAGGATAACACCAGAGAAAAGTCTTCCAAAAAGACGTAAAACTACCGAAAGCGCACAACAACAAGCGTGCGATCGTCCAGAACGACGTAAAACTACCGACACCATCGAACAGAACGATGTCAGTCGTCCGCAACGACGTAAAACTAGCGAAAACGCAAATAACGCCATCGTCTGCAATCGTCCGCTACGACGTGAAACTATGACAACACCAGCTATCGACATAGATTTAGAATCATGGAAGATGGTGATCTCGTCGAAAGACCGAGAAAGAGCACTCTTCGAATGTCACAATACACCCACAACAGGCCACTTCGGTGTTAAGAAGACCTTCAACAAAGTCAACCGAAATTATTACTGGCCTGGTATGAGAAAAGACGTGTACACCTACATCCAAGACTGCCCAGAGTGCAAACTCCACATCGAAAAACAGCTGAACTAATAGCACAACGAAATATCGAAGGCCCCCAGGACCAGTGTAGCAGCCGACATTGTGGGACCCTTTTCCCGAGTAAAGGGTAGCACAAATATCTCCTGATCTTTGAAGATCTCTTCACGAAATATATAGAGGTGAAACCATTGTATAAGGCCACAGGAAAAAATGGAAATGTCTAATAACCGATAATGGTACCGAATTTGCGAACAAGATCGTTAAAGACAAACTTGAAAAGCTAGGCGTGATTCAGCAATCCATCGCTCCGTATCACGCGTAGGCGACCTCAGTGGAGAGAGTCAACAGAACCATCAAATCGATGATCTCCATATTCATCGGAGAAGATCACCGAGACTGGGACCTCCACCTTCAAGTATTTGCCTTTGTCGCAAATACATCGGTAGATGCGAGTACGCAGCTATCGCCTGCTTTCCTTAACTTTGAACGTAATCCAAGAGAAGTACCTACGTATCGGAGTATACGCGAAAAGAATATAAATATAAGATCCATGGCACAAGAAGATTAGTTGAACCGCATGAAATAGTTACCAGCCATTTACTCCCTAGTCAAGAAAAATCTGACTAAAGCCAGCAATAAGCAGGCTCACTACTACAATAAAAACAGAAGATAGGAAATTTTCAGCACTTACGACTTGGTATGTCGACGAAATCGCGTATTATCGTGTGGTTCCAACAATTTTTCCGCTCAGTTGGCACCGAAACATATAGCCCCATGTCGCATTATACAGAGAATTTCTACTGTTATTTATGAATTGGAGGATGTGATCGGCGGGAGGCAAACAAAAGTATATATCTTTGATATGAAACGCTACCACCCTCCTAACGAACCATCATCTTTCTCTACAGGTACCATTGACAATGTTCAAAGGAGTAGGACGTATGTTACAGGCCATAGGTCAGGTAGAGGAGGTTTGTGCTCAAGGGGATCTCATCGAATTTAGTCCCGATACGACAGAAGAGACCACCGCCGACGAGGAACACCCAACGGTTCTCATTCCGGTCGACAAAACCTCATTCGCTTTATCCTTTTGGATACTAGTAACTTCTCGTCGAATACTCAGGAGCAAGAAAAACCCTTCTACCTACCCCCTACCGAACCATACAAGCCTTTGAGACGCCCTAACCTAAAGAAGCGGAAGGAAAACGATGCTATCTACAACCAGTTCACAAGAACCTACGACGATTTGGGAGGCAGGATGGTCGAGACATCAACCCGCAGAAAAATTATGATCCATCGGATACCAGCGGACACTATCCCGCATACGTCAGAACGAGAAATACATTCCATTAGCCCTCTTCCCTACCGCCCGGGTCCCCGGATCCCACCAGAGGCAACTAAAGCGATAGTCCGCTACAGTTATCCGTGCTAAATCAATAGTATACGTCAGCACTTCGAAAGAAGGCGAGGTTCGCCTTTACCGCGGTGACCGCTGCGCATTTATGCGATCGGTCGTCGCTTAAAAAAGAGGCAAGTGGAAAAGCCGCTCAAAATCTCCGAGTTGACGTCAACAAGAGACAGACGAAAAAGTAATAATTTCCACTTCATACCAACAGCACGAGAAAACCTCTGGTGTCGAGAAAGTCCGGGACGACCGCAGCCATATTCTGCTCTTAGCGCGTTCAACAGCTCAATTCCCCACATGCTCAGACGACTGCCGCCTAGGATACAGGCCTGGATTCAATCCATTTAACACAGTGAGAGAAGCATCCATTGTCGCAGACTTAGAAGAGCTTACACTACTACAAGCACAGGCGACGATAAAGTATGCCGCCAGCCATAAAGCAAATCAGCCATCCCAGCTGTCTTGGATTTGGCAGTAGTGCGCCCATCTAATTTTGTTGCTGTAAAGATGTTGGAATTGTAATGAGATAGGACATATACTCCGACTGCCCACAGCCACGCAAAGCCAAATTCTGCTATAGGTGTGGCAGATCTACAAAAGACGTCCATACTCGTACCTTTTGTCCGGAACGCTCCTCTGTCGCGGCGTCGTCTTGAGAGGGGGAGAGCGACTTCGATTCGCGGTCATCTAAAAAGAAGGTGAAGACGATGCAAGAACCACAGGAACGCCAGCAAGAAGAGGACAAGCACAGCGAAGGGACGATGCCCACACTGGAGCACCCCACGGCTGAACAAAGAACTCTAGCACAGACCATCCAGAAGGTCAGCAGTATGATTGGCCACACGACGCAACCGGTAATGATCGGCATGCCCGGGGCGTCTGTCTACTGCCTGTCTACTGTCTACTGTCTAACGTGAAAAGCACGTTTCACCGTCGCCTAGCTAGAAAATGTCCCCTACCGCTTCATAATCTTCGCCCATGTATATAATTGTCCCCTACCGTCTCAGCCATCACTCAGATTGTCAGAAAGCTCACAAATAAAGCCACCCCAAATATATCCTTTATCGCAACACTACTTGTGATGGCACGAGTGTGGATTTGCTATTATTTACTAGCAACTATTTACAGTAGTTCACCAAATGTTGTCCTTGACAAAAAAACAAGATGCAGCATTATTTCTTTATAATTTAATGTGGTGACGTATGTCAAAGTATTTTTGTTAAATTAATAAAGTAGATTCTTTTTTAGCTCTGGTATGATGTTTAAAACTAATTTTCTCACAGGAGCTATGCTCAGATCTGACAAAATCAAAATCTTCTACAATATCTAAACTTAAAATCCTAGCCTCTAAAAATTTTTTAAATCTTTAAACTTTGGGCATTCGTTATCGCAGTTTCTTTTAATTAATCGTGTTTACTTTAGAGATGCAGCTATTGGCAATATAGTTTCAATTATTTGTATAAATATAATGCTCCAACGTTGAACTGCCAGTTTTAGATAAGAGAACACATTTTATTCTCCATGGGATACGCAAAAGTTTACTTAAATGTTCGGCAGTTTTAGAATATCCTGGAAGGCGCAAAAGAGTATTGCAATGTGTAGAGAATCTTGATAGGGAATTCCCGTAGCGCACATTTTCTCCCAGAAGATCCTGGAAAATCTCCCTTCCAGAAGACACCTTAATCCAAAAGGGGCCTGAAAAATCGACACCAATGTGTTGAAAGGGTCGAACAGGTCTTGCTCTAATTACAGGGAGTGATTCCATCAACTGTTCCTGAGGGCCAGCAGTATATCGAACACAAGTCATACGTTGATGAACTAATCAGTTCCAATATTACGGATAAGGAGTGGCCTTTTATGTCTTAACCTTCTACCTGCAATCAAGTTTAGACACTGGAAACTATAAGTAAAGCATACTTCCGCGCTGGAAGCGGTATTTTTCGAGAGATTTAAGAGTCTCCAGAGATTTACCAGTGATTTTCAGAGTTCTACTAAACTGATGCTAAATACGCTTATTCTACTTTCTTGTGAGAATATCGAACTATAGACTTGGGGAAGTCGACTTAGCTTATCGACATTGCTCTTGGAAGGTTTTGAAGTCTTACTTGACTTATACACTTCCAAACAACGAAGTGGGCGATTTATCAGAGTGCTTATAGTCTGCTATTATATTCACTTATTATACATACTTGTGAGAATATCGAACTATAGACTTGGATAAGTCAACTTAGCTTACCGATATTACTCTTGGAAGGTGTTGAAGTCCTACTTGACTTATGCGTTTCCAAACAACGAAATGGCGCAGCCAAAATGTGTTAACTGATTTCGCCGATCTGATATTTTTCTAATTAACAGAAGCATGATTAATTATCTATAGAATTAATTTAAATTGACGTGATATTTAAAATGGATATATTTTAAAAGTCAAATTTATCAAATTCGTTTACTTAAATGCATAAAATTTAATTTAATAAGCACTTAATTAATTTTAATACTCAATTGTTAATAATAAAAAATATTTTTAAAAAATGTCACCATGTGTTCCCTTTTCATCCGGTGGTTTTACAATTTGTTTTGCCAATTATTATATAAGGAGTATCTAACATTTATAATTTTTTTTTCTTCGTTGAATAGTAGGAAGTTCATCCGCCATTGCTCGATGGCTATTGGCTCTCGCCAACTGAGACTACCGCTGGAGCCGGCTCCAGGGTATGCAGAATTCTAACCTACTAAACCCACTAACCATATCAGGGTGCAATTATATGCTCAGGAACACTAGCTATCGCCATTGTATTCCTTTCTCCTTACTTAATCTTCCATGATTTCTGTCACATTCAGTTCTTTGCAGTAAGCCAGAAGACTGAGTACATCCACCTTGGAGAAACTCTCGTGGTTTTCTAAAAAAAACTTCTCCCAGCCACTTTCCGCGACATTCCCTTAAGTTATGACACATGCAGAAGAAATGCCTCGGAGTTTCCTCCTCCTTCCCACACCATCTGCAGAGGTTACTGTGTCCTCTGATCTTGTGTGCAACGTAATTTGCTGTGTCCTGTTGTAAGTTCCAGGATTAGCTTTGCTTCACGTTTATTTAGTTTGATGAACCTTTGAGCCCATCTTCAGATCTTACTGCCAAGAAGGTCTTTGGACCATCTGTATCTACGTGAGTTTCCCACGTTGTTAGTTTTACTTTTTCAAGGCTTCTCTCTATCGCAGTGCATCCCTCTTGGTAAGGTACAGCGGTATCCCTTCCGCGACACTCCTATGAGCATCCTTGTTTTGCCATAATGTCTGCTTTCATGTTTCCCTTACGGGCCGATTGTCTCGGTATCCATGTATTACAGACCTTATTTGCCCTGACCAGATTGTCTAGAGCAATTTTAGCCTCTTTGACTAGTAGTGACGGAGTGCAGGATTGATCGAGGGCCTTCAGTTTTGCTATGCTGTTTGTGCATATATTTATGCATCTGCGCTTAATTCCCCTCTGCATTAAGCCGTTGGCAAAGGTTTCAATGGTAGCTATTTCTGCCTGAAACACTGTGTTATATTTATTCAGTCTAAAAGCTGAATTTAAGCTGCGTTCAGGTCCATATATACCGAATCCAGTATCAACATCTCTTCTGGATCCTACTGTGAACCAGATATCACCTCCCAAATTAAGGTCATTGTTCCAATCCTCTGCTCGGTATCCTGGTCTTATATCGTCGCCCGAAGCAGAGAGTTTTGTTAATATGATCCTGAGGGAGATCAAAAGTTGGGCCTCCCAGTATTTCCCTACAAATGGTAGCGTGTCCAGTTGCAGTACTATCCCACTGACCGCTACATATCATTCTATAAGCCGATCTGGCAGCCGTTTTTGTTATTTCCAAGTCCAGGCCGTCCAGACCTGGCATCATCCTGATAGCAGCAGTAGGGGTACTCCTTTTTAATCCAAATGCTTCCCTTAGCGAGATTGCCTGTATGTGGTCCAGGACCATCGCAGAGGATTTATTCTCGATTATTTTCCACCACACCAAGGCAGCATAAGTCAGCCCCGGCATTAGTATTGTTTTATAGATCCATAAAACTTTCTGCGGTTCAAGCCCCCAGCCCCGTGCCAACATATGACCTACACTGCATCAGTATGTTGATGATCTTTTTACTCTGCATTCGCAGGTGTTGTCCCCATGATAGTTTCTTATCGAGGTATACACCTAGATATTTAACTCCTTCCATATACGGTATACCTTGCCCGCAGAAGTTGACGCACGATTTTATTTTGCTCTTGTATTTCCTAGTAAACGCCACAACCTCGGTCTTCTTCGGATTGATCCCCAGGGATCTCTCTTGACACCAGTTATTGACCTTTACCAGAACCTCCTGAACAATTTCAAGTAATATCTCTTCATACTTGCCCCTGACAAGTATTGCGAAATCATCTGCATATGCAACTACGAAGATTCTTTCCTCCTCAATCATACGCAGTAAGCCATCCGCTACAAGATTCCACAGGAGAGGTGAAAGTATCCCTCCTTGTGGACATCCTTCGTTGACTTGCCTCTTACGAGTTTACCTTTCCATTCACTATATACTTCTCTATTACTTAAGGAACTCGTAATCCACCTTCTAATAGAGGGTGTTATTTCCTTGGCATATAGAGCGTTGTCAATGGCAATCCTAGTGGTGCTATTGAAAGCACCTTCTATATCTACGAAGGCACCTATTACAGTTTCCTTTGAGCTCTAAGACTTCTCAATGTGTTTGACCACTGAGTAAAGAGTTGTCTCAGTGGACTTGCCCGTCGTGTAGGCATGTTGCCTACTTGAGATCAGGCTATTGATCAACGATGTTAGCCTTATATGTAAATCTACTACCCTCTTCATCATTTTTAGCATGAATAACGTCAGGCAAATCGGTCTGAAGTCTTTCACCGACGAGTAACTACCTCTCCCAGGTTTGGGAATGAAAGAAACACGAGATGTCTTCCATATCTCTAGTATATACCCAGTTGCGATACTACCTCTAAAAATTCCCGTAATAAGTTTTAAAATACTTTCGCACTCGACCTGTAACATCTTAGAGAAGATTCCATCAGGTCCTGGTGTTTCATACGGTTCAAAGGAGTGAATCGCCCATTTTATCTTCTCCGGAGTCACAGTTTGAACAGTCACAACGTGATGGTGTGGTGTGTTTCGTTTTTGCAGTTCCTGATGAAGTCAGGAAAGTTAGCCTTCAGAAATAGTTCAAGCGTGCCCTCTTCTGAATTTACATAACTACCTGCTGCGTTTCGTAGATTTTGCAGTCGATAGTTATTATCCTTTGATAGGATTTTAGCTAACTTGGCTACATCAGACAGGTTCTCGGTCCTTGAACAGAAATTCCTCCATGCTTCTCTTTTAGCAATGTTTAATTCTCTTTTGAAATCGCCCATTGTTTTCTTATACATGGACCATCCCTCAGAGTTTTTCTTCTTCTTTGCCCTGTTGAAGGCCTTGCGTGCCCTTTTTCTCAGCGCCTCTAGTTGCCCATTCCACCAGTATGCGCTGTTAGGTTTCCTAGCAGGCTTCAATGGACAGTTGTTTTCGTAGTCTCTGGTAATTGCTGTCTGAACTTTACATAATGTCCGGTCTAGTTGAAACTCAGTGCCATATTCTCCTTTAAGATGAGCAATGCTTTTACGAAGTTCATCCTTAAATAGTTCCCAATCTGTATCTGTTGGTTTTCTCCTCGGTTCCATTCTTGTGTCAAGACATTCCAATTGGAATGTTACGGTCCTATGGTTCGACATGGATGGTTCTTTTTCCACCTTCTATCCATGCATAATACTCCTCGCTTTCACAGATGCTATAGTGAGGTCGAGGACCTCATTTCTGCTAGCTGTTATAAAAATAGATTCATTTCTTCGGTTGACTATATCCAAATGACTTCCGATTAAATACTCCAGCAAGGCCTCCCCTCTGGCGTTGATGTCGGTGCTATCCCATGTCACATGATGTGCATTAGCGTCACAGTCAATGATCAAGTCCAGATTCAAGCGTCTGCTGAACTCAACCACCTTTCTCATACTGGAGATAGATATATCCTCATCGTGTGCAAGGTAGACTGAGCAAACTATGATACCCCGCACATGTCGGTCTTTGCTCTCGATTTTTATCCTGATGGTGGTGCAGTCTCTGCAGCTCAGCTCCTGCAACAAAAAACCATTAATTCCCTTGATGAAAATGCAGACTCTCGCGATTCCATCTCTAGACCCCACAAAAAGTTCTCCTTTCGCGTTAATACCTCTAATACGTTACCTCCAAATCCAGGGTTCCTGTATTAGGGCTATGTGTGAATGCACCTTTCCCAGGCTTCTCGTTAAAATCGCCGAGGTGCTTTTGGAATGGTGCAAATTTATTTGGGTAAAACGTGTCCCCGAAATAGCCATTGAGGATGCTATTTCTTATCTACGTATAGCGATCTTCTTTAGGGACAACTAGGTTCACGCATTCCGATCATCTACTAGATCTTCAATGGCCGGATCGGGACGATAATAGTATAGTCGCTGTCCTATAACTTTCCATCATGGATGGTTCATTGGATCGCTTACCAGCTTCTTACCATGGCGCAAATATCACGGATCTTGTACATCGGTGACGTCGACTTCGCACGGCGACCGTTCTTGTAAACACGAGAGAGTGTGTATGGTATGCAATTTAATTTACCTTTTCGATGGATAAATTCATAGTCAAATTCCGCCGAGGTACAATGAGAGAATCTGCAACATGACTATATAAGATATCAAGATACATACATATATATATATATATATATATATATATATATATATTATAACCCGTATTCTACAAGCTACTTATCTCGGGGGGGGGGCGGAGAACAGAAATGACGAAAGTCAAACTTCGCTTTCATTCAGAACGAAAAGCCATTAATATAATCTCGCGAACAATAAACATTTATTTACAATAGAAATAACCGTAGAATAACACAATATTGCAAAGTTACATTCGGCAGCTTTTCGTACTGCAAGGACAAACCCCATGGAGCGGATTCCTCGGTCATGGATGGCTGCGGCAGGGAGGGGAAAGGGGGGACGCGATGGGTAGTGGACTTAACACGAGACGCTTGTACGCGCGGCCGTTTAGCAGTGGCGCGCGTTGATACCGGGATGCGCACTTCACGTATATGCATTATCAAACAGGCTACTTACCGCTGAGTCCTAGTCGTCGCTGCTTCCTCGCGTGCTGGTCGTCCTCTTGTTCTTCTCTGACTTCGTCTTCTTCTTGCTCTCGCTCTCATTCTCTCTCTCTAAAGCTTCCTTCCTTCTCTTTCTCTTCGTAGGTTTTCGGAGCTACGTCCTGGATGACGGTAAGCACGGTCGTTTAGTCTTGCGTGGCTGCGGGGATTACTCCGATGACGACACAGGTGGATCGTCGGAATGGCTGGGATGCGGATATTGTCGATAGATAACAGGATCCACAGAGAGTCGGAAAACTTTTGATGGGTTTCTCTTCAATACAACTATGTCCCTTGGCAGCTCGGAAGAAAAAAAGATTCTCCTCGCGACTTTCTCCTTTGTGCGTGCACGTCGCGCACTCTCACGGCTCGCGCTTCGCGCATTTTCGTTTCCGTGCGCGAACATTCGGTTTCACAACCGCGGACCGAAAGCTTGGCCGGTCACAATATATATATATATATATATATATATATATATATAAATATATACATATATCTATATATATATTTATATATATACATACATATGTATATTTATATATATATGTATATACATACATACATATATCTATATATATATTTATATATATACATACATATGTATATTTATATATATATGTATATACATACATACATACATATATCTATATATATATTTATATATATACATACATATGGATATTTATATATATGTATATACATACATACATATATCTATATATATATTTATATATATACATACATATGTATATTTATATATATATATGTATATACATATATATATATGTATATACATATATACATAAATTTTATCGAACAAAATCATAGCAAGTTTCCAGCCAAATAATCGTCTTTTGTGGGAAGCGCTGCTTCTATTCTTTAATATGAGAAAAAATGCATCTGTGGTCTATCGTTTTCTTTCAGAAACTTATGGGGCGGAACGTTTTGATCAATCGATGAGCTACAAGTGGTTCAAATGGTTCAAAAATGGTCATTTTAAAGTTGAAGACAAGGACCACTCCGGAAAGCAGAAAAGTTTTGAACGCGAGGAATTAGACGCTTTGGTGGACGAGGATCCATGTAAAATTGTTAAGAAAAACTTACTTCATCATTGAGCGACACGCAAGAAGCCGTTTCCAAGCGCCTAAGAGCACTGGAATTCATTTAAAAAGAAACTCGGCCCCATACCTGTTGAAGCCGAGATACTTAAGAGATTTTGTATATCCAAAATGTCGCTGCAGTGGTATAAAAATAAATCATTTTTGCATCTTAGTATCACTGATACTGTAAAATAGATTTATTATAATAACCCTAAAGGCAGAAACCGTAACAAAGTCCGGAGAGACCGGCGCATCGACGTCAAAAGAAATATTCACGTAAATAAAATGATGCTCTGCATATGGTGGGATGAAACTATGAAAGGATTATTTTATCGAATCCGACTTATTCATTTGAGCGAGTATTACGATTTTTCAAAGTTATTTCAGCCTGTTGCTAAATCTACTTATTTTTCCTACGTGTTGGCATATCGAACTGTAGACATTGACAAGTTTTTTTAGCTTACCGATATTGCTTTTGGAAGTTATTGAAATCCTTCTTAACTTATACACTCAATCTGCTTAGCGTGGCGCGTATAGGCGTCGCGTCGATCTCCCGCGCAATTGTTCATGCGATATATCGATACTCGAAACTTAATTGTGGCCGTCGATAACGACGGCCATAAACTCCCCCTCCCAAACCCAAAGTGGGTGGTAAACCACTGAGCCTTAGTTGGCTTACTCAACGGTATGGGAGAGGGGGACGAACGTGGGAAATGTTTTGGTTCGCGTATCGCCCATTCGGGATCTGGTCTTACATCTATAATGTTAAAAGATAATTTAAAGTAAGTGAAAAGAAAGATGTAGTATCACTTTTACGCACGCGGACGCCCTTTATAGACTTAAACTCGAAATGCTTTGTTTACATAATACTAACCAACTTGTATACTACGGTAATTGTTTATTCATTACTAACGAACAAGAAAACTAAAAAGGTATATTTAGATTTTACTATTCTTATCCTATTCTTGTTCTACGTTTAACGCTTATACTATTCACCTACGGTACTAAAAATTTCTTAAAGTTTATATATTTTAATGTTCTTATACTAACCTAAGTAAAAATGTAGTTTTTGTTAACCAAGAGAAAAATGATATTTAAAAATAATTCTAATCTAATATAAGAAATACAATTTTGTGACAAAAAAAACTATACTTATTTTACTCGCATATTACATCCTATAACTTATTTTTAATTCAATTTCTTTATGTACTAAGTTCTTAAATCTATTCGTCTACGAACTTCGATCCGTCTTCTTCGCTCTTCGACTGGGACATCAGGATACTTCTATGGTCATGTTTTGGTTTACCTCGTGTTGCTTTCGGCTTTTTATTACGGTTGGCATCTGCGTGAGTTAATTCTTTCTCACCGGCTCCGCTGGAAACAGGAAACGTGTGAATGTATATTTTTCAACCCTTGCATCTAAGGAGCTGTCGATCTGATTGCAGGCAAGTACCGTGAACTTTAGTGAGCTATTGTTTGCTCTTCACTCATACGGAATTCTGCCGTAGTGCGCCTCCCGATCTACACTTGTGCTATCACAAGTAGTGATAAGGGGTATATTCTTGATGACTCTGTTTGGACTCCTTCTGACTATTTATTAACTGGTTGAGACGGTAGGGGGGCCTTTTTTGGTTGGGGCGAGGGAATGTGCCTTGTACTCGCGCTATCATCTACTTGGTCACATAAACGGATGCTTCCGGCATAACAATCATCACCGGGTGCGGCGCATGGCCGACTGCCTTTCTGACTTCTTCGATTGTTTGCGCTAACGAGGCCTAACCCGTTGTAGGGTGTACCAGTGTAGGACTCGCCTTATTGGTGTAATCTACTTCCCCTTCTTAATGTGCTGTTTCTTCCTTCGGTTGTAGAGTCGTCTTCACTTTCTTTGTTAAAGACTGTGGTTCGCGATTGATCTCCCCTTCCCAAGACGACGCCGATAGGGACGACAGTTCCGGACAAAAGACGCAAGTCTGCATGTCCTTGGTGAAGCTGCCACAACTATATCAGAACTTGTTTCTGCGTGGATATGGGCAGTCGAAATACCGGTGTCCCTTATTTTGGCAGTTCGTCCACATCGTCTTGACGTCGTCCCGGGGACTTGGGGCGGGTCTTCCATTTGCCTGATTTCTGCGTGGAGAGAGACCCATCACATAAACGCGCAACGGTCGCCGCGATAAAGGCGAACCTCGCCCTCTTCCGGGGTGCTGACGTAGACAATCGGTTCAGCGCGGATAACTGTAGCCGGTCGCGGTTTCGGTTGCCTCCGGTGGATCGGGAGATCCGGTCTATAGGGGAGGGGACTAATGGAGTGGATTTGTCGTCCGGACGTGTACGGGATAGTGCCGCTGGTATCCGATGGATGATAATCTTCCTGCGGGATGGCTCCAATGAACCCGTTCTCTGCAAATCGTTGCCGTCGGAGTCAGTATCGACCGCAATTCTGTCTCCCAAATCGTCATATGTTTGTGTGAAAGGATTATAAATTAAATCCGTATCCTTGGCCTTCTTCTTAATGGGACATCTCAGCGGCTGATATGGCTCTATAGGAGTTGAGTGGGAGGAATCTTTCTGCTCTTTATTGTCTGATGGAACGTTGTTCGTATCTAGCAGAGATAGAGCAAGTGAACTCTCATCGACCGGTTTCATGACCATCGGTCGTTCCTCATCAGCGTCGATCTCTTGGGTTGAGTCAGGGCTAAACCCAATGAGATCGGTTTGAGCGCAGAAATCTTCTACCTATTTTATGGCGTCTGCCACTTTTGCCATTGACATCTGCTCTTCTACTGGTATATGCCCGGCAAGATGTCCTGTTCCGAGTTTCTTCGGCGTTTCCTGGTCGGAGACCATATGATCGAATGTATGTGCGTCCCCGGGTTTGCGCAATGCGGTGCTCTCTATTGAGCGATCTGATCGTCGGCTGCGTCTTATTGCTCTGAACATTTTGGATTGTACCTGTGGGAAGAGATGGAGGATCGTTAGGAGAGTGATATTGCTTCTTGTCAAAAGATACTATACTATACTCTCGTTCGCCTCCTGTTGACTACATCCTTCAATTCATAAATAACAGGAGAAATTGTCTTTATGATGCGATATGGGGCTATGTATTTCGGTGCCAATTTGGCCGAAAAGTTGTCGGAACCGCACAATAATATGTGATTACGTCGACATACCAAGTCGTCGGTGTTGAAAATTTCCTGTCTTCTGTTTTTATTATAGTGGTAAGCCTGCTTATTACTAGCTTTAGTCAGATTTTTCCTGACTAGGGAGAAAATGGCTGGTAACTATTTCATGCGGTTCAACTAATCTTCTTGTGTCATGGATCTTATATTTATATTCTTTTCACGAATACTCCGATACGTAGGTACTTCTCTTGGATTACGTTCAAAGTTAAGGAAAGCAGGCGATAGCTGCGTACTCGCATCTACCGATGTATTTGCGACAAAGGCAAATACTTGAAGGTGGAGGTCCCAGTCTCGGTGGTCTTCTCCGATGAAGATCGAGATCATTGCTTTGATAGTCCTGTTGACTGTCTTCATTGGGTTTGCTTGCACGTGATATGGAGCGATGAATTGCTGAATAACACCCAGTTGTTCAAGTTTGTCTTTGACGAACTTGTTCGCAAACTCGGTACCATTGTCAGTTATTAAAAATTTCGAGCAGCCCTATTTGAATATTATGAGCTCCTCTAGGGATTTGACGATGTTTTATCCTGTCGCCTTACGCAATGGTTTCACCTCTATGTATTTGGTGAAAATATCTTCAAAAATCAGCAAATATTTATCATGCCCTTTGCTCAGTCCCATGATGTCGGTTACCAACTTGTCCAGGGGCCTTCGATATTTCGTTGTGACATTAGTCCAGCTGTTGATCGCTGTGATACTTTGTGGAGTTGGCGTTCCAAGCAGTGTTTAACGTAGTTGTACACATCTTTTCGCGTGCCAGGCTAGTAATAACTTTGGTTGATTTTGTTGAAGGTCTTGTCAACTCCAAAATGGCCTGCTGTGGGCGTATTGTGGCATTCGAAGAAGACTCTTTCTCGATCTTTCGACGAGATCACCATCTTCCGTGGTTCCAAGTTTGTTGCGCGCATCCATTTGTGTGCGTGCAATGGCTGGTTGCTATGCGGTGTGCGGTGGTACCGTTGGTGACGTCTGTTGCGCACTGGCGTTGACCATAGCCGCATAATATTGTCTCATTGCTGCTGGAAAATATTCCATGGCAAGTAAATGGACATTACCTCTCATATTCGTGTTATGCACGGGAGAAGTAGGCCATTGCCCCAGTGAATAATCAGGCCATGGCATGGTACTGGGGAACGCGGGCCAGAAGGTCATAGCCGAGTCCGTATTACCAGGTGCATCCTGTGTAGTTGGGCGTTCTTCAGCCTTTACTTCGTCATTTATATGTGTTTTCGGTCCGAGGCCTATCAAACTAAGTACTTCCGCTATTTCGCTAATATCGGGATGTTGTTTTACAATGGCTTCATTGACTTTTTCATCCCATCTGGCAGCATCAGTACCGAAGAGACGACGTAGTTCAAACTTTATCAGTCGGTTCCGTAATGTGTCAGCTGTGCCCTCAGTGCATAGATTCAACTGTGCTGCTTTCTTAAACAGTGTTTTTTAATCCAACTCCGTAAAAAGACTACGGAGTCTCTTCTCTTCGATTTCAACGGTTACGCCTGATGCGCCCGGGTTCGTCATGGTTCTTTTTTTGTTTGGGTTATATATATATTTGGCAATCAATTACTGATTATCTATTCGGAGTGTGAATAAGTCTTTCCCGTTTTTTGTATGAGATGGCGCCACCAATACTGTGCGAGTATTCAATGGTTACATATGTCATAATCAAAGCTTATTCGTATGTCAACAATTCCATACTAACACATTAGTTAAAATTTTTTCGCATCATAAATTTTTGATATCGTGAAAATGTCGAAATTTGTGCCGAGTCGACGTCATTTGCGGGAAGTTTCACTTTATTAGTTCAATTTGAAGAAATCTGCTGCCGAGACGCGTCGATTGCTTCAGGAGGCTTATGGAGAAGGTTGTGTCGATGATTCAAGTGTTCGCGGATGGTTTCGACGCTTCAAAAGCGGTGATTTCGACGTGGAAGACAAGGAGCGTTCCGGGCGGCCGCAAATCTTTGAAGATCGAGAATTGGCGACTTTGCTTGATGAAGATTCTTGTCAAACGCAAGAAGAACTTGCTGAAGCATTGGGAGTTGACCGAACAACCATTTCCAAGCGTTTGAAAGCCATGGGAATGATCCAAAAGCAAGGAAATTGGGTGCCGTACGAACTGAAGCTGAGAGACGTCGAACGGCGTTTTTTCACTTGCGAACAGCTGCTTCAGCGACATAAAAGAAAGGGTTTTCTGTATCGTATCGTGACTGGCGCTGAAATGTGGATACGTTACGATAATCCGAAGCGAAGAAAATCATGGGAACTACCCGGCCATGCATCATCATCGACGGCCAAGCCAAATATTCATGGCGCCAAGCTCATGTTCTGTATATGGTGGGACCAGCTAGGTGTGGTTTACTATGAGCTTCTGAAACCGAATGAAAGGATCACAGGCGAGGTCTATCGACGACAATTGATGCGTTTGAGCCGCGCACTGCGAGAAAAACGGCCACAATACTCCGACAGGCACGACAAAGTTATTTTGCAACATGACAATGCTCGCCCACATGTTGCACCGCCGGTGAAAACATACTTAGAAACGCTCAAATGGGAAGTCCTACCCCACCCGCCGTATAGTCCAGACGTTGCTCCGTCTGATTACCATCTCTTCAGATCGATGACGCATGGCCTAGCTGACCAGCACTTCCATTCCTACGAGGAAGCCAAAAAATGGGTGGATGACTGGATAGAGGCCAAACCGGTCGAATTTTTTCGCAACGGGATTCGTATGTTGCCAGAAAGATGGGAAAAAGTTGTAGCTAGCGATGGCCAATACTTTCAATAATTCATTTGTAACCATTTTTTCACAATAAAGGCTCAAAATTTGAAAAAAAAACGGGAAAGACTTATTCACATACCTGATAATATATTATATATTGCTTTATATATGTCCTATGATTATAATTATATATTCCGCATGTATAATTATAGTAATAATTAAATTTTTAATACATAAATAAGTTTGTGTTATTTAGGTAAAGTGACTAAAATCTTTAAAATTATTATTTGTCTTTTGTACAGCTTATAAATCTAGCTTCCATAGGTCAATATAGTTATAATATGTTATATTTAATTCTATTCATTTATATACTTTTTTTTTGTGTAAATACTCTTATACTTATTGTTAATGTGTGTTATTTAAAATTTAAATAGTTTTGTAAAGTGTTATACAAATTAATTATATTTGTTTATGTTTATTAATTTAATAATTTTTATTATAACTCTCTATAGATTTTTTTTCTATATAATACTATAATTACTGTTGATAATTGTTCGTGGTAGTCTATAAAGTATTTACTCAACCTTTGCTTCCATAGTTGAATTTTATGCTGAAATTGTTATGATTCTATATGTGTTGTATGTACCAGGCAGCAATGCTGTTGTATTATCAGCAACATTTATTACTAATTTTACTGTTAATATTTCAGTGTATGTTTTATTATTAATTATTTTGTTTAGATTAATTTATCATTATTGATTTATACGTGTATTTATTATGTTAATTTAATTTAAATTTAATTTAAATGGTATGATTGTTAATTTATTTATTTTAATACTGAATTGTTAATTATTGTATTATTGTTAGTTAATTCTTTATTTATTGTACTTTATACATGGTAATTATCGATTTATTTTTATTCTATAAAATTTATTACAGCTGCTTTTATTTGGGAAGGAAGAAAAATGATTAATGATTAATGCATAAATTTTTATTCAATTAAAATATTAAATATTAATTAATTAATTAAAATTAATCTAATGATCGATTCAGGAGGCCACAGCGAGCACGGCTATCTTCACCAACTCATGTGTTATGAACAATATTATGCATCAGGCGCAACTCGCATCACAGGCATCAGGCTCAAAGACAATCAGGCAATTAGCCCTGCACTAGGTAGCCTGCAGGAAATGCTACAGACTTGGATTCGATAAAAGACCGGCATTCACCAAGACTTGCAGCAGAGGCAGAATGAAATGCATACTACATTGGCTAACTGTCAAAACAGTTGCACAACACTCCGTGACGCGATCACGTCACTTTCCAAGATACATATGATCTTCAGTATTTGTAAAGTGACGCACGCTTTGGTAATAGTAGATCTCCACTACCAACTGGCGAGCCTAGGTTCTCAGCCCCTTGCCACCCACGATACCAAGGGACTAGAGGGAGGGCATCGCATTAACCAACGAGATATGTGAACTCGCCCGTTAATACAACGCGATCAACGCTATTGAGTACCTTGGCTCAGCGCAGGTTTAACTAACCTTGGCCGAAAGAAATTAGTATGTTTATATTAATATATAAATACTTGGAAAATTATTATAAATTTTATCATTTTATCTTATTATCTTTCTATATCTATGACCTAGTATTCTATTATTTTGATCAGAATTTATTCTTACCACTCGGCCCTCAGTTTTACTCTTGGTATATAATTACGAAAAATTTATTTATTTAAATTAAATAATTTAATATAAAGCTAAATAAAAATAAAGCTTCTATTTAGACCAAGAGAAAAAGCTAGACACTTTCTCTCCGTGTCCCCTAACCTTTCAGCAGTTAAGGGACAAGCTGCGACGAATTTCTGATGCCGGCTTAACTATTAATAGGCAGAAGAGTAAATTTGGCCTCGCAGAGGTACGGTTTCTCGGCATCCTCGTGGATCGAGTTGGTTTCCGACCCGATCCGGATAAGATTGCACCAATCTTAACTTACGCCGCACCAAAGAGCTTGAAACAGCTCCGCAAATTTCTAGACCTTGCGTCCTGGTATCGCAAGTTCTTAGAGAATTTTGCAACGCTTGCTCAGCCTCTTACCCGATGAACCAAAAAAAACCCAAGTATCATTGGGGAGAAGAGCAGCAGCAAGCATCTGCACCAGTTCTCTCTCGACCGTCGTTTGGGGAAACGTTCGTCATACAAACAGACGCCAGCGACTCGGGACTAGGCGCCGTGCTCACGCAAATAATTGATGCCATGCAGCGCGTGCTTTCGTACGCTAACCGCACGATGACTGCGGCTGAGCATAACTATTCGGTCACCGAACGTGAGTATCTCACCGTGTTATCGGCTGTATGCAAATTTCGTCCGTATGTGATGGGCTACCACTTTCAGGCGATCATGGATCACAGCAGCCTCCGTTGGCTGCACTTATTGCGCAAGCCCACGGGCCTTAGGACTGCAGGTATATGACTATGAAATCATCCACTGGAAAGGTATCTTGAATTTTATACGATACATACGAGAGGCGCCCTCTCTCGTTTGTACAAAGACGAACCGACCTCTGAAGTCGGCTCCCTCGGCGTCACCGATATGCGAGATCTCTGGTATTTGCACCTTCGTAAGAAAGTGGTGAGCGATCCGTCCGACCATCCATGGTGGAAAGTCGTTGGGCAACGACTGTTCTACTATCATCCCGACCCTGCCGTCGAAGATTGAGTAGATGACCGGGATGCGTGGAAGTTAGTCGTGCCTAATGAACATCGCCGTACCGTTCTTCATGAACATCACGAGCAGCGCACATCTAGCCATTTCGGACGCCATAAGCCGTATGACCTTACGCACGATCATACTATTGGCTCTCCTTTCATAAAGATGTGGCACAATTTGTCCGTGACTGCACCGTGTGCCAACAATGTAAGGTATAGAAGGCTGCAACAACTAGTCTAATGGGCTATCGAATGGACACCCGCCCTTGGGCAGTTGTAGCTGGGGACGTGATGGGTCCGTTTCCACGATCTATCCGAGGATACGAGTAGTTACTCGTCTTCGTGGATTTATTCACTCGCTGGATAGAGTATATCTCTATCCGAAAGGCGAATGCGCAAATGATTTGCCGCGAATTGAAAGATCACATTTATGTTTTTGTACGCCCGAAGTGTTCCTATTGGACAATGGGTCCGAATTTCGTCATAAGATCATCGAGAAATTTCTTGTGAAGCGTGGGGTAGAGCACTCAACGATACCCCCTTATCACGCTCAAGCCAATCCGGTAGAGAGGGTCAAGAGGACTCTGAAAACCGCGATAATCACCTTCGTTGAAGAGCATATCGCCGAGCTGATGTACGTGTATAACACATCCATACAAGACTCTATTGGCGTAAGTCTGGCTTTCTTCAAAACGGGTCGTCACCCCTCAGCTCCTGGCATGCATCGTCGCCAGGAAGAGTAGCGCGCATAGGTTGCGCAACAAGAGGCTCTCTACAGCATTGGAAAGAGCGCATAGAGAAGTTATCTGATCTCCATCTAAAGGCAGCGGAAAACCTGCAGAAAGCACAGGCAAAGCAAGTTCGCTACTATAATGCGAGACGTCGCAATGTTCATTACGCGATTAGCGATCGCGTATGGCAGCGTAATCTCATTCTCTCCTCTGGCATACAAGGTGTCAGCGCCAAACTTGCTCCGGAATTCGACGGTCCCTTTATCATCAGGGAGAAACTCGGTACGAATGTTTATCTATTGATGGACTCTACAGGAAGAGATGCTGGTAAGCATCACGTCACCGACCTCAAACCCTATAATCGAGATCACGACCCCGAAGATGTTGGAAGTTCCGACACGGAAGAGCCTTCGGGCGAAGAGCGAGACTGCGAAAGTCTGATTGTAATGTCGAGGCGAGCGAGCGAAACCGTATTGAAACACCACTGGTGAGTATACGGCGCCCCGACGACACGGCTCATTGTAATCCCGATACGAGCATCCAAAGCGATACCCCCGCGGGCAATGCTACGCGACCTAATGTCGATGTCGCTCCGCGTAGATTAGGAGTTAATTATTAATTATTACGCGAATCGTGACCCATCGAAGAATTGAAGTGCGAGCCCCTGCAAAGCCCCATAACAGTGAAGCCGCCCGCCATAGTGGCATACGCCTGATCAAGCGAAAAGCAGGTCGCCCCAGGAAAAGCCAGTGCTCAGAACTACCGCGGGACCAATCCCCCGCCGCTCTCGGGTCCAAGCCCGGACCCATCAACAGGCCATCTAGGTGCATAACGCACCTGCGGCTTGATTTTCCATCCTTTCCTTATTAAGACATTCCCCAGTTATGTATTGTGTAGTAATTCCTATCCTGACACGATAGTCAACATGAGAGAGAGATGTTGGATCGAGCTGCCACGCTTCGGCTACCAGCGTCTGGAGGGGGGGGCGTGTGATGGGGATCGCAAGCGTCGCTTACGCTTGCTATTTCATGTCCCTACGCTCTCTCTCCCGTCGTAGCCTGTGTAAATATGTGTATATTCCATCTGTTGTTCATATGTTATTAGTTAGCATATAGTTTGTTATAGGCCGAGGCACCGACACACTAGCGAGGAAGTAAGTGTGAGAGAGTGAGAGCGGGGAATGGCGAGAGATCATCGCGCGCGAAGTTTTTTGAGTAGGGAGAGGACTGCCGTGCTAAGCGCAAGTAAATTTTTGAGCGAGAGATGACCTTTCTCGATTTCCACTGTCGCCTCGATTCGTCAGGTTCCTTTTTGGGCATTCTTTTGTGCTGTTCGCGATCTTTGCCGACCTTTAGGTTAAGATTCGCGAAGTTCGTGCCACGAACGTAGTTGCAGGGCTCAAGCTAACGAGCCTGTCATTGCCTGTGCAGAGTGACCGCCTCGTCCCGCGGCTACCGACGAGCGGCTACCAATTTGGGGCTAAGCCCAACCGGGCACATCTTCTGCAATGGCCATGCCCGCTGTCCACGTGTTCGAGGTGGACACGCACACCGTTACAATATATATATATATATATATATATATATATATACGTATATATATTGTCCCAGATATAGCTACTCATATTAACGGCGTGGTATCGGGAAGGAAAAGTTATTTGTAAATAATAATATTCATTTAGATCACTTTTTCATAGTTTTTGCAGAACCGGCCGATGTCTGTGAGCCAATTAGAGCTCAGAGAAGTGTGTGATCGTCGTTGAGCGAGGAAGAAGGAAGTTAAATGAAGGGGAACGACGCGAAGTCGAGCGAAGACGGCGAATACCAGTAGTTGTTATTTTTCCTATCCATTGTGACGCTTGCGTAACTTCTTGGATATATGGATGCATTGACGAAGCGACGTTTACGTGTCTTGTAAATAAAGATTATCTTTCTTCGTCTACATCGGTCCCTTCCCATATTTTTTGTGAAGCTAACCTTTTTTATAATAGCACAATGCAGTGGCATTGGAAGTAATGAACAAATGGCTGATGTTTGCTCTCGTCCCGCTAGTAAATTGGTATAGTCACTGGCATGGACGAACTGACTGTGAGCACACGCGTGGGTGTTCGAAAAACAAATGTGCAGCTGAATATTTGAAATAATATAAAGATTTAA